>PVHX01000097.1:0-437398 GCA_004024805.1 Geosciurus inauris
TTTTTTTGTACTGGGGATTGAACTCAGGGGCACTCAACCACTGAGCCACATCCCCAGCCCTATTTTGTGTTTTTTTTTATGTAGAGACAGGGTCTCACTGAGTTGCTTAGCACCTCGCCATGGCTGAGGCTGGCTTTGAACTCGCGATTCTCCTGTCTCAGCCTCCCTGAGTGCTGGGATTACAGGCTTGAGCCACCGCGCCCGGCTTGTCACATGTTCTTGAACAAGCAATAATCCTCACTCATTTATGGCATTTTTGTCCAGACCTCTGATAATTAAAATTTTAACTGGCCATTTTAATAATCATATGACTATTATACAAAATTTTACTCTTTATGCAAACGTTTTTTTTTTTTTTTTCTTTTTTTGGTACCAGAGATTGAACTCAGGGGTACTCAACCACTGAGCCACATCCCTGGCCCTATTTTGTGTTTTATTTAAAGACAGGGTCTCACTGAGTTGCTTAGCGCCTCACAGTTGCTGAGGCTGGCTTTGAACTCACGATTCTCCTGTCTCAGACTCTCAAAGTGCTGTTTACCCACACATTCTTATTACTCCTTATAAGATTTGAATTTATGTTTCCATTTACATGTATTCTTAGTATTTGTATGACCATTCTCAATAAAACTTAGATACACACACACATACACACAGAGCAAGCACCAGGGAAGAGAAGGACTTGTGGGAAAGGTCAATTTCCTGGTGCTAATACGTTTACATTCAGGAAAAACAAGACTCACACTAGGATTCCGGAAAAGGATGCTAGGAAGTGTGATTCCTGAGATTTTTTGGTGGGGGAAGTGGCATGGGGAACAAAGAATTAACTACTTACAGAATTGATAAGGAAATATTTTTGGCAGAAAGAATCTCAGGTATGAGAAAACAAAGATGTGAGATTGGCAGATACAGGGAATTGGAAAGACTATCAGTTAAACAAGTTACAGACACAAAAGCAGAGGGAAATGAAGCTTGAAAATATGGTAAGTAATGGAAACCATAGGCAGTGTTCTGAAATTTCATGTAAATAAGTTATTAATATTTTTGCAAGTGATTGTAATGGAGGATAGAAAAGAAAAAGGTAAGAGACATGGAAGCCATTTGAGTCAGTTTTAATAATTATATGAGAATTGACAATTACCTCAATACAACAAGCAGAAGTAGGGATAAGAAAAGAACAGGGTATATTTAGGATGCATTCAGCAGGATGCTTCGACAGAATTTCTGTAACTTTTAATTTTAAAATAATTTAAGACATACAGCAGCATCTCTAAGATAGTACAGAGAGTTCTTGAGTACCTATCACTCAACTTTCTCTAATGTTAATATTTTAAGTAGCATCTTACATAACCCATTACTTAAAATTATAAAAACTAAGAAACTAACATTGGCACAATTTTGACTAAATTGTCCCCTTTATTTCAATTTATTCAGTTTTTGCTGTAATGTCCATTTTGTCCTCCTTTATCCAATCTAGGGAACTATTCTATTTAGTTGTCACAACTCCTTTGTCACTTCCCATCTGTGATGTCACTTCACCAACATTTCTTTCTCTTGACAATTTTAAAGACTAGTGGTCAGATATTTTGTAGAATTCTACTTAATATGGGTTTATCAGATGTTCTGTCATGATGAGGCAGGTTTAGGGGAGAGAATATTACAGAGGTGAAGTATCCTTCTTATATCAGGAAGTACAAAAATACCCTTATCAAAATATGTCATTACTGATGATGGTATTTATGATCACATAGTAAAGGTGCTGTTTGTACGATTTATTTACTGGAAAGATATTTTTTAAAAAATTTTTTCCTTTCAAATCTCTGTCATAAATGAGTCACTAAGTCCATCCCTCACTGGAGAAAAGGATAATTATGCTTCACGTCCTCAAATTTGTGGTCATTAGTAAAATCAACAGAATAAATATTTGAAAGGGGATATTTGAGGACTTGAAAGTTTCAACTTCTAGTTTTGAATAGTTCTCAATTTGTTTTGTACCTAGCAACTTTTTCTCTCATGCTGTATAAGTGATTTTCTATTTTATTCATTCCTGCCACGTTTATCAATTGATTGTTTTTTTTTTAAGAAAGAGTCGTCTTTTCTTTCATTTAGGTAGATGTTTAATTGTATAATTATTTATCCCAGACTAACTCATATGTATTTATATTTCTCTTTAGTTTATAATCTATATTCTGTGTCCCTTGTTACTCAAATTATTCTAGTTTTATCCATTAGGCACTTTCAAATTCATTGCTTTGCTTTTTTAATACTTTCTGATTTCACTTTGGGTTATGTTTTGCATTTATTTTGACACCAAAATGTGTTCTGTGCTAATCTTTCATTTTTCCCTGCCCCTTTCTTAGCATTATCTGAGAAGCCTTGGTAACATTTATTTGAGAAGGATATTTAGAAACCAAGATATGGTCCTATGTGTTATTGTTGCTTCTATGAAGCATTTTCTTTAAGGCTCTCTCAAGGACAGAGCAAGGAAATATGTATTTATATTCCAGCACATACACATAAATATATATACATACACATACATATATTTTTAGAATTTTTACATATGGTTACATGCATGCATGTGTATGCCCTATGCATGTATGTATATAATATACATGTTTATGTAGAGATCTCAGACTCCAGTTTGGTCTCTTTAGCTTATTCTACATTAACATTTTATTTATAAAGTTTTTCTCTGAAAGTGAGTTCAACTCTTCTTATTTATAACATTTATTTACTTATTCTGAGTATACATATAAGATAATTTCACACGTGCTAATATGTACCCTTGGAGAAACAGGTTTACTAACTAGAATACAGGGTTTGTATTATATAGAATTTTGATTCTATATGAGGAATGAATAAAAAGAAAATTTCTAGGCTTCTTATTAGAATGGTTGGGTACATGGTGATGTCATTGACTGAAGAAAGAATTAATTGCCAGAGAAACAAATTATATAAAAGAAGATGAGATTAATTTTGTATACATTTAGTTTGAAATGGCTATAGTTCACCCAAACAGAAAAGTTTCAGAATTCATTTTGATTTATAGATCCAAGATCCAGAAGAACAGATTTAACTGAAAATCAATATCTGAGTCCTGGTTGTTCTTGATATTTATCTAATTGGAGTAGAGTCAGAAGACACCACACTTAATAGTAATCTATGGGAATAAACATGTTTGCTTGGTGAATAAAATCACTGAGTTTAATATGGGGTAATAAACTGCACCACCTGAAACATGAAATAAAAATTTATGATATAATCTATATGATACCGCACTTCAGAAGCACCCAGTACAAACCTTCTAACACATGAATCATCTATGAATATGGGCTTAGTATAAAATGCTTATATTTTCTAATCTATCTGCATATTTAGAAGTTATAGAGGCTTCTACTGATACTGTACAAATTACTACAAACGTAGTTTCTTGAAACAATAGAAATGTACTATCCTATAGCTCTGAACATCCAAAGGCTGAAGTGTGTTGTCAGAGAGAATTATTTCTGGAGACTCCAGGAGAGATACCATTTCCTTGTTGTCTCCCACAACTGAGAGCTGTCTTAATTTGTTGGCTTTTGGTCGTGAATTGTTCTGGGCCTGCTTCCATTTCTATATCTTCTTCTTCCTTTATGGTTACATTGGACTCACTTGTATAATCTGGAATAACCTTCTAATTTAAAGATTTTAATTTGTTTGCATCTACTACATCTCTTGAATCATAAAATAACTTAGTTAAGATTTCTAGTACAGAGATGTGAATAGCTTTTGGTGGGACCATTCTTTGCCTACCACAGGGGAGTAGGCATTTGTAACAGATATTAATTAAAGTAACATTTGCTGTTCTAGCAATGAATTCCAAAATATCAATAATTTACAATGATAGAAATATATTTCTTGTTTACATGAAGTACAAAATAGATGTTTCTAATGGGCTGGCAGTTCTCCAGCAATCAGTGATTAAGTGATGTGCCTTCCTTTTGCATCAGAGTTCCATCTTCTTCAAAGAGACATTTCCAGGTACACCAGAGAGGGAGGACCAAGTGGAAAACAACACATCTGGGACAATTTGAGTGGACTAAGCATTGATGCAGTGCCTGTTTCTACCCACATTCCCAAGGCCAGAACTCAGTCCTGTGAGTCACATGAAACCATAAAAGTATGGGATACAGACTAGATACACATCTAGCAGCAAGAAGCGATGAATTTGGTGAATGGATATCTGGTCTCTGCTGGTCAACATGCCTATGAATGAAGGAAAAGAGTATTTCAATAATTTTTTAATTAGTACTAATTTAATTATCTGATAAAACATTAATAAAAAGGGAAAATGACTAATTCTAAATTTCAATGTTATGAGATGAAACAGCTGAAGGAAAAGACAAATATCTTGCTTGAAAGTCACCATATAGAAAGATATATGAAATTTTTCTATTCACTATTAAATCTCAACTGATATAACTACTCAAAAATTCAGATGAATACTAATAAAGAAAAAGTTATATTTTTAAATTTAAATTGTTCAAGTTACATTTTTAGAGAGAAGATCTATAGAAGCTCCAAGTTTAGAGAAATAACATTATTTTCAAAAATACTCTATTGCCATGTAGTATTATTACTCAGTTTTTTTTTAATACAGGGACCACCTATCTATTTAACTATACATATGATATTTTTATATGGGAGTTATTTTTTTTCTCATTAAGAATCATATGTTTCCATTTGTAATTACCAAATGGGCTACAAGCAACATTCATTTATCATTTAAACTGGGAAATCTTCCTGTCACTATGAAAATCAATGATGATGATGATGATGAGTCTTCTAAATCACAAACTACTTGTATAATATCATCTATTTACATCATTTCTGCACTAGCAATGGATTAAGGAGGCATAATGTGACTTATGGAAAAGTGATCATCCTATCCATAATGATTCTGTGAGGTCCTTTATAAATCAATTCCTAGAAGAAAAGCACATAGTTTTATTTGACAGTGGTTTCTTCATTGTTTAAGATGATGGGACAGAGACTGAGTATGACATCATGACATTGTTTCTGCAGGCAATGTGTTCTGTATCCATGCTCTTGGAATCTTTGGGTTTTACACAGTTTTAAGTGCAGGAGGAGAACATTTTGTAATCAGTCAGAATTAGGATGCTTTGGACATATATTTTAAAATGTATGTAAGTACAGTCTTTGACACATTTTTTCCCCTGATACAGCAATATCTGATAGTTTATTAAAAATAAAACCAGAAAATCAACCCCAGTAGCATGGACTGAGTTCATTTGATATTTAAATGTATTAAAGAATGATACTAATCCAATGATATGGAACAAAAGTTTTTTTAGAGAAAAATGACTTCTAGGATTGCCACAATGCATGAAAGATAAGACATTGAAATTAGTCTAAAGAATGTTTCTCTTTGCAGTGAATAGTTAGAAGCAGGAAAATACTTGAGTTAAATGATTATATGAAAGCATTTTCTTTGGTTTTTATAAAAAATATGAAAACTGTTGCAAAATTATGACAATATAGTAATCTTTTCTTATTTCAAACATTAGTCCATGCTTTTCTTTTGCTTATTCTGACTTATCATTTATATGCATAATTCTGATATACCATTCATTGTATTCAGTACAGTTGATGCTATAATAGTAAATATTTTATCTTCTAATATGTCACTTTAAAATCAATATATCACACAAAATGAAATATGTTGTTCACTGTCCTTTATTCAAAAATTGTGAATTTTGGGGGCTGGGGTTATGGCGCAGTGGTAGCGTGCTCGCATAGCACGCGGGAGGCACTGGGTTCGATCCTCAGCACCACATAAAAAAAATAAAAATAAAGATATTCTGTCCACCTACAACTAAAAAATAAATATTTTTAAAAAAATTGTGAATTTTTCCATGATAAACACCAAATTTGTATTTTCTTAAAAAAAAAGGAAAAAGAAAAAAGAAAGTCCAAAAGGCAACTCTGACATTGTGTTTAGGAACTGGATTTAGAGTCTTTCATCAGTAATGACAAGTATTTGAGCCTTATCTTTTACCCTGAGGTACAGCATATAGAGAGAGCATCCCTTTCAACTTCTTTATAGAATTTTAAAAAATCATTTAGATGGCCACACTTATTCAAATGAGATGAATAACATGAAAATAATGTTCTATTAATTTAAACTACACATCCAAGCAGCACTTAAAGTAATGGAACAGATTTTTCACAATGAAGTCAGAGTCTCAGTGAATTCGGAATTTAGCACTCCACACTGTGTGGAAATGAGGGAATCAAGTTAGATAAAATTGTACATATGGTCAAAATCTATTTTTGATGCTGTACTACTCTCCAAATGCATTCTATTAGAAATATCCCAAGACAGATAATTCTGATGTGGGCGTCAAGTAAATGGAAAGAGCTCTTCTGGGCTATCAGGACTCTAAATTGGAAAATGCTGGCAACATGATGTAATTCATGCTGAACTCTGGTAACAATTGTTAATAATCAGGAAAATTTGTGCAAGAATCTGTTTGGCCAATGTACCTGCCCTTGCACTAGAGAGAGAGGGGAATACTTGTCTGGTACATATACATAGTTGAGCAAACACTCCTTAATTATATGTGAGTTGAGTTCACTTTAAGGTAAAAAATGGTTTTGTCACTTACAGTGTGACCTTAGGCAAACTGCCTAATCTCCCTAACCTTTCAAAAGTTCTAACAGCCTTCGCTGGCGTGCATTAATTTTTCAGGTAACCTACATAATTGTTATACCTGTATTTCCCTGGTAGATGTTTTTATGCTTGTTTATTTATTTTCAGATTTGAGCTAGGTAATAAGCACTGAGAGGCAGCAAAGTGTAATGCTTGGTTAATAAACAGAACACTCTAGCCCCATCTCTTCCTTATGGTCAGGATCAATTATATTTGCTAATATGGCAATTTCTCCTCTTTTCTGCAAGCCCCTTAATATAAGAATTCTAGAGTGGTCAAGCAGCAGACACATTATACAATGTAATCATACTCTTGTTGAAACTTCTGGCAGAATTTTCCATACCTTGGGAATCAACATTATAATGCTGAATAGTTAAGAGTTGTGAAAATGGGAAATACAAATTCTCTAAGTGAGTCACTACGAGTGGTAGCAAGTAGATGCTTTTTTTTCCTACTCCTTGGTTCCTAGACTCTTGTATTCTCCACCTTTATGTAATGCCATGTAAATGTCTCTGGGGTGATGTGAATAATGCATTGTGGAGGATGGCATATAATCCTTGTAAAATATTACTTCTGAACTGGCACTTCAACTATGCCCTCAGTAGGTGATTCCTATACTGTATTAGGCAATAATTATAGCCCTACTCTCACATCCCCTTTGTTGTAAACTGGTTTGGCATGACATTAAATGGGATCCCATGCCATTGGATCAAGCAATCTGCAAGTTTGCAGGTAATAGTGTTGGCAAGAACATGAAGGTAGAAAGTACAGAGAGCCATGTTGTGACCTGCATGATGGTTAATTCAGGAAACTAGAGAGAGATGATAGGCGATTAGAAAAAATGAATGGAGAGAAAAAACTGAGACCTGGTGGGTACCACACTCAATGAGGACGAGTCAGCTCAGCATGTTTATTATATAGGTTTCAACATCAAAAGGATTCATTGTGAGAAAATTACTTTAAAACAAACAGAACAAAGGTCCAAAATTTGAACAGCCCAATTACAATCATCAGCTTGCACCCACAATTCTCCACTCCCGGGGTGGCTGGTGTTTGAACCTTAGGTCATGAACTGATAAACTTCATGGTAACCACGGAATTTCCCTTTGAACAGGGTGTCATCATACAACTAGGCAGTTTTCTTGACACCTTTGCACCGAGAATTTCTTGAGAGAGGCGTCTCCTCTGTCTCTGGGCAGCTCAAAGACCATCATCATTCATTCACCAGTCCCGACACAGCCATATGCAGAATATATGTCTGTTCCTCTCAGAATGAATCACACTGATCCTTCCAAGGTACAGGGGTCAATATTGCTTACTTGCCACCAAATACTGGTTTGTTTCCTTCAAAAACTATTCGTTATTGTAGACTCAGCAATGGCTTATGCTAGTTCAGGCAGTGGACAGATAAGTTGCTGCCCATGGTTAGCATCCATCACTGCAACAATGAACACTTAGTTCATGTGCTCATTATGTCAACATTTGGAGGGCTGGTGGCAAAGATTGGCTGAGATCAGCTGGTGAAGTTATTTTCTGTGCTCGAATATCAAATGCTTCCTCTATTAGTATAGTCTTTATTGGTCCTTTCCATGTGAAAGTCTTCATTTGTGCACCCACATCCAAATATATAGCCACATGTTTCTATTCTAGATTGACTGAAGCATGATTTTAGTATTTCTCCTCCGAGGACTCTCACCACCAGTGAAGTGACTTCCTAGTTCTCATGACTATATGTATTATCACCTCAAGTCACTTCACTTTCCAAGTGAAAAGAATAAACAAGTTCACTGTAGGAAGCTTTGGAAATTGGGAGGATTTTAATTTTTTCACTGTCTTTCAGGCCTCTCCTGAGTTGGGGTAGAGTGTATGTCATCACTTTCCACTTGAAATCACATATAGAGACATATAGATCATAGCACACTTATCTGTGAGGAGATAGGCATTGGTTCAACAGTTGTGTATGACTTGACAGTTGGGCTGTCTATTTGTACAGATTGCTTTTTTTTCTCTTGACTTGTCCATGGTCTGTTCTGGATCTTAAATTTCCACTTTAAAATAATCTGCTTCTGAACCCATCCAAACTTATGACCATGTGGATCTGGGAGAATTGTTTTATGGAGCAGTTGTAGTAACAGGATCTAAAGTTCAGAAGTACAGCAATATGGTACAACCTGACTTAAAAATCTCAGAGTTCTGTAGTGTAATTTCTCCGGTGAGCATGCCAAGACCTCACAAATAATCTTTTCCTACCATTGATTCCTTGTGTTTGCCGCAGTTCTCTTTTTTTTCGCTCTAAGCTCCCATCAGTGATAGAAGTTTCTTGTGTCCTGAAGTACGATTTGAAGCAATTTTCCAAGTTATGGAATATTCTGCCTCAAAAATCCAAATAGGCCCAAAAAGTTTTGTGCTTTCTTCTTCCAGATGGGCAGTATAAGATAAACACAACAAACAAAAAAAAACAAACTTGATTTTTACTTTAGATGAAATGCTGTGTCAGGCCAACATCTAGACCCAAAAATATTTGTGGTACGTGGTAATCCCCCAAAACTTCTTAGACTTTGCCTCCCAGTGATAGGATCTTGTGTTAGTCAGCTTTTCATTATTGTGATAAAAACTTCACAGAAAATACTTGTAAGAGTAAAGCTTTACTTTGACTCACAGTTTCAGATGCTTCAGTTCATGGTTGGCAGGCTCCATTGGTTTGGGTCTGAGATGAGACAGAACATGATATTGGAAGGTATGGCAGAAGACAGCTTATCACCTCATGACAGCCAGGAAATAGGGAGAGAGTGAGAACAAGAGAGAGAAGGAGGGAGGGAGAGATAGCAAGCATGTGCTGGGATGGAGGGCTGGGTACAAGAAATGCTCTTCCAGGGCACACCCCCAGCAACCTACTTGCTCTAACCATTTCCCACTACCTACATTTTTCACCATGTCTATGTAGTCTATTCAGTCATCAATGGATTAATCCAATAATGACATCAGAGCTCTCCCAATCAATTCCCCAAAACTCCAGCTCCAAACATTGCTGCACTGAGGACCAAGCCTTCAATATTTGAGATTATAGGAACATTCCAGATTCAAACCATAACAGAGTACACATACATTACCAAGATATCCAATATGTTAAACAGTGTTGCTCAAATGGGTCAACTGGCTTGATATGATATGTAATATGTTATAGGATGTTAAGAAGATCAGATATATTTGGACTATATTATATTATTGGGGAGGGCGAGTTAGCATAGTCCTAGGAAAAAACTATCAATATATCTTTAACTAGTTCTTTGTGAATTTCAGTCATTTCTTATCTTCTATGTAAGGAATAGAAAAATTATGCGTTTGACAAATCAGTAGTGACACACTGTGTACCAGAAGTGGTGTTAATCTGATGGTCTTGCAGCTACAATTATGGCATGAGTTATTTGAGTCCACTGCCATTTTACATGATCCTTCATTTTTGGGCAGTGTCAGATAAATGAATTTAATGGGAATATGGTGTAGACCATTACTGATGTATCCCTTAAATATTTAAAAGTAGCGCAAATTTCCACCTAAGTTTTCAGTATGTGATACTATCTCACTTTTTGTCTGACTATCTTGATAGAGGGAGAAAGTAATTTCAAAGTCCTACATTGGTTTCTCTAACTAATGTATCATTCTTAAACCACACACCAAGAACCCAAAATAGAATTCTATTAATTACCATTCATACTCATTTCAATTAAATATTCAAGACTTGGGGAAAGAACCATCAATGTTATCCACAACACCAGAATTTTCTAATCATATATGGCCCCAATAATAAGAACCAGCTGATTACAGTGCATACAGTACATATTCCTTCTCAGTTGTCTTTTCTGTAGGGATTCTACTGAAGGCTGTATGGTCAGAGCATTGACTCCTCCCTAAACTTTTTTCATTTCCATCTTAAAAACACTGTGTATGAACCGGGTGTGGTAGTGCATGCCTGTAATCTCAGTAACTCAAGAGACTGAGAAAGGAAGCTTGTGAGGACATGCTCAGAAATTTAGCAAGAACCTGCCTCAAAAAAATAAAAATATTATAAAAAGGTGGGGAAAGGCAGTGGGGGGCAGGGGAGGCTGACTGATGTTGTAGCTCAGGGTTAAAAAGTCTCAGGGTATTAACCCAATACCATGTCCCCCAATACTGTGGACAAAATAACTCATTTCCAGTTGCAATGTTCTTGCCAATTTCATTTCTTCATTAGCACTACCTTATTCTTAGTTCATAATGATAGTTCTTCCTACATCGTACAGTCTTCTGTGATCCATGAACATGTTGATTCACTGTCTAAGTGTCCTGTTCCTAGGAGACACATGTTCCTTATATTTCCATTACCTTGGAGAGAAAGAAACTTCAGTGCATTTCAACTATAATCTTGGAGGTTGTTCTACTTTGTCTTTGTAACATATCAATGTTCTTTCATAGATTACTATAGCATGAACCTTTAAATCATCATTTATCTCACTATATGTCTAATGTGTTTTCTAAATATATTTATACACTTGACATTTGTTTTAGTCAGCTTTTTCATCACTGTGATCAAAAGATCTGTCAAGAACAATGTGGAAAGAGGAAACATTTGTTGCTCATGGTTTCAGAGGTATATAGCTGACTGACTCCATTGCTCTGGGCCTGAGGAGAGGCAGAACATAAGGACAGAAGGATATGATGGAGGAAAGTAGCTTATGACAGGACAATCAGGAAGCAGAAAGAGGGAAAGCAGCTCATCAGGGACAATATATAAACTTTAAAGACATGACCCCAGAGACCCACCTTCTCCAGCCACTCCCTTCCTACAGTTACCATCCAGTTAATTTCTATCATTGGATTAATGCATTGATTAGGTTAAGGCTTTCATAATCCAGTCATTTCAACTCCACTTTCTTCAATTGTCTCCCACATGAACTTCTGTGGATCCCTAATATCTGTACCACAATATCTTTATAAACTTTCCATTATATTACTTCCAACAGATCTTGAAATAGATCTCTTTCCACTGTGCTTAACCACAACTGATAATGCACAACAGTACTTGAATGCTACAAATCCTCTATAAATGATTTTTATTAAGTTTGGTGATATATGTATATATACACATATGTATATACAAATAGACACATATATAACTATATATGTAAAATATTGTATATATTTTTTCTATTTGAAAGTTTAATACTATCTTACAGTATTACATACAACACTTGAAATTTGATCCTCTTCTCAGTAAGACAATTATATAAGTTCTATTAATAATCTTAATCACAATTTATTTGAATGCCCCCAAATTTATGAATCATTTTAACATGTTTAACATTGCAATGTACTGAGAAAGCAGGGGCAAAGCCACAGACCAATTAAAAAAGACATATTGTTCTTTTCATTTGACCTAATTCTTCATGTGTATTCAAGAGGAAAATGAATGAAAGCATTTTATTGTATAAAATGAAGTAAGTGCAATTAGAAACTCTTTAGCTATGTTTCATCACAGATGGTAAGGCAGTTACCAATATTGTCCCACTCATTTTTACAGAATTTTCATTTACTTATAATTGCCCTTAATAAAAGCAAGTAAAATTAAAACAGTAGTAATACTCTTTTCTAGATCCCATATATTATCATTGCATACTTCTTTTAAGAACCTGATTAATTATCTAGCTTTTCTTTAAACTTAAAATTCTTCTTCTGCCCTGGATTCTTTACTTTACTCTAGCACCTTGTTAAGTTCTATCTCTTTGAACACCCACACAAAATCCTTTAAATTTTTTCACAGCCAATTTTCTAGAAGTAGTCAAATATATGTGGCTTTTATTTCCTTCCATTTATTCAGTATTCAGCTCTTTTAAATGTGGTTATCACACCAGTGCTGAAACTGAAGTTTCATTCTTGTCTCTCTGCCATTTGCCCATCTAAATGTCATAGTGAGACCCCAAATTTATTGTAACTCATAAAGTCTCTTTTCAATAAAACAAACCCAAGCATCTATTTTTCACTATTATTTTTTTATAATGGTAACATTAGTATGTATTATATCAAGTGTTCAAGTCAAACAGATATATCATATACTTAACTTTCTACTCTTTCTTCCATCCCTATTGTCAGTAGCATGATTCTTTCTCAGTAGAGATGATTTTAATAATCCTAATAGTTTCCTATGATTGTTGAAATAAATTGCTACAAATTTATTTTTCTTTACAGTATTCATCGTTTTGCTTTACAGTTTGGGGGCCAGAAGTATGAAATGAATTTCACAAGGCTAGAACTCAGATGTCTATAGGGTCATATGACTTTTTAAAGACTGTAAAGAGTCTTGGTTTTCTTGACTTCTCCAGCCTGTGGAGGTTGCCAACATCACCTGGTTCATGGACACATTGAATCTTCCAAACTAGCAATGTAGCATACATCACTAGTTTCTCATACAGCATGACTCTGATTCTGACTCATTTAAAAGATTCTAACATTTAAATTGGGCTCCTGGACAATTCAAGATAATCTTCCTATATTAATATCATTTGGTCAGCCATCTTAATTTCATTTTATACTTTAATTCCCCTTTGTCATGTAAGCCTAACATATCACAGGTTTCAGGAACTAGGACAAAGAGGTCCTATTATTCTTCCTAGTACATCTTGCAGTATATTTACATTATTTTTTCTCCAAGGAGGAAATACATTATGTATGTACTTTACATGTGTATAAGTAGAATTTATGTGCTAAAATAATATGCTAAAATAAACATTTGTATTTAAATATTGATAAATCCTTCTTCTATATATACAATGCATATTCTGATAGAGTCTGAAAACAATTGCTCTCTACACATTTGTTGTAGTAGCTGTACCAGTGCCCTGCCTGGATTATATTTACTGACTATAATTTCAATCTTAGGGGGACCAACAACTAAGAACTGACAAAAGGTTTCCAGGTAGGGCTAATGCTGTTGCAGTAGTGCTCTGGAAGACTCATGGGGCTAGGCTGAGGCTGGTCTCCAGCTCACTGTACCTTTCTTACCTTTATTTTGTAGCCCTATCCTTCTATTCTTCACTTTTCATATTCTGGCACTTTTCTCTCAAGAAAGATAGCACAAGCTTCTCAGAATATAACGTTCTTTTTTCATAGAAATCTGTACAGAGATTTATCAGCTCTGATTATTATTGAGTTTTAATTTGTGGTAAGTATGATTGGTGAAGTGATATCTAATTATTAAAACACTTGTTTAATTTTGAGAATATTTAAATGTTACTACCATCTATCATTGATGATATTGTCATCAATATTCAAAGGAGACATTGATCAATAGTTATATTTTCTTGCAATATTTTTATCAAGTTTTAGATTGGGATAACAGTGTAGTCATAGACTTAGCTAAGAAGTAACTAATTTTCTTCTAATTTTGGAAGACTTTGAGATGAATTGGTATTTATTATTTTTTAAATGCTTGGTAATATACACCAGTAAAGCATTTTGTCCAGTCAGTCTTACCAAATTTTTTTCCCTAGTCTCTACATTATACCTCTGAGTATGTTTGAAACTATAAATCACTCATATATCTTCACACATACCTGGAAAGGAAATAACTTGTCCTGAAGTTATATCAGTTAAGAAAATATTATGACCATGTTATGGATTGAGTACTGTACTACAGTAATGTATATGTTGAAATCCTAACCCCTAATGTCATAATATTAGGAGGTAGGGCCTTTGGGATGATAGAGTCCTCTTGCATGGGATTCTGTTTGTAAGAAGAAACATCAGAGGTTTGTCTCATTCAGATCTTCACCATGCAAAGTCACAACATTAAGATGAGCATTCACAAAGCAAAAAGGATGCCTTCTTCAGATGATGAACTTCCTAGATGATGATCATGTACTTCCCAGGCTTCAACTGTGAGAAATGAAATTTATATTGTTCACCCTATCTATAGTAACTTGTTATATTAGCCAAACTAAGACATGTCAATTACAAAATGAAACTTAATCATCTTAAAAGAGTGTTTTGTAATTATCTTGTTTGACCCTTTCATTGCTTTCCAAGTTCCACTGTGATTTTCTTAGTTTTAAAGATCCCCCTTTCTTAAACCAGCAGTTCTCATCATGAGGGTAATTTTGTCCTTCTGAAAACAATATTGATAACTGGACCTTGTCACATGCTGGGAGTGGGGCAGAGGAAGAAAATATTCCTGGCTTCTAGTGTGTAAAAGTCATAGGTCCTACTAAATTTTATAATGCATGAGAGTGTTCCCTACAATAAAAAATTGTCTGGTCAAAATGTGAATAGTGCCATTTCTTAAAAATCCTGCCCTGATCCATTTGTATGACCTCTTAATGATATTATTAACCTACCTTGGCTGGCAGTGATACCATGTTTTCATAGTATATATCTGGCAATTTTCATAACCTTTATCAGGTAGATGTACATAACTTTTGATCCAACAGAATTAACACGGAAAATATAATATCATATTTCTCCTATAAAAAATGAAATATTGTAAAAATAAAACATCAAAAACAATGTAAATATTTCTTATATCTCTCATTGAAAATTTTACAAAATTAAACATTTTAAACAAATATAATGAATCAAACACTCAGAATCTTAAGCAATTTTAAAAGGAAAGATAAGTTATTCATTCAAAAATATAACAACACTCTTCCTTTTAAGCAATCTAAAAATTATTTACTTCAAACACAATAAACAACAAAAGTAATCAGAATTAATGACAATAAAAATCAAAATAAAATGGCATAGAATACTACCAACAATGATATCCCAAATTTGTCTAAAGAAATAGGAGTAGAAAAGGAATCCTGTTAAACTGAGCAAAAAAAAAAAAAAAAAAAAAAGCCTTTAACAGTATCCATGCAGAATACGTTCTCAACTCCTTTTAACCTTTTGATATTCAGAGGGACATAATTGCAAATTGTCATAAAAATCATTCCAGAAACTAGCAAGATGTGGCTCTTGGCATGTTTTCCAGGTGCACATAGAGTAAAAAAAGTATAATAAAAACTCTGAGTTGCTTTTGGGGAAATCTGCTGTTCAACATTACTTTGGACTATGGGAAGAATTGGTGTTAAATGACTTGGGGGTTTTTGTATAGTTATAGGTAATCATTCCAGGTACATTTGGAAAGTTAGGATCATTTAAAAGTTAAAACTGATTAAATAATTTATGAAGACAGAGCAACATTTTACCGCCTTGTTTTTACAATCACTGGTGTCCAAGTGCAAACACACACACACACACACACACACACGCACGCACGCACGCACGCATAGTCAGTTCCTAATACAGAAGCTCAGTATTTAAATTTTGAGATTCAAGGATTGTTTAAAGTAGTTAAACCTTTAAATCTTTGCAATTATCAGATACTGCATAAAGATAATTCAAAGCCTGAACCTATTATTTTATTAAAATGTTCTTTAACCACTGAAAGGATATTAATCTCTTGTTAATTGCTTGACTAAAAAGTCAGTAGTTTACCTCTTTTTACTTCACTTTCTAGGATCAAACGTTATAATCACTGTCCCTTAAGAGTTGCACAAAGTTAAGGTTTGTTGATTTTACATGTCTTATACATTTAAATGGGAGGAAAATGACACATATCCATGCATGCTGAAACTGTTCAAATCGATTCTATTTTTCTGTAACAAGTATTTAATAACCTTGAATACTTGGTGCCCAGGACCTTTGAGAATACTGAGTTTTTTAGTTAAATTTCATATAATATTGGCAAGCAAGAACTTCAAATCAAACAATATTGATTTTATAATTTTGTCCAATCAAGAGGACAATCAAGAGGATTATAATTAAATTGTGCATACTAATGAGAAATTCAACTGTGAACTAAACCAGTTCACCTTAAGAATTACTCTGCCTTAGATTTAGAAAATAATTGAACAGATTGTGTCATCATCAACACAACAGATTCACTGATTCCCTAATATGTGACTCTAAAACACCAAGAAAAAAGTGAGGTTTGCCAATGTGTGTCTATGCAAATGTCAAGTAATTCTGCCTCATTCACATACAGGTTGGTTTTAGCTAGATTTTCATAGTTAATTAACCTATTCTTTTTGCCTGCTTTCCTGAAATTGATCTGTGTGTGTGTGTGTGTGTTTTCAATTAGTATGAAAGAATGTTTGTTTTATTGCACTATGAATGTCTCTTTCATCTTACCATGGAAAAGTTAAGTGGAATTCAGAAATGAAGTCATATTTCATGAGTTCTGATTCTTAAATTGGCAGTTCATCTTAGGTCACTATTATCCAAAATTTTACTGCTTATTTTGATAAGAAATAAAGGTTGTTGGACCAGAGAATAGATAAAAGTCCACAGAATTAAGACTTAATTTCAGTTCTGTCTCAGATCAGCTTAGGATTCCTGGACAAGTTTAACCATTTGTGACACATAGTTCCTTCATCCATATAAGGAAATGTATGAACTAGATATACTTTCTGAAATTCAAGGCAACTTTGAGTCACTTGCAGAATCTGGTTAAAATTCAGAACTTGATTCTGTAAGTCTGGGATGAGGTTATAGATTACAAGTTTCCATCAAGTCTTCCAACTACGGCGAAGACTGCCGGTTTGACAGCATTGTTTTGCAGAATAAGGAGTTCCTTTTGGCAGGGTTTTGAAATTTCCATCCAGCATTTTAATATACTTATGGTTTAACAACACTCTAATTATGAGACTGACATACTGCCTATTGTGTGGAAGAGGTAGAACTTCAGATGCCAAATAATGAAACTAAAACCTTGTTTCATACCACAGACAGAAATCAATTCCAAATGGGTTAAAGATTTATATATAAGACTCAAAACTATACAACCACCACAACAACATATGGGGAAAAATTCTGTAGCATTTTTCTGGACAATAATTTCTTGAATATGATCCCAAAAGCACAGGCAAATAAAAGGAAGGAAGAAAGAAAAAAAAAGAAAAAGAAAAACTAAATAGGATTGTATCAATTTAAAAATGTTCTGTATCATAAACAATTGATATAATGAATAGAATGAAGTTATATCCTTTGGATTGGGCGTAAATATTTATGAACCACTCATCTGATAAAGGGATACTATCTAACACATGTAAGTAACTCAAATTTCAATAGCAAAAACATATAATCTAATTAAAAAATGGACAAATGAACTTAATAGACATTTCCTAAAAGATGAAATACAATACCAAACAATCAAATGAAAAACACTTCACATTACTAAAATTCAAGTATATGCAAATTAAAATCACAATGAAATGGTACTGCATACATGTTAGAATAGGCAAAAAATGAAAGATAAGTATTGATGAGTATGTACATAAGACAGGACTCTTTCTCTGTTGGTAGGAATATAAACTAATACAAATACTATAGAAATTAATATGCAAATTCCTCAAAAATCTAAAAATAGAATTATCATATCTTTGTCCATTTGTGTTGCTACAATAGAAAACCATAGGCCAGGCAATTTATACTGAGTGGAAATTTATTATTCAGTTCTGGTTGCTTGGAAGTCTAATATCAAAGCACTACCAGTTTTGGTGTCTGTAGGGGACCAATCTCTGCTGTATCTTGCAGATGGGAGAAATACTTCCTCATATTGTAGAAGAGTAGAGGAACCAAGGACAGGGGAGAAATCCTGAGAGCCCTTTTATTAAGGCATTAAACCAACTCATGTGGGGCCTAATGACTCTTCAAAGGTCCCACCCCTTAAAACTGTGACAATGGTTATTAAATTGCAATATGAGTATTGGAGGGGATAAATATTCCAACAAGAGCACTTTTTGATAGAACAATTCCATTTCTGAAATACATATCTAAGGAAATTGAAATTATTTTGTCAAAGAAACATCTTCACCCCCACGTTCGTTGTGTCATTTTTCATAACAGCTAAAATATGAAAGCAACATAAGTGTCCATCAAGAGATGAATGGATAAAGAAAAGATGCCATACACACACACACACACACACACACACACACACACGCACGTGCACACACACACACACAATAGAATACTATTCACCTCAGTAAAGAAGAAAATTGCCATTTTCAACAACACGGGTAGTGCTAGTGTATATTAAGTGAAATAAGCCAGATACAGAAAGATGAATCTCACATGATGAGTTATATGTAGAATATGAAAAGTCATACTCATAAAAGTAGCAAATAGGATGGTGGTCACCAGACACTAGAAGAAATGAGGATGTAAACTGGATGTTGTTGTCCAAAGGGTACAAAGTTTCAATTTGACAAGAGAAATAAGTTTTAGAGCTCTATTGCACAGCATGGACTATAGTTAATGATAATAAACATTTTTAAATAGCTACAAAAGAGTATTTTAAATGATCTCACCATAAAAAAATAAGCATATGAAGTGATGGGTATGTAATTATTTAATCATTCACAGTACAAACTGATATCAAAAATTGCACTGTATTAATAATATACATACTTATTATTTGCCAACTTTAAAAAATGTCAGATTAAAAAAATTCCCTGAGGAGGCCTTTAATTTATTCAACTTGGTAGATAAAACAATCAGTTTAAGAAAACTTCTTTGTAATTTCTTTTCACGATTTCATCAATATGAATAGAAGTAATGACAGCTGAATAAAAACAGTTACTATACTGTCCTTTCATACTTGTGAAAATTTAGAACTTCTGAAAGAATTTCCTTCATCTATTGTATCTAATTGTTGAGAATTCTGTCACTGAGGTGTTCTTTAAAGCAAATGTTAGATATATTGGACTAAAAATGCCTCATAAATTTAGTCTGAAGAGGAAAGTTACATTTACATCAGCTAGTATTTTGTCAAAAAATGTGATAGCTTTCTTCATAAAAAATTAATTCCTATATATTGATGCACCATTTGAAATCACAAGATAGAATAATTTAGTGACAACTTTTATATTTGAACTGACAATGTGAATGAGAATTGCTTGGCATGCAAGTCTCAAAGTGATGTTGCTCTTTTGTAAACAAATTGTTAATCTGTAGAGTGCTCATGATTCTGCAAAATGGTCTATAATCTATCATGTGTTCTTTTGTTTTTAGGAGCACACTAATTAGAGGGAAAAAATAGTCATAAGACAATAACAACAATTTGCTTAAAGCCTCATCTTCTTGATGATGTAATTGTAGAGAGAAAGCAGAGACACTTATCTGTGGAACAGAAAGATTCTCCAAACACAGGATTCTTGGATTCTAGTTAACCTAACTTCATGTAAGATCATCCAAAAGAAGTTTGGATGTAAGCAAGATGATGAAATCAGAAGTCTCAGGCTATATTCCTTCCAACCACTGACACATATATACAGTTCACTAGCAACTGTCCACAAATCTGAACATGTTTTTAAAATCCCCCTTTGGGAAAAAAACAAAACAAAACAAAACTGATACACCTTCACATGGTATGCAGCAATGAAAATGAACTGGGAGGGTAATAAGAGTGGTTGTGATGTGACCCGGCCACGTCTCCCCATCCTCCAAGTAGCGTAACACTAGACAGAAAGGACTTAACCATAGTTTCTAAAGGAGGAAAGAGACTCAGAAAGCAGTATCTTACTTCTGTAGCACTCTGAAATGTTTCCTGGGAAACCCAACCCTATTTCAATTCATGGGGATCACTGGGGCTAAGAATATAGCTAGACTGCCTGCTATCAGGTAGAAATAGGCAGAGCTTGCAGTGACCAGCATGTAGATCTTTGTGATAGCTCCTTGTTTCTTCCACCTATGGTGCCCAGCTGAACATACTAGTCAATTTGATGACCCTCTCAAAAACCTTACCTGGTTACCTTCAGAAGAACACTGAGAACTTTAACTTAACTTGAGACCCTTGTCAGTTAATACCTTTGCCCAGCCTCAGAATTTACCCTAATGGCATACCTAAGCAGGAAGATGCAAACCTCTGCCAATTTTAGAGGAGTGTACTGGCTAGATTTGCTTCACTTAGGAAGTTAAATTGGTTTCCCATCAACCAAAAAGCCTGTACTGTCAGGGAGACCGCTGTACATTCAGAAGTATAGGCACTAGATGGGTTTGAACTCAGTAGAGCAAACAGATGATTTATTCAGTCAAAGGTCCACCCCATGGCTCCATCCCAACCAAGAGACACTCCTCAATCATGCATTTCTAGGGAGCATAGCCTCTGGTCAATCTGATCCCAGGAACAACTCTTTCTGGCTTTGAAGCCCAACTTGCATCCCTGCAGAAATATCAAAATTTCCAGCCAGGAAATTGCTTGGCCTGATCAGAAGTTCTTGCAATACCCAAGGATCAGCCCCAACCAACATGAGAGCAAAGGCAGTGCCCCTCAATTAAAGAATCTCCAAAAATATCTTTCTTCTCAGGGTCTGCAACACAATCCAGGCTAAATAGTGAAGGTATATCTATACCAAATACCACCTGTGAAGGACAGAAGAGAAAATTTCCTAAAAAATGCAAACAACAATGCAAGAACACAATTATGATATGATTCATATTGATTAGGAAGAATCAAATTATCACGTCACTTCCAAAAGAAAGCTGCAATAATAGACCCTAAAAAAGTGAAAATCTGTGAAGTGACTGATAAAGAATTCAGAATAATCCTCTAATGAATTTCAGTGATTTACAAAATATAAGAACCAAAAAATTAAATAAATTTTGGAGAAAATACACATTTAAAATTTTAATAAGCAAATAGAAACAATAAAAAGAACCAAATAAAATTCTACAGATAGAGAATACAATGACTGAGTTGTAAAAAAACAAATCAATAGAAAGCTTCAGTAGCAGACTTTACCAAGCAGTAAATAGATTCAATTAACTGAAAGACAGAACTTTGAAACTCTCCATTCAGAAAAGTAAAAAGAGACAGAATGAAAATGAATGCAGAAAGCCTGTGGAAATTAAGTGACAACACCAAGGCATTGAACTTTTCATACATAATAGGAGTTGAAAAAGAAAAATTTTCAAAAAAGTATAATCAGTGAAAATTTCCCTAATATGAAGGTTGATGTTGACATACAGGTAGAGAAAGCACAGAGGTCTTTAATCAAATTTAAGCCAAAGAGGAAAAAATATAATATTCAAAATATCAAAGATAAAAAATTCTAAGAGCAGCAGATATTTTAAAAAATCATATAAAAATGAATGCCAATACAACTATAAGGAAATTTCTCAGCAGAAACTCCAGAGGTCAACTGAGAATGGAATGACGTATTCAAAGTGCTGAAGAAGAAGAAGAAGAAAAAAAGAACTGCAGCCAAGGATATATTACCCAGCAAAACTGTGTTACTGTCTTTCAGAAATGAGGGAAAAATAAAAACCTTATCAGAAAAATAAACATTAAGGAAATTCATAGCAATTAGACATGTTTTATAGGAAATGTTAAAGGCAGTTTATTGAAATGCTAAAATGACATGAAATATACAACAGCACAAAACTCAATAGCTTAAGTAAAACAGAGATATATTCAGAACACTCCAGAATTGTAATGATGTTCTGAAAAGCAATTTTATCCCTAGTGTTAAGGTGAAAAGATAAACTGTTAATTAAAACTATACTTCAGTTATCAAAATATATATATTATAAAATAATGTGGGGTATATGCAATAAAAATTAGCTTGTTAACAGCTTTAAATAGGCTGTTATTAGTATAAGTTGTTTTCTGTGAGACTCATGATGGTCTCAAGGCAAAAACATTTAATAGAGGTACAAATCAAAAATAAAAGATTCAAAGCATACCAGTACAAAAACAAACACAAAAACTGTAAATCCAAAAGGGAAGTCAGTAAGAGGAAGAAATAAAAACTTTATAAGACAACCAGAAAAGTTAACAAAATATCAATAACAAGTTCTTATCTATAATTATCTTGAATATGAATAAATTCTCCATTGATAAACAGAGTTACTAACTAGAAACCAAAGCATGACTCAACCAAATGCTTTCTACAAGAAACTCATTTCAGTTTTAGGGCTACACATCTGCTGAAAGTGAAGAAATGGAAAAAGTTATATATATAATTGAAGCCAAAAGAAACCTGGGGAAAAAAACATGTGCATATATATATATCTCTGCTCTCTTTTGTATATGTGTACATATATACACATACATATTAGACAAAGTATATATTAAAGTTAAATATATTTGAGAAAACAAACACAGTGATAATGACAAAGTGCTCAATTTATCAAAGGGGTATGAAAATTACAATTATGTTTGTACCCACTTCATTGAAGCCTCTGAATCTGTAAAACACGTGAAAAGATCTGAATGGAGAGCAAGACTGCAATACAATACTAGCAGAGGACTTCAATACCACATGTTGAATAACTGACCATCGTCAGATTATCCAGATAGAAAACTAATAAGGAAACATTGGACTTGAACTACAATTTAGATAAAATGGAGCCAAGCATGTAGTGTACACTTATAATCTCAGCTAAATGGGAGATTGAGGAAGGAAGATGGTGTGCTTGACACTAGTCTAGGTAACTTAGATCCTATCTTAACAAAAAAATCACCTGCCTCATAGACCACATGGACATAGCAGATATACTGAATACTTTAAAAAGGAGCAGATGAGTACACACTCCTCTCAAGCACATATAGAACAATCTCCTGGATAGACTGAAATCATATCAAGTATCTATTCTAGCCACAATAGTATGAAACTAAAAATTAATAATGGAAGGAATTTTTAAAAATCTGCAAATAGTTGGATATTAAACAGCATGATCCAGAACAACCAATGGGTCAATGAGAAAAAAAAATAAATAGTATTATTAGACAAAAGTCAGACTGCAGCATAACAAAACTTATTGCATATACCAAAAACATTTCTAGTAAAAAACTTCATAGTAATAAACACATACATCAAAAAGAAGAAAGATCTCAAATAAAAAATTTAATGTTACTTCTAAGGGAGATATAAATAGTAGAACAAATTAAGTCTATTTTTTCAAGAGGAAATAAAGATCAGAGCAGAAATAAATGAGAGGCTAGAAAAACAATACAAAAACATCAAAAAACGTCTAAGTTTGACTGCGCGAGTTTATCTGTAATCCCAGAGACTCAGGAGGCTGAAACAGGAGGATTGTGAGTTCAGACTCAGCCTCAGCAAAAAGCAAGGAGCTAAGCAATTCAGTGAGATCCTGTCTCTAAATAAAATATAAAATAGGGCTAAGTATGTGGCTCAGTGGCTGAGTGCCCCTGAATCTAATCCCTGGTACCCTCTCCCAGCAAGAAAAACAACTTCTAAGGTTGAATGAGACAAGTATTGCCTTCTTGCCACTTCTATTCATCATATTCAAAAAAAGTAGGAATTAGTTTTTTGGAAAGATAAACAAATCTGACACATCATTAACTAGGCTATGAGAAAAAGAAAAGACTAAAAATCAGAAATGAAATGAAAGCTACTTAAATTGATATCATAGAAATAAAAAAGAATTATAATATACTACTATGAACAATTATATACCAACAAATTGGACAACCTAAAAGAGATGGATGAATTCCTCAGTAATACAACATAATTCTGAGTTATGAAGAAATAGAAAATCTGAACTCACCAATAAAAAATAAGATTAATCAGCAATAAAATTTTCCTATCAAAAACAAGCCCAAGACCTGGTTGCTTCACTGCCAAATTCTATGAAACATTTAAAGACCTCATACCAATTATTCTTAAACTCTTACAAATATTGAAGATGACAGGTTAATTCCAATGTCTTTTTATGAGACAAGCTTTACCATATCGAAGCCAGACAGATACTACAGGAAACTACATATAAAAATTCTTGATGAACAAAGCACAAAAATTCCCCTTAAATATGAGCCAACTAAGTTTAGCAACACATTAATAAGATCAAATACCATGATCAAGTGGGATTCACTAAGATGCAAGGATGATTGAACATACCCAGTCCAATAAATATCACATATCAAATTAGTAGAATGAAGGAAAATATATTATTATCTCATGAGATGAATAAAAAAATTTGACAAAATTCAACATTTTTTGGTGATGAAAAACTCACCAAAATAAATGTATAATGAATGTACACAATAAAAGACATATATGAGAATCCCACAGCTAATATTACATATCATTCTCGAGTTTTACTGGTTTAATTTATGATTTCATAACTTTCCATGCTGTACAGGTGATATTCATTTATTAGAAATTTTACTTTAAATTTTGAACTTTCACCTTTATTTAATACTCTTGCAATACTGGGTGCAGTACAGAACTGCAGCTCCTGGTCAGCCATGATCACAAGGGTACATATCTATGCTATATAATGTACTACGTTTCTAGGCAGAGATGTTTGGTAGGTTAGATGTTTTAAATGTACTTTCAACTTGTAATATTTCTAACCAACAAGGAACTAATCTCATTATGAGTTCAGGAGCATCTGTATACTCAATAATAAAACAAAAAAAAAATTCGTCTAAGGTTGAATGAGACAAGTATATTAATTCTTGCCACTTCTATTCAACATACTCCTGGAAGTCTTTACAGCAAATAGATAAGAAAAAGAGAGAAAATATCTGAGTAGGAAAAGAAGAAAGAAAATTTCACTGCTGATAACACGATCTCATATATAGGAAACACTAGAAACTCCAAATACTGTTAGAACTGTGTAAGAATTCAGTAGGTTGCAGAATACAAAATTAACACATGAAATTCAATATTATTTCTATGTACTGAAATTGAACTATCCAAAAATTTAGGATAATAATACCATTTAAAACAGACACAAAATAATAAACTAAAATTAAATAAATTGCCAAATGTATTGACTAAAAGATCCTGGTTTTCTCTTCACCATCCTTACAGAAAACTGGAGATTTTTATTCTGAATAAATTTAACCACAGTTTTTATATTCTTATATTTGGGATACTGAGAACAGGGAAGTTGGAATTAATTTTAAGACTACAAATTGTAGTAGCAGAACCACCTTCACTCTACCACAAAGCAAAGGAAATCAGAAGAATATTCTCTACAGAAACTCTTCTGCCCTACAGAAAGAATTTAGAAGGAATGTGGCATTTAGGGTCTTCTAGGAAGAAGATCCCCCTTTTTTCTGTTTCTCTTTCAATGGAGACTATATGTTAACAATTTATAAACTAAGTCACTGTTAATTTACCCTTAATTATGCATGCAATTCCAAAAACAGATGCTGAAGATACCTCAAGGTAAATATGACCCCAAATAAGCATAAATAATAATAACAGAACTTAATGACACTGGATAGAGAAGACAGTAATATCTTCAAAATCAGGAGAAAAAGAATGACTTTGAAACTAGAATTCTATATCTATCTTAAACTTAAATTAATGGTAAGGGCAGAATAAGGACATTACTGACATTTGCATGTTTAAACTATCCTTCCCATGGACCCCTTAAAAAACTCGTTAGTGGAATAAACTGCAGCAGGAAAAAAACAATAAAATGGACTTGTTTGGAACTGAGTTTATAAATGTAAAAATAAAATTTTGTAGTACAGATATTGAGCTGTTGAAGTTTTGGGAGAAATCATGATATATGAATAAAATATTAGATAGAAAAAGCTATGGAAAACATAAAGGAGAAAAGAAATATAACAATATATAGTGTTAGCCTTCCGTTGTAGCAAAATATCAATGGAATCAACTTGGAGAAAAAAATGTATTTTTGCTCTCAGTTTCAGAGGTTTCAGTTCATAGTTGGTTAGCCTCAGAACTGTGGACTTATAGTAAGGCAGAATATGATGAAGGCAGTGTGTGATGGATAAGAGCTGCTCCATTCATAGTAATACACAAGCAGTGAGAGGAGGGGCCCAGTCAGGAGCAAAATAAACCCTTCAAAGGCATGCCACTGACTGACCTCCTTTCTCCAGTTATGCCCCATCTCCTGTTCCCAGCACCTCCCTTTAGTGTTATCAGCTATCAGTTAAGGAGTAAGCCTTTAGCAAGTGGTCTTTAGGGGATATTTAAGATCCAAACCATAACATTCTTCCCCCAACCCCCAAGGGTTTATGTCCACCTCACAATGCAAAATACATTCAGTCCATCTTCAAAAGTCCCCCAAATCTTAATTGTTTCAGCATTGCTGAAAAATCTTAAGACCAAAGACATCTCTGAGATTCAAGGCAAACTCTTGGCTGTGAGCCCTTATAAAAGTCAAAAAAACAAGTTATGGACTTCCAGAATACAATGGCACAGGCTAAGCATTACCACTATAAAAGGGAGGATAGAAGAATACTAAGGAGGTATTAGGCCAAAGTAAAACCAAAACCTAGAAGGGAAAAGTTAAGTCCTGCAGCTCCATGTTCAACATCTGCATCATTAGATTGCAAGATGTGAGCTCCAAAGGGCTTTGGTGCCCCACTCCAGTGGTCTTGCTAGCTTCGCCTCACATGTACACTCTCTTGGTTAGATTTGCTTGTTGTCTGTACCTTTCCTCAGCAGATATTCCTTGTTCCTAGCATATCTATTTCCAGGCGTATTCAATGCTGATTCAGCTTCACTCTCTCAGATTCCTACATTGTCCCTCAGGGACTCTTAAAATTTCAACATGCTGCCTGACATCTCAAACTTTCCTTTAAAGTCTTGGAGGAAGCCTCTGACCTATAATTCTTGCATACTAATGCATGTAACACCAGTACCACGTGGATGGTACTGAGGTCTGCCACCAATGGAAACAGTATCCAGGCTCCCTTGGCCTGGATGATGCTAAAGCACCATCTGTGTGCCTGAATGGCTCAACATGTGAAATGATTACCGAGGACACAACTTCCTAGAGAACCCTGTGTAAACAGGATGCCCCAGCAATCTGTCCTCAAAGCAAATACTCAAATGAAAGATTACAATTTTACACCTTGAGCCTGTGATAGGGGATGTCTGATCAATTCCTAAAATGCCCTAAAGGTATCTTTCTTATTGCCAAAATGCAATGGGCTTCTTTTTACTAACACTAGTATCTTTAGCAGGCACAACTTCTTCAACCCCAACTTTACACACCCTTCATTTATTGCCAAACAAAATTTTTCAGATCTTTCTGCTCTGCTTTTTGTTCTTGATACTCACAGTAAATATGGCCGAAAGCAACCACAAATACCCACTGCCAAATATTGTGCTGCCTTGAAATTTTCTCCACTAGATTAATGAGCCCATGACCTTTAAACTCAGCCTTATGTAAATCTCAAGGCATGGACAAAATGTAGACAAGTACATTGCTAAAATGTAACAGCTTCTATTCTAATGCCCAGTAGGGACCTTTGCCCTATTGGGCAAAGCTTCATGAGCATTGTCTTACTGTCCACATTTCTATCAGCATTCTCATCTTCCATGTTTGTACTAGAATTTTCCACCATGTTCTACTTACAACATTCTAGGATTTCTCTAGCCTGCATCCCCAAACCTTTCTACATTCATTTCACAAACCAGTTCCAAAGACTTGTGAACCACATAGATGTAGTCACAATACTGGCCATACTCCCAGTTAACAATTTTTGGTTACTTAGCTTTCCATTGCTATGACAAAACACCTAAGAAAATCAACTTAAAGGAGGAAAGATTTATTTTGGCTCACACTTTCAGGTGTTTCAGTTCATAGTTGTTTGGTACTATCATTGCGGGTTTGTAAGGAGGCAGAATATCATGGTGGGAAATGTGTGGTGGAGGAGAGCTTTTCACTTCATGGCAGTCTTCAAGCAGAAACAGGGAGAGAGAAAGAGAGAGAGGATCTGGGGAGAAAATGAAGCTTGAAAAGCAGGCCCTCATGACCAACTTCCTCCAACTAGGTTCAAACAGCTAATCTTTAGTTAGCCCCAGCTCCTTATGTCACCTTCCAACAGCACCATCAACTAGTGACTAAGCCTTTAGTACACAGCCTTTAGGGAACATCTTAGATCACACCTGAAAATTATATCCAGTATTTACATAGTCAAAATTATTTGAATTCCCATGCTATAACCCTAACCAAAATTGTTATAAAACTATACTTAAGAATGAAAGATAGAAAATGAAAGGTGAGGAAAATAAGGGTGCTACATCCTGAACTGCTTTAATAGGAAATAAGATATCTAAAATTAATAATTAAAATGTAATGATATACTTATATTACTTAAGCTTATAGTATTATCACAGGAAACAGCTTTAAAAAGCATCTTCTTGTTTTAGAAAAAAATAAATTACAGGAATCAAAACTTGTGATACAGAGTAATAGAGTAAATAACTGCTTTACTCTATTGTAAACTTTATATTACTAGCTCAATTTCTTTTAATGTTTAACTATATCATTTTATAAATTAAAATATTAAAATTATAAGAAAATGAGAATACATACCACCTTTAGTATAATACTATTATCCTATATTTTTCTTGAAAAGCTATGGATGTAACTTGTTCAAAGAGTTAATAAAATGTCAGATTGAGGCATGAGTTTAAACTTACTGGTACACTTTAAAGTCAGTTCTCAATTTCATATATTGACTAGTGTAATAAGGAACAGTAACAAATTTATTAAGGTTTATGAAATACTATTAGTTTTGATCTGTATTCATTTTCTAAGTGTGCTATAAAAATTATTATAAACTATGCATTTTAAAATATTAGAAATTTGTTTTCTCATAGATCTGTAGGTTGGAAGTCCAAAAGCAAGGTGTTGGCAAGGTTGGTTAATTACAGAGGTTCTGGGGTTACTGCCTTTTCTGTTAGCTTCTAGTGGCTTCTGGGACTCACTTTACATAGATTACATTTAATATCATAGTTGACATTTTCTACATAGATGGATAGGTAGATGTGATCAGTTGTTTTACATTTAAGATATGATTTCACTAGTAATTGGATAGTCACTGAAAGTACTACTCATATTACATATAGGACTAAAATAGAAGAAGGGAAGAGTAACAAAGAATGAACCATTTCATGGCAAAACTAGATACTTTATTCAGAAATATTCTTGTAAAATACCCCTGTTAAAAATATGAAACCAACATATTAGATATTGCATTACTCATATTCTCTAGTCAAATTTCTTTTAGTCATGAGGATCAGTGTATGTTCAATGATTCAATAACATATAATAAAGGTAACTTCTATCTCTTAAAATAGCAACACTACGTGTGTGTAAGTCCTTGGGGAATACTAGAACTGTATCTTTTGATTAAAATAAACCACAATGGAAATCTATAGGTTCTAAGAAATATGTATTAGGGATAATATGAGATTATTGAAAAGTCTGTATTTGATTTAACAAAGCATTTTCTTATTTCCTCTGGCTCTAAACTAATAGAAAAATAATTATTTTACATATATTATAAAAATATGTATAATAAAGAAAGTTTGTAGTTTATAATGGGAAACCTTTAGATACATTCAAAAAATACACAACTGGGAATGGTGGTTTCCAAAATTGTGACTTTAGAATATTTTGTAGATGAAATCTGGTCTCTTAAAAGTAGTCAACCACAATTGCATTGGGGGTGACTTTGTGTTTACTTACTGGACTTTACTATTTACTAAGTACTATAATGTTGCCAAGTACACAACTCCTCTAAATCTCAATTTGCTCATCTAGGTAATAGGAGTGATTATACCTATCACACCATGTTTTTATAAGAAACAGATTATGAAGTCAGGTATGGCAGTGTATGCCTGTAATCCCAGCCATTCAGGAGGCTGAGGCAAGAGCATTAAAATTTTGAGGCCAGCTTTAGTAACTCAGCGAGACCTTGGGAATGTAGCATAGAAGTAAAGCATCCCTGGGTTAAATACCCAGTACTATAAAGAACAAAAAAAGAAAGAGAACAGATAGCTGAGGTGAAAACAATAGAATATTGGCTAGTACATACAAATAAGTAGGCATATGTGAATTATGTAGGCATAGTAATATGTGAATTACTATGATGGAGGTTATATAAGTAGTATAAAAACCTACCTAGGGACTTTTCATTCAACCTTAGGATTTTTTTTTAAAAGAAAAGAAACCAGAAGCCAGGCGCTGTGGCTCAAACCTGTAATTCCAGCATTTAGGGAGGCTGAGACAGGAGAATCGTGAGTTCAAAGCCAACCTTAGCAACAGTGAGGTGCTAAGCAACTCAGTGAGACCCTGTCTCTACATAAAAAAAACACAAAATAGGGCTGGGGATGTGGCTCAGTGGTCGAGTGCCCCTGAACTCAATCCCCAGTACCAAAAAAAAAGAAAGAAAGAAAGCAGAGAATGTTTCAGTAAGGATCTGACAATTGAACTGATGGAAGAAAATAAAGTAACAAGGAGAACGGGACAGGAATGCAGCAAGCAGTCCATATGGAGTGAGGGGGCCATCAGATTAGTGATCAGATCTCAGTAATTCTAAGACAAAATACAAGATATTAATTATGATATCTATTGCCTCTATTTCCCCTGACATCCATTGCTCTGTGATTTAGCCATTTGTTTTTCTGGGTGTATTGTGAACTTCATGAGAAAAGTAACCTGTCTTTTTTACCAAGCAAAAAAAATTTTTTTTACCAAGCACTAAATTTTTGTGGACTGCTTGACAGTTAAGCACTATAATCAGTTATCAAATACCTTATTCTGTGGAATATATTTTAGGAAAAGGGAATACAATCCATTTTGGCTGCCTTTCATCACTTAATAAGTTACAAGTAGAGTGTGATTTAAAATGAACTTGGTGCCTGAGTTTTCCAATTTCTTTATTCCCTACTGTGATATCCTTTTCTTCTGAAAAGCAAGATGACGTTCCTTACATTCTGAAATGAATTTGTTAAATTGACTCCTATTAAGGAAGATATGATCATTAACTTCTAGAAAAAATACTATCTTTCAGGAGTTGCTATTCATAAAAAGAAAAATATTTCATATATATCTTTAAATATACATATTCAATAATAGAATATGTGAAATATATATGAATTATGTATATATACTTAAGATATGCATTTAAGATATATACAAATTATATATATACATATATATCTTAGAGATATTTATATCTTAAATTCTTCAGTGTTAGATACAAGCTGGTTTCTGGCTGAGGCAAGGAAAATCACATTCCTCTTCTTATTAGTGCAATTAATTTCCTTTAATGTTTTTCTCTTTCATTATAGACTTAAGCTGTCCTTAGAAGTGTGTGAAACAAGAAAACAACAATCTACCTTATGTTATATTTCCAATAATGAATAATCAATAAAGAAGTCTTGTGTTTATTTGTAAACAAGTTATTGGTGGATCACCTTATAAGAACTCCTCCGCTTCTTTCTCAGTAGGAATAGGAATTTCTTCTCAAGTATAACTTCAAGAAACACAGATCACATTTTCCCCCAATGTAAAAACTTTACTAAGAACAAATTTTAAGACTGAAGTTAAAATTTTCTGTTAAAAGCCAATAATGGTATTAGTTTTCATATAAAGCTGTCCAGTTTATTTCTCTAAGTTTGGGTTATATATACATATTTTTTCTATCAATTACATTTTTAAAAATAAATGGACAGCTTTGTCTAGTATGAGATAGTTGTATTTATGTGCATTACTCTCTGTGTCTTCTATTCTGTACCATTGTTCTACATGTCTATTTTGGTGCCAGAACCATGCCATTTTTGTTACTATTGCTTTGTAGTAAAGTTTAAGGTCTGGTATTGTGATGCCTCCTGCTTCACTCTTCTTGCTCAGGATAGCTTTGGCTATTCTGGGTCTCTTATTTTTCCAAATGGATTTCATGATTGCCTTTTCTATTTCTATAAGAAAGGACTTTGGGATTTTAATTGAGATTGCATTGAATCTGTACAGCGCTTTGGGTAGTATGGCCATTTTAATAATATTGATTCTGCCTATCCAGGAACATGGTCAGTCTTTCCATCTTCTAAGATCTTCTTCAATGTCTTTCTTTAGTGTCTTGTAATTTTCGTTGTAGAGGTCCTTTACCTCTCTTGTTAGATTGATTCCCAAGTATTTTATTTTTTTTGGAAGCTATTGCGAATGGAGTAGTTTTTCTAATTTCTCTTTCAGAGGATTCATTGCTGATGTATAGAAATGCATTTGATTTACTGGAGAAAAGATAGCCTTTACAACAAATGGTGCTGGTAAAACTGGAAATCCATATGCAGTAAAATGAAACTAAACCCCTATCTCTCACCATGCACAAAACTCAACTCAAAATGGATCAAGGACCTAGGAATTAGACCAGAGACCCTGCGTCTAATTGAGGAGAAAGTAGGTCCAAATCTTCATCATGTGGGATTAGGCCCCAAATTCCTTAACAAGACTCCTATAGCACAAGAAATAAAAGCAAGAATCAATAAATCGGATGGACTTAAACTAAAAAGCTTCTTCTCAGCAAGAGAAACTATCAATGAAGTGAACAGAGAGCCTACATTCTGGGAGCAAATTTTTGCCACACACAAATCAGATAGAGCACTGATCTCCAGGATATATAAAGAACTGAAAAAACTTAACACCAAAAAAACAAACAACCCAATCAATAAGTGGGTTAAGGAGCTGAATAGAAACCTCTCAGAAGAAGATATACAATCAATAAACAAATATATGAAGAAATGTTCAACATCTCTAGCCATTAGAGAAATGCTAATCAAAACTACTCTCAGATTTCATCTCACCCCAGTCAGAATGGCAGCTATCCAAACTACCAGCAACAATAAGTGCTGGCGAGGATGTGGAGAAAAAGGTACACTCAAACATTTCTGGTGGGACTGCAAATTGGTGCAACCAATCTGGAAAGCAGTATGGAGGAGATTCCTTAAAAAATTTGGAATGGAACCAGCATTTGATCCAGCTATTCCACTCCTTGGCCTATACCCTAAAGACTTAAAAACAGCACACTACAGTAAAGCAGCCACTTCAATGTTTATAGCAGCACAATTCACAATTGCAAAACTGTGGAAGCAACCTAGATGCCCTTCAATAGATGAATGGATAAAGAAACTGTGGTACATATACACAATGGAATATTATTCAGCAATAAAAGAGAATAAAATTATGGCATTTGCAGGTAAATGGATGGAATTGGAGAACATTATACTAAGCAAAGTAAGCCAATCCCAAAAAAACAAATGCCGAATGTTGTCTCTGATTAGTGGATGCTGATACATAAGGGAGGTGGGAATGGGAAACATAAGAGAAATGGAGGAACTCTGGACACTGCATGGGGGAGGTGGGGGTGGGAAAGGGGAATGTGTATAGTAAAGATGGTTGATTGAGATCGTCATCACTACCCTTGGTGCATGTATGAAGACACAATTGGTGTGACTTTATCTGGTTTGTAACCAGAGAAATGGAAAAAATGAACTCTATATATGTACTATGACTTGAAATGCAATTAAAAAAACTAATAAAAATAAATAAATAAATGGACAGCTTCTAAAATGGTTCAAAATATCAAGGAACGTGAGGTATCAGGTACTCTGGTTAGGTCTTCTAACTGCTGCCTTGAGTTCCCCAGTGAGACTGCATAGTTATTGCTGTGTGTGTTTGTGTGTGTGTGTGTGTGAGTGTGTGTGTGTATGTGTGTGTGTGTGTGTATAATGTAATGAGTGATTCCTTTAAAACTTACACAGATCATAACACAATACTAACAACAACATTTTAGAACAAATTTATCAATTTGAATAAAACAGATGCAATTCTTGGAAAACATACCTTCTCCAAACTTATACCAGCACATAACAATTATATTACAAATAAATGAAATTTCAAATGAATAATTTTCTATAATAAGGACAAACTATTTTTTTTGCAAAACATCAGAAAATCAATTGCAGCAATGTTATACAAAAATAATTCATTATAACCAAGCATAAATTTAAGGTTTTCTGGTTTTTTTGGTTACAATTGAGAAATAAATGTAACCTACCACAATTTACCAATTTACTTATTGTTATGGTTTATTAAAATACCACTAAAGGTGAAACATTACCAGATAATATCAACACATGTACATAAATCTAATTTAGCTCATTTTTTAAAAAAAATATGGTTTGTACAGTTCAAGTACAAGAGAAAATACAGTATTATGAATCAGAGCAATGATTGCCTTAGGGATGTGAGAGGTCCCGAAAGAGACATAGCAGGCCTTTCTGGTATGATGGAGACATTACACATCTTTCTCAATATGTCACACACACACACACACACACAACATGCTGCAATAACTGTGCAGTGGTTTCATGAATGCATTTGTTTATTGAAGTTAATCAAAGAATATGATGTTTAGGATGTGAATTTCACTTCATACAAATTTTACCTCAATTAAAAGTATATGATGAATAAATTAAAAAATATTAACAAAAACTTTACTTTTTAATTTACTGTCATTTTGAATGCTGTTTCCTGCAGGAATAAACTTGTAGTAATGTTTATGTAATTTTTTGTAAGTTATAATTCATTCAAAGTTGTCCAGCATTTTATCTTATTGTTATGGTTTATTAAAATAATCAAATTTCACGAGGCTTTAACTTTAAGATTGCATTCCTGATATATTTGGCAAATAGAGATAGAGTATACTTTATCCAAAATACATGGGACCAGAAGTATTTTGCAATTTGGATTTATAGATTTTGGGATATATCCATATACATAATGCAAATGAATCCTAGAGATGGGACTCAAGTCTAAACATGAAATTTATTTAGGTTTTATATATACCTTCTGCACATATCCTGAAGGTAATTTTATATAATATTTCTGTTTGCTTTTAATTTTTTGTTTGATTTTATTTTTTATTTTTGAACTTAGATAATTCTCTTTTTTCCTTTTTAAAAAATTTGTTCTAATTAGTTATACATGGCAGAAGAATACACATTGACACATCATACATAGATAGGATATAGCTTCTCATTCTTCTGGTTGCACATAGGATAATAATGTCTAATTCATTCCTTCCTTCCTACCCCTATTCACCTCCCATCTCTTTATTCCCTCTGCCTACTTAAATGTAATTCTGTTCTTCCTCAGCTATACCCCACTTATTGTGAATTAGCATGCACATATTAGAAAAGACATTTGGCTTTTGGTTTGGGGGGGTAGGCTTATTTTCCTCAGTGTGATATTCTCTAGCTCTATCCATTTACCAGCAAATGCCATCATTTCATTATTCTTTAAAGCTGAGTAATATTCCATTGTGTTTATATACCACATTTTATTTATCCATTGATCTGTTGAAAGGCATCTAGGTTGGTTCTATTGTTTAGCTATTATGAATTGAGCTGCTATAAACATTGACGTGGCTATATCACTCTCGTATGCTGATTTTGAGTCTTTTGGGTATAAACTGAGGAGTGGGATAGCGGAGTCAAATGGTGGTTTCATTCCAAGTTTTCTGAGAAACTCAAAAAACACTAAAAAAAACAAATAATCAATAAATGGGCTAAGGAACTGAAGAGATGCTTCACAGAAGAAAAACAATCGATCAACAAATATATGAAAAAAATGTTGAACATCTCTATCATTAAGAGAAATACAAATCAAAATTACTCTAAGATTTTATCTCACTCCAGTCAAAATGGCAATTATCAAGAAGGCAAGCAACAATAAATGTTGGTGAGGATGTGGGGAAAAGGTATTCTGTAACTGTTAATTTGAATTTTCAACTTAATTGGATTAAGAGATGTTGATGATTAAGAGGCTCCTGGGTTTGTTAGTGAGGGTGTGTCTAGTAATGATTGGCATGTAGCATAGCCAACTGAAATGGAGACTTTTCTGAAGTCTCCATTTGAGCAGCACTGTCCAATAGGATGATGGCTTGAATGGAATAAAAGTAGGCAGAAGAAGGAAGCAGCAGCAGATAGAAGCTTAATTTTTCTTGAATGGGTTCTTGACTGCTACGGCGTTCTTCTAAGGATGTCGGACTCTGGCTTCTTCCCTCCTCCAAAGTGAACTCTGCCAGTGATTCTCTAGGGAGTTTCCAGAAGCCTTTGGTCTGGAACTAGGGTAGCACCATTGATCCCTCTTGTTCTGAGGCTTCAGCCTCTTGAATTGTACAGCTACTGGTGCTTCCAGCCTTCTAGGCCAAAGACAGTCATTGTGGACTATCCAACTTCTGGTCACGTAAGCCAACATAAATAATCTCCTTTTTATAATTATACTTCCTGTTGATTCTGTTCCTCTAGAGAACTGTGACTAATACATACACTCATACACTGTTGGTGGGACTACAAATTGGTGCAACCATTATGGAAAGCCATTTGTCTATATCTTGATTGCAACCTGTCACATGAATTCAAACATGGAATTTTCCACTTGTGGCATAATGTTGACATTGAAAAATTTTAGATTTAGGACACTTTCGGGTTTGGATTTTCAGAATGCAGATGCTCAGCTTTCTCTTTTATTATTTGTATCATGAAAATTATTCATGTTCTTCAAGCATACAATTACTTTTCAAGTGTAATTTCAAGAGCTTTATCTTCTGATCTTAGCATATACATTTCTAAAAATTCCATGAATGTTCAGTGATTTCTTAGATAAAAGCATTTCTTTTAAAGTAATAATTATCTTTCAAAATCCATTATTATACTGCTACTCTAAACACAGTGGATATTCTTACTCTGAATGTGAAGTTACATGAGCATTGTAATAAAAATTGTTTTCAGAAATTTTCTAATGTGCATCTTTAATACTAAGTTCACAATATTAAAAATTACTGGATTTTACATATGCTTGATATTGGTTTATCATAAAATTTATGAGAAACAAATAGAATTTAATATTTAGCCTATTTTGAAGTAAATAGTTATCCTTTGAGTAGCTCTGACTGCACAATAATCCCTAAACATTGTTTTCTTCATCTCTTATTCCACTAAATATGTGGCTAAGCTGATTCTACTTAAAAGTTATTTAAGGATGCAACAAAAGGTGAAAATGAAAAACTTTTGTTTTAGGTGGAGGATAATGCACATTTTTATTTTACTCTAAGATAAGTCATTTAAATAAAATATAATTCAAGGAAATGCATAATACTTTTAAGACTAGTATGAACATATAATTTCTATTATATTGTAAATGCTTATTTACATATTGAACTTTTAACTTGTTGACTTGGCAATACCTTAAAACACTTGTCCTACCATTTAAATTTTTTTCAATATCTTCTATTGATAGAATGTAAATGGTCATTTAAATACATTTCTGAACATAAATTTGAATGTATTTTCTTAATTGTACATATATATGTACTTTGAAAAAGCCTATAAGATTATTAAAATACTTCTTATAAAAATGAAGTATGACAATTTGTGTTCTACACTGCAGGCCCAGAATAAATGTGATGGGTTATAAGCACACATATTTTATTACACTGTTCCCAATGGTTTTGTTTTTGTTTTTGTTTAGTTTTTGTGGTAGTGGGCACTGAAGTCAGAACCCTGCGCATGCTAAGCAAGCACTTTACCATGGAGCTACATCCTTTCCACCCATGGTCTTATACTTTGGTTCTCATTAAACTCTAGAATACAAACAAAAACATTTATAGGACAGTGTGGTATTACAGTGAAATTTTCTAGATTAGAAGGTTATGTTGTTTTTCCTTGAGTATATCATTAGTGCATATTAATCGTACAAGAAAGACATCAATACATAGCATTGAATAGATAAAAAATTACTTCTGAAAAACTTCTTTACTGTCATTTTTATTTATTTTGGTTAAAAGATGTTTAATAGAGGAGAAAAAACAATGCCATTTATGATAGAATGAATACAAAAATGGAGACAATTCTGCACCTTTCTGAATACACCTTATTGATATTTTTGCTTTTGTGCTCCAGACATCATAAGGTGGATTCTATTTTCCTGGCCCTTGAAACTGATTTGTAATTTTTGACTTGCTTAGCCAATGCAGTTAGAAGAAACAACATTTGGCCAGTTACTATAATGGATCTCAAAAGACTATGGAAACCTGCTTCTGCCATGAGTATAAACTAATAAGCATGCACAGGAGGATAAGAGACCATGAGGAGCAGAGCCATTCATCTCATGGAAGACTTCCACAAACCATCAAGACCAGACCAGAACCAGAAGCTCTCCACAGATGCATGAACAAGCCCAACCAAAATCAAGGAAGCCTGACAAGAAAAGAATTTCCCATCTCATTTGTGTCTCATGAGCAAATAGTTGTTATTAAATTCTTCTAATTGTATGCAACAATAGCTAATTGATAAACCATAATTTAAAGATACCACAATAATAATTACTCTAGTTGAGCAAAATATTGAACCACATCAACCTCTACCTTGAAGTTATACAGAAAATTTCACAAGTCTATTTCTTATCTGTAATCCTCCCACCTTTTTTGTAGTCTAAAATAGAATCATTTTTCTAATTGTAATAGAATATATTGTCCAAACTCTATTTATTTTAGAGACTATTATTTTCTCTACTGTTTTGCAAATTCTACACTACCCCTATTTCTTCTCATAAAACAAATTATATATGTATGAATATTTTTCTGGATTCTATCATTGTTTTCATTAATTTGAATATTTATTTCTGTGCCAAAATCATATTATCTTAGATACTAGAGGTGTTACAGATATTAATGGTAGGAGAATTTTCCCATATTTATTTCTTTTTCTTTAGAATAAATTGGATATGTATTTAATCTTTTGCTCTTCCTTATATAATTCAGACTTATGATACATTTTGTGAAGGACCTTATTGAAACTTTAATTTAAAATGCATTAAAAATATAAAAGCTGGGCGTGGTGGCACACACTTGTAATCCCAGCACTTTGGGAGGCTGAGACAGGAGAATCCTGAGTTCAAAGCCAGCCTCAACAATGGTGAGACACTAAGCAACTCAGTGAGACTCTGTCTCTACACAAAAAAAACCCACAAAATAGGGCTGGGGATGTGGCTCAGTGGTTGAGTACCCCTGAGTTCAATCCCTGGTACAAAAAAAAAAAAAAAACATTAAAAATATAAATTAATATTGGTAGAATGACATGTCTGTAGGATCAAACGTGTCTGTCCAGGAAATTTTCATTGTCATTAATTTAAGTCATATTTTATGGCTTTGAATAAAATTATAAAGCACTCCTAAAAAGCATACACATCTTTTACTAGAATTATTTTGAGAATCTATAGTTTTACTGCTGAATGATAAATATTTTATGCTATGTTTACTGAATCATTTATTAATGTGAAAGTGTACTAGTCAAATTTCTTCAGAGAAAACAAACAATAAAAAGTATAATGAATTGAAGTTTTATTATAACATATTGGCTCACCTGAATCTGGAGGCTGAGAAATCCCAGATAGGCAATCTGAGAACCCAGGTAAGAGGTAATCTGAAGACCAGGCAGTTGGTGGTGTAGTCTGAAGGCCAATCTAAACTTACTCTGTCTTTTGTTCTTTTCTTGCCTTCCATGGAATGTGTGATGTGGATTACTTTGAGGAGAGCAGTCTGCTTGACTCAAAACCACAGATCAGAATGTTAATCTTTTCTGGAATCACCCTCCCAGGCATACCAGAAATGATTTTCGATCAGACATTGGAGAATCCTGTGTCCACTCAAGTAGACATATAAATGTAAGCATCATAGAAGGAACAAAATTGAAATTGTAAAGATTCAGCTTTTACAGTCACATCCAGCAAAGTTTCTAAATTTAGTTTTTATGTTTAATATTTCTTCTCAAGATTCTGTTGTTGGTAGAGTGTGGATCCTGAATGTCCCCTAGAGGCATACTTGTTAGAGGCTTAACTCCCCACCTCCCTGTTGTTATGGAAATACTTGGAAAACATAAAAGGTGGGGCCTAGTGGGAGGAAGTGAGATTATATGGGGCATGGCCTTGAAGATGATCTGGGGACCTCAGCCCTCCATCTCTTTTGCTTTCTAGCTGCCTTGAGGTGGGCCGTTTCCTCTGCCACAAATCCCTGCCATGAGGTACTGCTTTGTAACCGATCCAAAGCACTGAGGGCACTGCCCATCAACTGAAACCCATGAAAACATGAAGCCAATAAACTTTTCCTTCCTTTATGTTTGTTTACCTCAGATATTTGTCATAGCAATAGAAAACTTAGTAGAGCACTTGTTATTTATTGTGATAATTCTGTAATCAAAATAATAGCAGTTGTTTCTTCCCTTTCATAGATTTTTTTCTTTATCATTGCATGGATTGATAGATGGTAGATACATCGCTCTTGTTTGACTTACTCTGTAATATGTTGGGTAAGCATAGTAGAAGTAAAGATCTTTGTCTTTTTCACTATTGAGCATAACATTTTCTGCAGGATTTTGTGTAGGTATCTTTTAGGTTTAGAGAGTTCCCTTCCATTCCTAATTTAAGTTTTTGTCACCAATATTGCTGAATTGTATTGCATGCCTATTCTCATTACTAAAACAAGCACATTGGATTTAGTTTTGCATCTATGTTGGTAAATGAGATAGACTACAATTATTATTTTTACTGAACACTTTCTCGTTAGTTTAGCCTCATGAAATGGCATTTAAGGTGAATTTTCTTATTTTGTTTTCTCAGGAAAAGTGTTTATAAGAAGTTGTGGTTTTTGGTTTTTTTTCACTTGAATATTTGTTATCAATCTTCTAAAAATAATATTGGTTTAATGTGTTTTTCATGACTAGATCTTCAATTTGTATAGTAATTATAAATGCTTTCATGTTTTCTCTTTCTTTTGGAATAATGTTTTAAATATATTTCTGGAAAATTGTTCTTTTTGGTATTCAATTTATTTTTATGATTTGAATTTCATTTTTATAGTTAAATATTGACAATATCTTTATGTTTCTAACACTATTTAATTTTGCTTTTTTTGTTAGTATAATACATGTTGCTAATATCATTAGTTGTTTTTTTTTTTTTTTTTTCATTACTGGGGATTGAACTCAGGGGTTCTTGGCCACTGAGCCACATCCCCAGCCCTATTTTATGTTTTCATTTAGAGGCAGGGTCTCACCAAGTTGCTTAGCACCTCACCATTGCTGAGGCTGGCTTTAACCTCGCAATTCTCCTGTCTCAGCCTCCCAAAGTGCTGGGACGTGTGTGTCACTACACCCAGCTTAATGTTGTTAGTTTTTTAAAATATTGACTTTTGCGTTCTCAACTTAGGTTTTTCTGTTTATTTCTTCCTCTTTTGATATTCTGCACACATTTATTAAATTGTCTTCTAGTTTTTGTTTTCTGTTTGATTTTTGTCTTTCCTCTATCCTATGGCAGTTAAATAATTTCCCAGGAACCCAACTGGTCATTTTCCACGAGTTTTGTGTAGAAAACTTTCTTATTAATTGGCTCTATTTTAAATTACTATATATATATATATATATATATATATTTAAGTTTCAAATCTTTTGATTTTTTAATGATTTCTATTGATTTCTCATATAACTGCATGACAGGTAATTTGGCTCATATCAGAAACTTTGAAACCTATTGAAACTAACTTTACATTTTAATATGTGGTTAGTGTTTATAAGGTTCTACTTATATTTGAAGAAAATGAATATTCTCTCATAGTTGGGGATAATGGATTTACATTGTCATTGTGTTGATTAAATATTTCACATTTTTAATATTTGCTTCAGTCATCAATAAAATGAAGTGATCTGATGTATTTCACATTGAGGAGATAAGTTATTCTTCACTTCTGGCAATTTTATCTCTTTTTAAAATACTTTTGATATACTATTAAAAGGATTATTTTGTAAACTACATGCTATATTCTGTTTATTTTATGCTACATCTCTGTATGTACACACTCATATACATTATTCATTTATATGCATACCTATAAGGTTATATATATTTATACATGTACATATATACATATGTGGGTATATGATTTGTGTGTATATATATGTGTGTATATGTATGTGTTTGTATACATATACACAGAGATATACACATAAGTAGAGCATGTGTGTGTACTTCCTAAAATTTGTCATTCTGAAACCAATATTTTTAGCACTTTTTCAGTCATTCAAGAGCATGCATATACTAGTGAAAAATTTAAATCACCCAATGTACATTTTCCCAGCTCAAATTAAGGAAGAAGATACTCTGTCTTCTTTTTTATTCCTTATACTGTAAAACCTGTAATTTTCAAAGTCTGTATAGTGTCATGGCTTTATACGTTTGAAACTTCCATTAGTGGTTTCATTACTCCTTAAGTGACCCCCAAGCATACTGTTGAAATGCTATTTAGTGATCATAACAACAGAAGAAAGTTGTGGTATGCTTTACAGAAAAAAATATATGTGCTGTAAAAGTTGGGAATTGGGACACTATTAGGTAGTTTAGTATTAATTAAGACACTGATAGGTAGTTCAATATTAATGGGCCAACAATACATATCAAAAAGTATATTTTAAATGAAATACATTATACAGGTTATTTAGTTTTTCAGTTGATGAAATTCTGCCCAGAAGCTCTCAGTATGAATCTAGCCCTGCATTTGACCTAGGGGCAATGCTTCAGTGTTCAATTCTGGGTCCACAACAACATTGATGACTGTAATTACAATGAAAAAATTGTAATCAACTATATATACACATATACACATACATACACACACACACATATACATGTGGCCCAACTTATAGGTATTTTGCTAGTCTTGCTATCTCCCTTCACCATGCTTCTGTCAATGAGTCCCTGGGAAATTGCATTTTGTTCACTTCTGGATTTATACTCCTCTTTCTTAGATCTCACAGTACTTTTTGCCTATGGAAATCAGTTCTTTTACACCAGATTTCCCTAGAATACATGGTATCTATATACTTCATGTTATATAATATCTTGTCATAATGCTTTTGAGGCTATTAAGATGCAAGCAACTCAATTGCATTAGACTTTTTGGTTCATGTTCTAATTAATGATGATGCTTGAAAAAGTTACGGTTAAAATATAATAATATTACTAGATAACTAAAATAGGCTCTATGAAATAATTGTTAATTGTTTTGCAATTATCCACTGCCTGTACTTGTATATTGTTGTTTCAGGGTTTGAGAGTTGATTAGGTTATTGCAATAATGCTGTTATCTCCATTTTTTACTTTCCATTTGTAAATTAGAGAAACACTGTAATGTATCTTATCTTTATTTACCTTACATGAATGGGAAAATCATTTTATAAAATATTAACATTCATTAACTCTAATGGAAATTTGGGGTATTTGAAAAATGTACAAAAGTATAGAGGATCTAAAAACTTATTTTTCCAATGGTAATGCTTCAAGTCATAGTTGGAATGGAATATTTTTCAGGTCACTTGAATACAGTTTTTATACTCTTAGAAGATTGAAAGAATATTATTAGCTACAGCATGAAAGTACTTTTCCACTTTTATCCTTGATGTGTTTTTAAGTGTATTCATGTGTCACATTAAAACATTTTGGTTAATAATGGAATTGATACTCATAGTGATACTGTGATACAACAGTGATGCTATACTATATAAGACTATAATGGAGTTTTTAAAAAATTCTATTGTCCAGTGATGTAGTAATGATAAAATCTAGCACAATTCATTATTCACATGTCTGTATTGTAAATGGCACTACCAGTTATATAAAATTATAGTACATGCAATCATGTACCATACATAATATTTGATAACATAATAAGTGACTATATTTGTATTATGCTTTCTTCATCATTTTAGAATGTACTTCTTCAATTTATAAAAATGGCTTAGTGTAAAACAGCATCTTGTGTCACAATAACAGCATTCTCATGCATCTGTGTGTGTTCTGTTTATTGATGAAATTATTTTCTCTTAGGTTTGATTTAATCTCATGTTGTTTTGTTATCATGGCCTCCAAGCAACAAATACACTGTTAATGTGCCAGTAAGAGGCACATTGAGTGGTTGACCTGGAAATGAAATTACAAGTGATTATGGTCTATGAAGATGGAAAATCAGTAGTGATCATTTTTGCTTACTAGCTAGTTATGTCTCATTCCAACATAGCCATGATCTTGAAAAACAAGAACAAAGTGACAGAATCTGACAAAGAGTCTCATTAAGGCAATGAGAGTAACAAAAAACTTAATAATAGCTCATATCACATATGGAGAAACTTCTAATGCTTTACATTGAAGACCAAATACAGAAGTATAGCCCTCTCTGCACCATGACAATCATGGACAAAGCAAAGAAGTTTTTGTTTGTTTGAATTGTTAAAAGAAAATGCTGGAACCAAGTATGAAGGTGCACTTACTGCTGGCCCTGGGTAGATTAAATGACAAAAGAATGTTATTTATTATAATGTAAAAATCAGTGGTGAATATGCCAGTGTGAATGTGAAGGTAGCTGAAGAATTTGGGAAATTACAAATAAACTGATTGAGGAGGAAAATTGCTTGCCAAAACTAATCTGCAATATAGACGAAACCTTCTTATTTTGGAAACAGATGCCTGAAAAGACTTTTATCCATAAAAAGGCCTAGTCAATGCCAAGTTTCAAGGCTTTTAAGGACAAGATAACAGTATTGCTAGTGAGAAATGTCACAGGCTGCAAATTGAAATCCTTTGTGCCCTGCCACAATGAGAACCTTGGGGCTGCCAAGCGTATCAATAATTGCACATTGCCAGTTAACTACAGGGGCAATAGCAGTCACGAATGACCCTACTCTTCTAAAATGACCTCCCAAATTGCTATGTCAGTGAAATGAAGAAATACTATTTGGTAAATAACATACCTTTCCAGATTTTTCTTGTTGTTGATAAGTTTCCACACTCTTCCTTTTATAGTAGTTTTTGTCCCAATACCACAGAGATGTTTCTCACTAACACTACGTCTTTGATATAACCAATGGATAGTAGCATGTCTTAAAGCCTACTGCCCAAGGTAGTCCTTTGTCCAGGATATTGTTACAACTGAGAAAGACACCAAGAAGACACTGATGCCATTATAGAAATACTGCAAGATAAATATAAACTTTTTTGAACTTGAGCTGATGTCATTAAAGAGTGCATAAATGAGGGGCTGGAATTGTAGCTCAGCAGTAGAGCGCTTGCCTCGCATACATGAGGCCCTGGGTTTGATCCTCAGCACCACATACAAAGCAATAAAATAAAGACATTGTGTCCATCTACAACTAAAAAAAAAATTAAAAAAGAGAGTGCATAAATGGTATCTGGAAGAGGACATGGAAGAATCTTATGTGTCTTCCAAGTATTTGCCAAAGATGAGGAGGTTGAAAAAATCAGGTAGACTGAGATGGAGATGGCAAACAACTTTACCTCAGTGTGAGTGAGGGTGACATGGAGTAGCTTCTAGATGTGGTCCTAAGGAACTAACTAATGAGGAACTAACTAACAAGTAACTGAGAGAACTAGGACAGGAATCGCAGCTGAAGGGGACGGGCATGAGTAAATTTCAGAAGACAAACCCAAGAAGATTCACATTGAAATATTTAGTAGAAGCTTTTGCAGACCTGCATAAGCTCCTTAAAAAGTTTGAAAACATGAACCCAAACACCAAAATGTTTTCATTAATATACATGAATATTAATGGTGCATTATCTGCTTACAAACAAATCTATGATAAAAAAGAAACAAATGAAGCAAACTACATAAAATACAAATCTGAAAAGAATGATACCTCCTCAAGAAGATCCTCAGGCAAGTCCTTCAGGAGGCATTCCAGAAGTTATTATTATCATAGGAGCTGACAGTTGCATGTGTTATTTTTCCTGAAGACCTTCCAGTGAGAAGAGATGTGGAGATAAAAGAGAGATATTAATGATCCTGACCCTGTGTAAGCCTAGGCTTATGTGTGTTTGCATCTTAGTTTTCCACAAATAAGTTTATAAAGTTAAAAAAATATAAACAGAAAAAGCTTGTAGAATAAAGATTTAAAGAAAGAAAATTTTTGTACAGCTAACAACATGTTTGTGTTTTAAGCTAATTGCTGTTATAGTCAAAAAATTAAAAATAATTTAAAAGTTTAAATGGAAAATGTTGCAGTAAGCTAAGATAATTTACTATTGAAGAAAGAAAAATAGAACTTTAAAAATTTTGGTGTAGTTTAATTGTACAGTGTTAGTAAGTCTTCAGTAGTATACAGTAATGTCCTAAGCAATCACATTCACTCATCACTGACTGAGACCTTGAACCTTGCAAGATCCATTCAGTGTAAGTACCCTATATAGACAGATGTACCATTTTTATTTATTATATCAAAATTTTACTGTGTCACTTTAATATTTAGATGTACAACTATCATTGAGTTATAATTGCAACAATATTCTGTATAACAACATGTTGTGCAGGTTTGTAGCCTAGGAGTAATGGGCTACACCATAAAGCCTAGGTGTGTAGTAGCCTATATGATCTAGATTTCTATAAGCACACTCTATAATATTTAAACAGCTGTGGAATTTCCCTAACAATGCATTTCTCAAAATGTATGTCCATCATTAAACAATGCATGATGGTCTGTAAGACATTTTTTTGTCAGAAGATTACTGTTGGTAGAATTTAATCTTTGTTTTGATAAAATTAATTGTTTTCATTTAGAGACTACTTAGGAAAGTGTTCAACTACAAACAATAGAATGCATTAGATAGTCTGTTTAAGCTAGAAAATGACTTAATGTAGGAAATAAGATGTTTATGTAATTATTAGAATTATAGAAAGTCAGTAACTAGGCTAAAATTCCAGCACAATTTTAAATACCCAGATCTCTTTTGCCTCCACCAAAATTGAAGAAGTTGCCCCATCACACAGCAATTGATGAATCAAGAGCTTATTAGCATCTGACCATTCCATTGTTGCCATGATCTGTACTAGCACAATGGATATACTATACTCCTGCCCTCCTTCTTACCTGACCTAAGTCTTAAATTAACATATATGATATAAACTAAATTATATTTAAAACTCTAAATGCAAAGAGATCATGAATATGTACCATTACAAATCTGCTCCAGAGAGAGATGAGAAATGGATGTTGAGTGAGTCAATCCTATTTTGCCATAATCAACAACTACTTAGCAATCACACATAACACAATCCCCTTCTTCTGGTGCTTAAACCTTGAACAACTGCTACAGCCACCACTGCCTGCTACCAGCAAGTTTCATTCACTTCCTTGTGTGTTCTAAATCCTTTTCTAATAGGAGAATTAAGGTCTTATTTGTTACATTTGCACATATGGGTGATGTTCAGTCACAATCTGTCCTCAGTGTCTTGTAACCTACAAAATAAATTTTACATACCACTAAACCATCCTATATAGAATGATAATATAATGGGAGAGAGGAAAATAAAGAAGAAAATCAGTTAAATTATATAAGTATACAACTAATAAAAGGATTAAATATGAATAGCTCATGTATTCTCTTTTTACAACATGATACCATAGTTTGTGTGTATCAGTTCTTAAAATATCTATTCTATGCATTTTTTTTTTTGTCCCTTTGGTACTTTAGCTAAACCAGATACTATTTCTGAAGGGATAGCCTAGATTTCACTTTTTATGCTTGTGAATCTTTGATGATATTCCTCTATTATTTTGATATGGTCACTATAGATTTTAATACTGGCCATAAATGTAATATTTCCTATTCCACATCCAATTTACATAACAGAAGCTTAACTATAATTATCTGGATAAATCTCCTCACCAACATGTTAACTTTTTGTTCCTTGTTGCTTTAAAAGCGTCTAAAACTTGGTTACTCTGTGGAGCTTCATTAGAAGCATAGCACTGCTCTTAGCTGCTAGCTAGAAAAGTCAACAACCACTTTTGGTAACAGCGAGATCTATTTCCTCTTTGCAACTGAAGATCCTGCAAAGTCCAAATATAAGTCTCTACCTCTGCCACTATGTCCCCTCTATTGCTAAGTTCGCTTAGTATCCTGAGGGGCTCGAGAGAGAAGAGGACGGATTCCCACAGAGGTCTCATCCACTTATTGGCTACTTCTTATTGTGAGCATTCACACAAGGCACACATTCTCATAAACTGCTCCTTCAGTGAAGCTTCTCCTTGTCACCAGTACTCTACTGATGTTTATTTGAATCTCTACTCATAAAGCCAAACTACATATATATATATATATATATATATATATATATATATATATGCAAATCAATCAGAGAAAAAGTCCACCCCCTTCTCCAGAAAAGGGAATAACTGAATGTCTTGCTTGAATGTCTGCCTTCTGGAAAGAGTTCCTTTTCCTGCTCTTTTTCAGCATCAACTTCAGTGGAGTGACAAGGAAACCAAAGTTTAAGATGAAACGCAATTCTCCACCCACTTCAGCTAGCAGGTAGGCCCTATACAAGCTGCAGTCTCTTCAGCTGAGAAAGCCCATTTTAGTGTCAGCATCTCACAGCAGAGGGTGCTCACTGGAGTCTGCTCCAAGTGTTGAGGGTCGCAGCTGGAAAAGCCTGAATCTTCTCCACTACCACTTAGTGTCATGTTGCAGCTCTAAATGACAGATTATGCCCTCTAGTGTTGCAACAGATCCCCACAGCTCACTGCCAAATTCTTTCCAGGTTCTTATCTCACAAACCAAAGAATGAAACTCATGGGACAATGGAAGGCAAGAATGAAAGGAATAGAATTTATTCAAGAGTGAAGAATAGGAACATAACTTTTGCAGGGGTGAGGGGGGAACCTATAGGGCTTGACCCCTGAGTGTGCTAGTCTATGGATTTATGTGGCACTTGAGTCAACACTATTGGTCCATATTTACGCTAATCAGGGTTTAATGGTGTTGGTTAACCCTTGAGTCTGAACTTCCATTTTCTTGCTGTTGGCCCAAAAGCAGGAGGCTTTAGTCCTTGAATCCTCTGTAATGATGTGTGGAGCAGGCATCCACACTGGCCCAAGCTATGCTGCTTCAGGGGTCAGATCTGCTTGCCCTGGCTCTCCTCAGCCTTTCCTCACTGTGCCTCAGGTCTACATTGGCATGACAGGCTCTGCAAGGCTGCAACCCTATTCAGTCCTCATCCTACAACCTACTTGGGCCACTGTTCCACCACTCGGGGACAAGGGCTTGGCTTAAATAATGCTACAGGACCACATTTTAGTGTTTTCTTACCCCACTGTGATAGATTGCATTTCTAATGCATTTCTAGAATTCTTCAATTCTAATTCTTCCCTATTTCATGAATCACTATGCTTTGCTCTGTAGTTTTTCAGTTCTTCTCACTAGGGCAGCAGAGTATATTTCTTCATCCCTTTTTTAAGAAATGGCCACATGACTTCATCCAGTAGAACATTCTTTATGTGATGATCTTCTAGTCCTGATATTTGACTTTACTCATATTTATGAAAATTCTTACAGGACATAACACAGATAGTCCTTTGGTTCCAGGACTGTGAGAGGAAAATATCATGGAGTGTCCCTGGAAACTGAAAGCTGAAGCTAAACTGCTCCATCTGATCAGCAGTGAAATGCAAGTCTACTTAACAGACAACAGAATAAACCAGCTTAATCTTAATAGCCAAATACACAAATTTGTGTGGAATAATAAATGACCATTGCTTTAAGTAACATTTGTCAGAAGTTGGATGCACTGTGACAATAGGTAGACATCATGTTCAGTGGCAAGATAATAGAGAAGTCCTTATGAAACCACAATAATGAGTTAAAGAAAGACATTAGTGCATCAAGCCTAAGTGAAATGAGAGTGAGGCCATAAAATTAAATACTTACCTCTCTGAGTAGTGTCAGAAAAAATGTCAGGAGCTAGAGAGAGTTTCTTTGGATAATTATAGCATCTAAAGATAAGGGCTTCACTGTAACATGCTGATTTTATGTCCTTTGTGTATAAATAGAGCAGTGGAATAGCTGGATAAAATGGTGATTCATTACAATTTTTCTGAGGAATCTCCATACTGCTTTCAATGTGCCCTTCAATAGATGAATGGATTAAAAATGGGGTATATATATGATGGGATATTACTCAGCTTTAAAGAAGAATGAAATTATGGCATTTGCTGGTAAATGGATGGAACAGGAGAATATCATGCTAAGCAAAAAACAAAGGTCAAATGTTTCCTCTGATATACAGATGCTATTTCACTAAAAGGGAGTGGGGCTAAGGAAGAATAGAGTTACTTTAGATTAGATAGAAGGTTGTGAAGGGAGGGAAGGGTGTATGGAGGTAGCAAGGATATAATGAAACAGACATTATTGCCTATGACTACATGACCAATGTGATTCTACAACATTTACAATCAGAAAAATGAGAAACTATGCTCCATTTATGTATATCAAAGTGCCTAAATGTATTCTACTGTCATGTATAACTAATTAAAACAAATGAAAAATTTAAAAAAATAGAGGCGTTAGAAAATTCTGCACATGCTCAAAACAGGACATAGGCTCAGGAAAAAAAAAGAAAACACAACTGAATAGACACTGTTTTCATGTCTGGTTGATCTCTAGGCACAGAGCAAGCCTAGCTAAGTATTGAAAGAGTGCCCCAGCACAAAGTCCATCTGCAAAGATGGGAAATACACTTCACATCTTCCTTTTGTTCCTCCCACTTTTCTCTCTCTCTTCCTCTTGCTCTCATTTTGTTTTTTGGCTCCTGGTTTTCAAGGAAATCTCTGCCAAAACACTAGTCAAACACAAAGTAAACAAAAAAGAGCCTTCAGAGACCACAATGACAAAGAATACAGATATTTACAAAAATATTTTACAAATGTCGCTAAACAAACAATTGCATATTACAACCAACAACAAAACAATCCCTGCAGATGAGGAATAATCTGGTTTCCAGATTTACCACATCAAAACATGTCACTCTGAAGAAAAGCTTACTAAATTGGCAAAATAAACAGAAAGCATAGTCCGTTCTCTGTAGAAATGAAACTGCTCCTGAAGAAGCAGAGATGTTATACTCATTAGACAAGTTCTTTAAATAAACTGCCTTACACATGGACAAAGAGCTGAATAATATCAGTAAAATGTATTACATATGAAATTTAAAATATCAATACCAAGATAGAAATTATAAAAAAGGATTCAGACAGAAATTTCACAGCTGAAAAGTAAATGAAAAAATGCAGAGTCCATTAGGGGAGTTTGGCAGCAGATTTGAGCAGTGGATCAAAGAATCAATAAATTTGAATATACAAAAATTGAAAAAGTCCTGTCAGAGGATCAGAAAGAAAAATTAACAAAAGTGGGTAGTGTGTAAGGGACTTAGGAGACACCACCAAGAAGAGCCAAGCATGTACTTGAGACTTCCAGAAGTAGAAGTGAGTCAGGGGAAAAGGAACTGTGGGAGAAATGTGATTGAAAACCTAACAAATTGGTGACACAGACATCAACATACACATATAAGGGACTCAGTAAACTTTAAGTATAACAAACTTAAAGGTACCTACATCAAACATATTGTTATTAAGCTGTCAAAAGACAGGGAAACCAAATCTTGAAAACAAAAAGAGAGAAATCCTTGTACCTATCAGGTATAAGAAATAAGCAATAAGATTAATAAGTGATTTCTCCTGAGCAATCACAGTGGCCAGAGGTAATGGATGAATGGTCTATATACCAAAAGAGCACAAAGAAACTCAGCCAAGAATTCTGTATCTGCCAAAACTGTCTTTCAAAGAGTAGAGAAAAATTGATATATTCCTAAATAAACACAAACTGAGGAAGTTTGTTAACTGTAGACCTGAGGAAAAGAAATGCTAAGGGGAATCTTCCACATTGATATGAAAGAAACCCAGACAATAAATCAGAGGTATATAATGAAATGGATATCTCCAATAAGGTAAATACACAAGCAAGCACAGAGAAGCTAGGGTTGCAGTTTTAGTTTGTAACTCTACCTTTATTTCCTAAATGGTTTAAAAGACCAGTGTAATTAATATCATTATAGCTTTGTTATTTAGCATACACTATAGAGATGTAATTGGTAACAAAAACAAGATACTGAGGAAAGAGAAAGGAGTTGTATGAGAGAAAGGCTTTGTACATTTTTGGAGTTAAATTCTTATCAAATCAAACAAAATTGATATAAGTTAAGGATGTTAAATGGAATTCCTATGATAAACACAAAGAAACTACCTGAACACTATTCACTACATGAAATCAACTAAACCCAAAACAATGTGTGAATAAATAAAGGTACAATATACTCCAAAACTCTGTATAGTTCAGATGATGGAGAAAGTTTTAACAGGTGCACACAGACCCTTTAAGAGCCAAAGGAGAAAATTTTAGGCTGAACACACTGAAACTGAGCCTTTCCCAGTCCTTTCTTCTAAAGCCACATGTGGAAAAGCTGCCAATGACACATCAGGAATTACCTGTGCAAGAGAAGAATGTCCTCAACATTGGAACTAGAGATGTGATGTAGAAAAATGGTGCCATTGCTGTATTAAGCTGTGGACTCAAGAAGCTTCTGGCTTCAGAGTCATTCCATCCCTGCTGTGATCAAATCTAGCAAAATAAATGTCTTGCACCCTTCCAATTGTCTCACATACCTCAGTTCTAAACTTTAAGAAGCTGTTTTAGAACACAAACTTTAAGAAGATTGGAAAGAATATTAAACAAACTTATTCATCACAGAAGAAAAGCACACATTTTGCATTTTGGGGGGGCATTTCTTTAACAAAATTTAAGAGTGACTGATTTTGATAAAAGAAATGTACTAAGTCAAAGATTAGGACAGCTTTTTCATGATTAATCAGTCTGAATTTGAAACTGAAGTTCTACAGGAGAAAAGGGTATTAAACAACTTGAAACAGTTTTAATAGGAGCTGCAAAATTCTTAATAGGAGCACACAAAAATTTTTGTATTTTTTGTTATTGTTTGCTTGTTTTAACATGGTCACAAACATATAAATATATTAAATCTTATTCCACAAATTTAATTCAACATAGAAACTTGAAGAATATTCTATAATAAGATTTCTAAGCCCTGATTATCTTTGGAGCACTGTCTACAGTTTAGATGTATCCTTTATAAATTCCCACTGTTGTTCAGGGAAAAGATTTATGAAAGTCTAAATCCAAATGCATTATCTTTATTTCTTATTAATCTCCCTTCTGACACATAACTCCAAAATCTTCTGATTTGCACAATGTATTAGCACTAGAATTCTATCACCACAATTTCTTTGGTCATGTAGTTTAAATCATTCATAGTCATTTTGGTTATTATTAATTTAAGAAGAAACCAGGATAATTGAACACCTAAAATATGTTCTTACACAGATAATAAGAGCCACAAATCCAATAGTGTCTGCCCTGACCAGCGGGGCAACAACGGGGACACGCGGGAACCGCCTAAGAGAATGAAACAAACAAGAGGCCCGAAAGAATGGAGGCAAGACAGGATTCTGATCAAACCTCCAAATTTTATTAAAGAACAGGAGTATATATGCATGCTCAGGAGGGGAGGGGAGGGGAAGAAGCTGTCGCAGGATGATTGGTCAGTGCGAACAGGTGGTATCAAAAGGGGGAGGCTCGTTGCTTTGGCGCGCACGGGTAAGTTTGGCGCTCCTGCTTAACCAGGAAATGACTCAGGGCTTTTTGCTCCCAACAAGTGTCAACCATTTATTCGTTAATAAATGCAGTATTATCATTACATATATTGGTGTACTTCAATCATGTTTTGAAAGATTAATATTTTTGTTGTATAAGACTGTGTGTGTATGTGTGTATTACAACAAAAAATAATGTCCTATTTCAAGGGTGACTATTTAAAGATCAAGTGTGTTAGTCAACTTTTTCTCATTTTGACCAAAATTTAGAGAAGGAAAAGTTTATTTGGGCTCATGAATTCAGAGGTCTCAGTCTATAGCTGGCCAACTCCATTGCTCTGGGGCTTGAGGTAAGGTGGAAGAGGATGACAGAGAAAAGTTGTTCCACTCATGGCAACAGAGAAGCAAAGAGAGAGGCTCCAAGAAAAAAAAAACATATCATTCCTTAATGCATGCCCCCAGTGACCTACTTCCTACAGCCAAACACTACCAACATAGTTATATCCAGTACAGTAGTCCATTCAAACTTTTAATCCATCAAAAGCATTAATCAACTGATTAGGTTACAGATCCCATAATCTAATCATTTCACCTCTGAACAATGCCATATTGGATAACCCATAAGTTTTTGAGGGTCACCTCATATCCAAACCATAACAAGAAGCATGTACAATCTCAGAATGCCTAAGGTTTTTTGCCCATTTTTCTTTCTACATAATGTTTAGAATCCTTGATGGATTAATTCTGTCATTAAGTTGTGTGTCAGTACAAATGGAGTCTTTAGTATTAGTGTGTTAGCCATTGACCCTTATACTGTGCAGTATTTGCATTTTCAAGAAATTGTTACATTGCTATATTGCCATGCTAAGCTTTCAACTAGCAATAATAAAACTGTGTTTGAAAAAACTCACCATTTTTATGATGTTCTTTTTACTGAAATTTCAATTGCAATATTGACGTGGTATTCATTTAAAAAAATTTTCCTGTAAGATGTCTCAGAAATGATCCTAACAATATCAAGATGCAGACATATTTCTTAGTCTAAACATTATCTGTTAAAATTTTACATTAAACTCAGAAAAAGTGAGAAAAGAATAGATCAAGTATCAAGAGAAAAAGGAAACCTAAGATTTTATCCTAAATCAAAGAATTTTCATGCAAAGTTACATTTATACAGAAAATATAAATGACAGTGATATTTAAAGGAAATTCCAAGTACAGATAATGTAAATGTAAAACTTTCTATGATTTCTTTCTTTCTACAAATCCTTAAGGAAAAGCTTAGAGAAGATGAGAAAGGAAAAGTATTATCTTTTTCATCACTTTGAAAATCTTCCATGCTTTAGACTGTACAACTTATTCATTCAATCCTCATTTAAGGAAAAATTACTGATGTAATATTTGTCATAAAATTTATAGTCATACATTAAAAGTGAAAGTATTTGGGGGCATATCAAGATGGCACAAAATAGATGATTAAAGATAAAATTTCAAAGTATTATTATTACCTAAAGATATATAAAATTTTAACATAGTAGACAATTAGTATAGAAATCATGAAATTTGGGCTCTGGATTAAAGTTTTAGAATTGAAAGCCCCCTTAAAGTATTATATTCAAATTTCCTGCATTGGTTGCTAAATTCTTATATCATGATATACAAGAAAGAAGTAATCAGAATCAGAGGGAAGCACAGATAGAGTGAAATTAATGTTTTGTGGTCTAAGATGAGGTATTTGGGTTTCATTTGCTTTTTTGTTTATTTTGTTTTCTTTCTAGCATGGCTCTGCCTTACCAGGAAGCATTTACCACTAGACGCTCTACTTGAAATTTGAAGCCAACAAGTAATTAAAAAACTGAATGACAATAATTTATCCACATGGAGAAACTTTCATTGATTTCATTTATATAACAAAAGAAAAGGTTATAGAAAATTGTTAATGGATATGGCAGTCACTCCAAAGCTCTGGAGGGAAGGGAACTGACACAAGGTCTTGGAAGACAATTTGTGTCTGCATGGCTGGAAATGTGAATTTGTAATTCAGCTTAGAATAAAACTGATCATCGCCAGTATTGCTTAGTTTTGATTAAAACAGAGCTAGACACAAAAGTTGGACTTCTGATGGACTAAGACAAAGTGAAAGGTAAAATTGAAAAGTAGGAAAAAGAAAATTTAGGAGAGTATCTTTGTGACTTAGAGTTGAGGAAAACTTCAAAAATTTAATTTCAGAAATAAATCACCAAGCAATATAAATATAACTTTAATTATATCAGAGTTAAGGCTTTATATTCAACACATCGTACTGGGGCAACTTTAATGGACAGATGAATAACATGGGGATTTCATTATTTTGGTGTTTTTTAGTCATACATTACAGTAGAATGTATTGGGGCAGATTATATAAATGTAGAGTATAACATTCTATTTATGATCCCATTGTTGTGGTTGTACATGATGTAGAGTTACCCATGTTTTGTATTCAAATTCAAAGGTAGGAAAGTCGCATATGATTAATTCCACTGTCTTTCCTATTCTCCTCTCCACTCCCTTCCTTATGTTTCTCTTTGTTAAATCAAATGAATTTCTACTATTCCCCTCCCCAACCTCCCTTGTTTTGGTTGAGCATCCACAACTTAGAGAGAATATTCAGCTTTTATTTTTTGAGGATGGGCATGATATTTTCCAGTTCCATCCATTTACAGACAAATACCATAATTTTATTCTTTATGGCTGAATAATATTCCATTGTGTATATGTACCACATTTTCTTGTTCTTTTTAAAAATTTATTTATTTATTTATTCTAATTAGGTATACATGACAGCAGTATGCATTATGATTCCTTGTGCACAAATGAAACACCACTTTTCATTTCTCTGGTTGTACAAGATGTAGAATCGCACCATATGAGTAGAGTCAGTCATACATTTACCTAGGGTAATTATGTTCATCTCATTCCACCATTTTTCCTGCCCCCATGTCCCCTCCCCTCCACTCCTTCCCCTTTGCCCAATCAAAATTTTTCCATTTTTCCCATGCCCCCATCCCCATTATGGATCAGCATCCGCTTATCAGAGAGAATGTTTGGCCTTTGGTTTTTTGGGATTGGCTCATTTCACTTAGCATGATATTCTCTAACACCATCCATTTACCTGCAAATGCCATGATTTTATTCTCTTTTAATGCTGAGTAATGTTACATTCAATACCACAGTTTCCTTATCTATTCATGTATTGAAGGGCATCTAGGTTGGTTCCACACTTTACCTATTGTGAATTGAGCTGCTATAAACATTGATGTGGATGCATCACTATAGTATGCTGTTTTTATGTCCTCTGCGTATAGACTGAGGAGTGGGATAGCTGGGTCAAACGGTGGTTTCATTCCAAGTTTTCCAAGGAATCTCCATACTGCTTTCCACATTGGTTACACTAATTTGTAGTCCCACTAGCAATGTTTGAGTGTGCCTTTTCCCCCAAATCCTCACCAACAAGTATTGTTGTTTGTATTCTTGATAACTGTCATTCTGACTGTTCTGAGATGAAATCTTAGAATAGTTTTGATTTGCATTTCTCTAATTGCTAAAGATGTTGGAAATTTTTCCATATATTTGTTGATTGATTGTATATCTTCTTCTGAGAAGTGTCTGTTAGCTCTGTAGCCCATTTATTGATTGGGTTATTTGATTTTTTGGTGTTAAGTTTTTTGAGTTCTTTATATATCCTGGAGATCAGTGCTCTATCTGACATGTGTGTGACAAAAATTTGCTCCCAAAATGTAGGCTCTCTGTTCACTTCATTGATTGTTTCTTTTGCTGAGAAGAAGCTTTTTAGGTTGAATCCATCCCATTTATTGATTCTTGATTTTATTTCCTGCACTTTAGGAGTCTTGTTAAGGAAGTTGGGGCTTAACACGATGTGATGAAAGTTTGGGCCTATTTTTTCCTCTGTTATATAAAGGGTCTCTGATCTAATTCCTAGGTCCTTGATCTATATTGAGTTGAGTTTTATGCATGGTGAGAGATAGGGTTCTAGCATCATTTTACTGCATATGGATTTCCAATTTTCCCAGCACCATTTGTTGAAGAGGCTATCTTTTCTCCAAAGTATGTTTTTGGTGCTTTTGTCTGGTATAAGATAATTGTATTTATGTGGGCTTATCTCTGTGTCTTCTATTCTGTACCATTGGGCTACATGTCTATTTTGGTGCCAATACCATGTCATTTTTGTTGCTATAGCTCTGTAGTATATTTTAAGGTCTGGTATTGTGATGCCTCCTGCTTCACTCTTCTTGCTAAGGATTGCTTTGGCTCTTCTGGGTCTCTTATTTTTCTAAATGAATTTCATGATTTCTTTTTCTATTTTTGTAAGGAATGACATTGGGATTTTAATTGGAATTGCATTGAATCTGTATAGTGCTTTGGGTAGTATGGCTATTTTGACAATATTAATTCTGCCTATCCAAGAGCATGGAAGATATTTCCATCTTCTAAGATCTTTTTAAATTTCTTTCTTTAGTGTCCTCTATTTTTCATCATAGAGGTCTTTCACATCCTTTTGAAAATTGATTTCCAAGTATTTTATTATTTTGAAGGTATTATGAATGGGGTAGTTTTCCTAATTTGTCTTTCAGAGGCTTCATCACTGATGTATAGAATTGCATTTGATTTATGACTGTTGGTTTTGTATTCTGCTACTTTGCTGAATTCATTTATTAATACTAGAAGTTTTCTGCTGGAGTTGTTTGCATCCTCTAAGTATAGAATCATGTCATCGGCAAATAGTGGTAGTTTGAGTTCTTCTTTTCCTATTTGTATTCCTTTAATTTCTTCTGTCTAATTGCTCTGGCTAGAGTTCCAAGGACCTTGTTGAATAGAAGTGGTAAAAGAGATCATGCCTGTCTTGTTCCAGTTTTTAGAGGAAACACTTCCAATTTTTCTCCATTTAGACTGATGTTGGCCTTGGGTTTAGCATAGACAGCTTTTACAATGTTGAGGTATATTCCTATTATACCTAGTTTTTCCAGTGTTTTGAACATGAACAGGTGCTGTATTTTGTCAAATGCTTTGACTACATCAATTTATATAATCATATGATTTTTATTTTTAAATGTATTGATGTGATGGATTATGTTTATTCATTTCTGTATGTTGAACCAACCATGCATCCCTGGAATGAGCCTCACTTGATCATGGTGCACTATTTTTTTAATATACATTTGTATACAATTTGCCAAAATTTTATTGAGAATTTTTGCATCTCTGTTCATCAGGGATATTGGCCTGAAATTTTCTTTCTTTGATGTGACTCTGTCTGGTTTTGCTATCAGGATACTAGCCTCATAGTATGAGTTTGAAAGCATTCCCTCCTTTTCTATTTCATGGAATAATTTGAGGAGTATTAATTCTTCTGTGTAGGTTCTCGTAAAACTCAGTTGTGAATCCATCTGGTCCTGAGCTTTTCTTGGTTGGTAGGCTTTGGATGGCATTATCTATTTTCTTGCTTGAAATTGATCTGTTTAAATTGTGTATGTCTTCTTTACTCATTTTGTGTTGATTATATGTCTCTAGAAGGTTGATGGTATCTTCAAGATTTTCTATTTTAGTGGAGTATAAATTTTTATAATAGTTACTAATTTTCTTCTGTATTTCAGTAGTGTCTGTTGTGATATTGCCTTTTACATCATGAATTTTAGTAATTTGAGGATTCTCTCTCTTTTTCATTTGGATGCCTATAAATAAATAAATCATTTATTTATATAAGTTACTTACTTATATAAATAATTTATATAATATAAATAATTTATATAAACAAATTTGTTTGTCAAATTTATTTACTTTTTCATAGAACCAGCTTTTTGTTTTGTCAATTTTTTAAATTATTTCTTTTGTCTCTATTTCATTGATTTCTGCCCTAATTTTAATTATTTCCTGTCTTCTACTACTTTTGTTGTTGGTTTATTCTTCTTTTTCTAAGGTTTTGAGATACAAGGTCAGGTCATTTATTTGTTGACTTTTTATTTTTTTAATGAATGAGCTTAATGCAATGAACTTTCCTCTTATCATTACCTTCATAGTGTCTCAGAGATTTTGATATGTTGTATCAGAGTTCTTATTTACCTCTAAGAATGTTGTGGTCTCCTCCCTGAAGTCTTCTGTTTACATGCATCACTCAATAGTGTATTTTTTAGTTTCTAGGTGTTGGAGTATTTTCTATTTTTTATTTTATCATTGATTCCTAATTTCATTCATTATAGTCAGAGAGAATGCAGGGTAGTATCTCTATTTTTTTGTATTTGCTAAGACTTGCTTTGTGACATAATATATGGTCTATTTTGGAGAAGGATCCATGTGCTGCTGAGAATAAAAGTGTATTCATTAATTGATGGATGGAATATTATATATATGTCTGTTAAGTCTAAATTATTGTTTTATTGAGTTCTATAGGTTTTTTCTTAGTTATTGTTTGGAAGATCTATCCAGCAATGAGAGAAATGTGTTAAGGTCACTCAGTAGTATTATGTTGTGGTCTAATTGATTCTTGTAGTTAAGAAGGGTTTGTTTGATGTTTATAAATGCCCCATTGTTTGGGGTATAGATGTTTGCAATTGTTATGTCTTGTTGATGGATGTTTCCCTTAAGCAGTGTGAAATGTCCTTCTTTATCCATTTTCACTAACTTTGGTTTGAAGTCCACTTTATCTCACATGAGGTTGGAAACCCCTGCTTATTTACATGGTCCATGTGAGTGATATGTTTTTTCCCACCCTTTCACCTTCAGTCTATGGATATATTTTCCTGTGAGATGAGTCTCTTGAAGGCAGCATATTGTTGGGTCTTTTTTTTTAATCCAATATGTCAGTCTATGTCTTTTAATTGATGAGTTTAGGCTATTCACATTCACATTTATTGTTGAAATATGATTCATATTCTAGTAATTTTGGTTTATTTTTAGCTTTTAACTTGACTTGGTTTCTCCTTTGATTGGCCTTTTCTTTAGTGTAGTTCCTGTCTGCTGATTTTCATTATTGTATTTCATTTCCTCCTCATGGAGTATTTTGCTGAGAATGCTCTGTACTGGAGGCCTTCTTGATGTAAATTCTTTTAACTTTTTTTAATCATGAAAGGTTTTTTATTTCATCATTCAATCTGAAGCTTAATTTTGCTGAATATAAGATTCTTGGTTGGCATCCATTTTCTTTCATAGTTTGGTGTATATTGTTCCAGGATCTCCTGGCTTTGTGGGTCTGGGTTGAAAAAATATGCTGAGATCCAAATTAGTCTCCCCTATATGAAATCTGATTCCTCTCTCTTGTGGCCTTTAAAATTATATCCTTATTCTGTATGCTAGGCATTTTCATTATAATGTGCCTTGGTGTAGATCTGTTGTCATTTTGTACATTTGGTGTCCTGTAAACCTCTTGTATTTAATTTTCCAATTTAGTCTTCATGTTTGTAAAATTTTCTGATATTATTTCATTAAAGTAATTTTGCATTATTTTGGTTTGAATCTCTGTGCTCTATCCAGATAAATCTTAGATTTGGTCTTTTAATGCTATTTCATAATTCTTGGATGTTCTGTTCACACATCTTCTCTGTGTGTTCAACTTTATATGTCAAGATTGTATATTTTGACTTCATTATCTGAGGTTCTGTCTTTCAAGTAGTCTGTTGGTGATGCTTTCTATTGATTTTTTATTTGGTTAATTGTTTCCTTCATTTAAAAGATTTCTGATTGGTTTTAATTAATTAATTAATTAATTAATATTTATTTATTTTTTTAGTTGTAGGTGGACAGAATATCTTTATTTTATTTTTATGTGGTGCTGAGGATCGAACCCAGTGCCTCACGCATGCTAGGCGAGCACGCTACCACTGCGCCATAACCCCAGCCCCTGATTGGTTTTATTTTTCAAAATCTCTATCTCTTTATTGAAGTAATCTTTTGCTACTTGTATTTGCTTCCTTATTTCTTTGTTGGTGTGATCAATGGCTGCCTGTATTTGCTCTCTTATCTCTTTGTTGGCATGATTAACTTTTCCCTGTATTTGCTCTCTTATGTCATTCTTTAATTTATAGATCATTTTTATTATGTATATTCTGAACTCCTTCTCTGACATTTCATTAACTATGCTGTCAATGGATTATAATATTGTAGTACCTTTGTTTGTTTGGGAAACTTTCTTCCCTTGTTTTATCATGCTGTCTATGTGTCTTCCTTTCTTGAAGTACATATCTGAGTTACTCTTTTTTCTACCCTATAATCTTGTAGTGTACCTCTACCTCACCTTGGTGTTGGGCTTCCAGTTCCCAGCCAGAGTCCCAAGGTGGATACTACTGCAACTAAACATGGTGGTGTTGGTAGCAGAGGTAACTCAAGATAGCAGTGGGGGTGTCCCAAGATGGATGCAACCACTTTCCGAGATGGGGCTGAAAAGGTGGGATTTACAATTGCTCTGGGCTGCCTATTCAGAGATGCAGTGCTGTGGCATGCTGTGCTGCAGCAGGCAGCTGCCTCTAGGTACTGTCTATTCTCTTATAGTGGAGGCTACTATGTGGGGAGGACTGTGGTGATGGCTGCAGTGTCTCAAGATGCAGGCAGGCCAGGGAGCAATGTGTTGGTAAATGGGGAGCTACAACATGGTCTTCTGCTCTGTACGGTGGTGGTCCTGGGCCTGGGCTCTTACACAGGTCAGGAGGGCCAGTTCCAGACCAGACCTGGGCCTGGGCTCTCGTGCTGGTTGGGGATCTATGTGGCCTGGACCTGGGCTTGGCCTTCTGCATGGGTACATGGGAGCAGTCTTGGGCCTGGGTCTAGACCTCCAGCACAGTTCAGTGGGTTGATAGGGGCAGTCCTGGGCCTGACCTGGGCCGAGCTCTATTGTGGGTCACTAGGGGTGGTTCTGGGATTCTGCATGAGTCAGAGGGGGTGGTCCTGGGCCTGACCTGGGTCTATGTTCTCACGCAGGTGAGCAAGGGTGGTCCTGGGCCTGGAACTGGGCTCTGGCATGCGTTGGTGAGTCAACAGGGGCAATCCTGGAACTAACCTGGGCCTGGGCTCCTGCTTAGGTCCACAGGGTTGGGCCTGGATCTGGGCCCCTGCATTGTTCCCCATATTTTCCTTATCCATTCATTCATTGAGGGACAACTAGGTTGATTCCATAGCTTGGCTATTGTAAGTTGAGCTGCTGTAAATATTGATGTGGCTGCATCACTGTAGTATGCTATTTTTTAAGTCCTTCGAGAATAGACTGAGGAGTAGGATAACTGGGTTAAATGGTCATTCCCTTCCAAGTTTTCTAAGATTTCTCCATTCTGCCTTCCATAGTGGTTGCACAAATTTGGAGTCCCACCAAAAATGTATGAGAGTATCTTTTTCCTCACATGCTTACCAACATTTATTGTTATATGTATTCTTTAAAATTGCTATTCTAACTGCAGTGAGATGAAATCTCTGTAGTTTTAATTCTCATTTTTCTAATTTCTAGAGATGTTGAAATTATTTTACATATTCCTATTGATTTATTCTAATTGTTATAAATGACAGATGTATTTTAATTCATAGTACACACATGGAGCACAGATTTTCATTTCTCTGGTTGTACACAATGTAGAGTCACACAGTTCATGTCTTCATACATGTACCTAGGGTACTGATGTCCATCTCACTCCACCATGTTTCCTACCGTAATGCTCCTCCCTTCCCCTCTCTCCCCATTGCCCTATCCAAAGTTCCTCCACTTCTTTTACATTCCCCCCATCATTAGAGATCAGCATCCACTTATCAGAGAGAACATTTGGCCTTTGGTTTTCGGGGATTGGCTCACTTCACTTAGCATGATATTCTCCAACTCCATCCATTTACCTGCAAATGTCATGATTGCATTCTCTTTTAATGCTTAGTAATATTACATTCTATATATATACCAATTTCCTTATCCATTCATATATTGATGAGCATCTAGGTTGGTTCCACAATTTAGTTATTGTGAATTGAGCTGCTATAAACATTGATGTGGCTGTGTCACTAGTTTTAACATCTTTTGGGTATAGACCGACGAGTGGGACAGCTGGATCAAATGGTGGTTCCATTCCAAATTTTCCAAGGAATCTCCATACTGCTTTCCAGATTGGTTACATTAATTTGTAGCCCCACTAGCAATGTTTGAGTGTGCCTTTTTCTCCACATCTTTGCCAAATTTATTGTTGTTTGTATTCTTGAAAACTGCCATTCTAACTGTCGTGAGATGAAATCTTAGAGTAATTTTGATTTACATTTCTCTAATTGCTAGAGATATTGAACACTTTTTCATATATTTATTGATTGATTGTATATCATTTTCTGAGAATTGTCTGTTCAGTTCCTTGTCCCCCATTTATGGATTGGGTTATTTGTTTTTTTGTGTGTGTGTTAAGTTTTTTGAATTCTTTATATATCCTGGGGATTAGTGCTCTATCTGATGTGTTTGTGGCAAAAATTTGCTCCCAAAATTTGCTCTCTCTTTACTTCATTGATTGTTTCTTTTGCCAAGAAGAAGTCTTTTAGGTTGAACCCATACCATTGATTGATTCTTGATTTTATTTCTTGGACTATAGAAGTCTTGTTAAGGAAGCCTGGGCCTAATCTGACATAATGTAGATTTAAGCCTACCTTCTCTTCAGTTAGACCCATGGTCTCTAGTCTAATTCCTAGGTCCTTGATCCATTTTGACTTGAGTTTTGTGCATAGGGAGCGATAGGGGCTTAATGTCATTTTGCTGCATATGGATTTCCAGTTTTCCCAAGACCATTTGTTGAAGAGATTATCTTTTCTCCAATATATGTTTTTGATGCCTTCATATATTCTTTGACCATATTTCTTCTGTAAAGTATTTGTTCATTTCCTTTGCCTATTTATTGAGTTATTTATTTTTCTGGTGTTTTTTGACTTCTTTGTATATCCTGGAAATGAATTCCTTATCTAAGCTATTAGTATGAAGAGTTTCTCCCATTCTGTAAAATCTTTCAAGTTCTTGATTGTTTCCTTTGCTGCAAAGAAGCTTTTCAGTTTGATACCATCCCATTTATTGATTCTTGATTTCATTTCTTGCACTTTTGTTGATTGGTACAGTCATTCTAGAGAACATTTAAACCTCACTCACAAATTAAGAATTCACATTTGCTATGACACAGAATTCTACTCTTGGATATGTATTCTAAGAGATTTTCACCCAGAGCCCTATAGGACACATGCCAGGATGCTCATCTTTTCATTTTTGTTGACATACAATCCATCAATGTGGCTACCCACAGGACAGAGATGAGATAAAATGTGGGGATAGAGAAATTTGAAGACTTGGGTAGATGTACACATTGCTCCAATTATGAATATTTAAATAAACTATTCAGCAAAAAGTAAAAAAGCAATGAGAAACACAACCAAATCTACTTATATAGTTAAAAATACATTTGTACCAAACAACACTATTTGAATTATGTGGACATATATGATAAAAATAATGTGGTAACATGTTAAATTATATGAGGTTATCTATTGGGGTAAGACTTTGAACCTATTTCTATTAGCTGAATTAATGTTCATGACTCTTAATTCAATTTAAGGTTTCTGTTTCCTTGATCATTAACAAGTAGAATGTTCTGTTACAACTGGCCCATGTTCTTTTTAGTATGATTCCCATTTTGTATTTTATGTACATAATGATATTTATCATGTACTGCACATTGTGGGAGATATATTATAGAGACTCTATTTTTTATCCTCCTCCAAAAAGTATTATTTTTTAATATAAGAGGCAGGTTACGTTTCTAGGTTTACTTTCTAAAACTCTCTTGCCATGAGCTGGGCAGAAGCCAAAATCTCCTCTGAATTCTTCCAGCCAATCAGCTAACATCAACAATAGTATCCTGTTGGAAACCTAGTATAGAATATTCAAAGTCAGCTGAGTATCAGGATGGAATTATACTCAGATGTTTGGGATTACACTTTCTATAGCTCTGTCTTTTCTGGTATATTGGTTCTCACATCCCAGGTACCCAGGCAACACTAACCTCCATGTATTATCTCCAAATCAATAATTCTGTGACTCTTTTTGAAAATATTTTTTAGTTGTAGATGGACACAATATCTTTATTTTATTTATTTATTTTATGTGGTGCTGAGGATTGAACCCAGTGCCTCACGCGTGTGAGGCAAGCACTCTACTACTGAGCCACAATCCCAGCCCTGTGACTCTTTTTTTTTAAGTTCCAGTTGTTCTGAGTCATGAGGACAAAGGACACATGTGGACAAAGATGCATAAATGTAAATTTTACTTAATTCATATATCTTCTTTATCTTCATTTCTGACAGCCTATTTGCTCTCTAATGTCTTCAAATATTTTTAAAATGTTGTTGAGAATTTTTTTAATCTATATCTATGGAAAGGTTATTTCAGTACAGACTGCTTGGCCACTACTGGCTACATGAGTCATTCAATAAACAAATTAGTTAATATTGATCTGAGCAAAATTTCCAGAATGAATTAAAATAATTTTTGCTTAAGAATGCATTTATTATAAATTTCAAATTTTTTCTACCTCATAATAAATTTCATTTTGATAATTTGTCACTGTGTGATAATCTAAATAGGTACAATACGATAACTTGTTACATGATATATGTAAAATCTACACTCTAAATGTAACATGGCAAAGTCCCTTCTGTATGGCTAGTCTTTTTTTTTGGGCGGGGGGAGCTTTTTTTCCTAACCTCAAATTTTGCCTTATATTCCATGATCTAGTCACATGGACCAAATGACTCTGTATATTCCCCAAAGATACAAGCTTCCTGTTCTTCTGTGGTAGCATACTGTCTCTAACTCCTACCTTCAACACCTAGAGTTTGTTCTGCTCTTCCCCAGTAACTATTGAAGAAAGAAATGTAATTACTCTTTACTTCACTTACCAAACTTTTATTTTTATTAAGGATGATCTTTAAATTTCACCTCTATGGAAACCTTTCTAATACTTTAAGATAATATTCATGTTCCCATGTTACCCTCTTGTCATCTGTCAATTTAGCATATATTATTGTAATCAATTTTGTTATCTACAAAATGAAATAGAATTGTAGTAAATATTTCTTGCTCACTAATTTAACCTTAGCAATCTATACAAATTCTCAATAAAAATTTATAGAGAGAATAAATATATATGTGAATAGATAGATGAAGGAATAAATGAATGAAATGACATTTTATGTTTCCCCAAAACGTTTCTCTAGAAAGAGGAGTTATAGAGAGATTATGGAAGCAATGGAAACACTTACTAGGGCTATAAAGCTTCTCTTCAATAGTGCTGTGTAGATAAGGACTTCCTAGAATTACTCATAAATCTTAGCCTGGTTTGAAAGAGAGCACAGGAAAGGAAATAAACATTTATGCACTAATTATAAGATACAATGAACTAATTACTTGATTTGCTGATTCAAACTCTTTTAAGCAGTATTAATCCAAAGGATATAAAGCTTCAAGTCTGTGATGGATTTCAGAAATCTATAATAATGATTAAAAGGTGATAAGTATCTCACTAAGATTTCTGAGCCATTATTTAATTAATTATCTCACTAATAAAGAGACTTGAGTCTAAGAAACAAAGGATAAGAAAACTTTGAAGAATAAAATTAAAGGATTGAAAATAGATTAACACTTCTGTGAATGAAATATATGATTTCTTTCAAAGTAAAAATCTCTTCACTACACTTAATTTATGATTTGAACTGACTTTTCAAAAGAGTTTAATGACAGCACATAAGTAATGTTAGAATTGAGTTAATACATTATAAATAATGCTGCCGTATGTGCCTAGCTAGCTATGAAATTAACTTATTCAAGAAAAACAAAAAGTAAATATATGCAATATATTTTATTGTTTTTTTAATAAAAAAATTATACTATGATTATTTTAATGGAAAAAAAGATATTTGTTTTGCAAGGATGATTTCACATACTTTGTCTGATCTTAGAGATAAGGTAAAGGAAAGTAGTTGTAAAAATCAAATGTCTAAACTTTCAAAATGAAAGCCTTTCATTTCAGTTGAAGCCTGGGGTTGAGGTGTCACTCAGAGCTAGAATGCTTGCCTGGCATGCCCAGGGTCCTGGGTTCAACCCATAGCACTTTAAAAAGAAACAAAAGTTGAAGCGTAATGTTTTACAGCTACCATTTGTATTAAATTATTTCTTACTTTTACACTAGGATGACATATCTTAAAGTAGTCATCAAAGATTTAGTCGAAATATCCTAAATATCTTAACAGCTATTGGGCAATTTGAAAACAAAAGAAAATTTTCATTAATCTCATTTCAAAGGAAATTAAATAAAAATTTGATATTTTGGATAGTTACATTGGATCTATAATAATTCTAAGAAGAATGAAAGGGTAAATTCAGAATATATTTGTGTTATCTATTGTTGTATGTCAATTGTCACAAAGCTGTCATCTTTAGACAACATTCATTCATTATCTCAAATCAAGGTACTGGAAGCATGGGCTCTTCTCCAGACGCACTGGAAAATGATTCTTTCTCAGGCTCACTTAAATTATTGGCAGAATCCAGTTCCATGAATTGTCTAACTTCTTTAGCACACTGTCAGCTTACTTGCTGTCAGCTCCAAGAAGTCACTGTCTGGTCCTTACATGTTGTCCCATCAATCATCAGGCCAACAACAACAGGACAATCTAAGCCTGCCAGTATCTCTAATTTTTTCTACTCTTACTAGGCAGAGTAAACACTTCACTTTTTAAAGTCTCATATAATTTGATTAAGTCCACCTGATAATCCAAAATAATATCTTTGTTTAAAAGTAAATTGATCAGTAATCTTACATCTGCAAAGTTCTTTTTGTGTGTAATGTAACATTCTCTGCTATGAAATATCGTATTCATAGTCATAGTCCCTAGTGTTAGGGTGGGAAATATTGGGGAAACATTTTTGCAGTTTTATCTAACACACTAATTTAGAAAAAATATCTTCAAGTTTTAGATTTGTGCTAATACAAACATACAAATTCTATAAATTTCCTCTTAAAAGCTAAGATTTTCTTTTTGGTTTAGATTTTCAGTTTTAAAGAAGTAATTTTCATATCATTTTTCCTAACAGAATCCTTTCAAAGAATATCCAGATAAATTAATGCCTCATGGGTTTCAAGTTTTTTAGTTAAAGATAACAGAACAGTATTGATGAGCAAATTGTTGAGCCAGGAGAGTTAGATCAGCATTCTCATATAAATCAGTGAAAGCCTCCTAAACACAGATTACATTATGTTTCCAGGCATCAGAGAAATCAAGAGGACCCATAGCAATGTCAGAAAATCCCACAGAGATTTCCTGTGCAAGATGTTTTCTGACTGATTGCATCCTTGGGAGTGTATTTCATTATGTTCCTAGTATTTCAGTTGTAAACAAATACTTCTGTTGTTATCTTTAATAAGCCTCTAAGAGAAATGAAAGCTATGTCTATATAGCTTTTTGTTTTTTGTTGTTTAAATGGGTCAAGTATTCCAGCTAGTTTCTGGCAATGATGGAAGGAATATTTTCCTTCTGCTGTTGAGATGTTTCATTAACCTGGAAAAAACAAAACTGATAAAAAAATCTGATAAAACCTCATAGTTAATATGGTTGAAACTGGTGGTGAAAAATCTTATAATTTAAACATCATTTCTTTTGATGTGAACTGCTAAGGTGGGAAAACATATCTATAAAATAACATGAAATCTCTCATTTAAACTGATATGTATTATAATATTGTATAGAGACTTCTATCTTAATACTATGTAAACCATTATTTTAAGGGCAATGTTCATATAAAGTCAATGTTAGAGTCAGATTGGTTAAAATTTTCAGTCTAGTTCAATCTGATACTACACTTTTTAGCTCTGACTTTTCTATCCTCCAGTTAAATTCTCCTTGTGATAAAAAGTGTAGTGGAAGCCCTCAGCCATGTGCAACTGAAAGGATCTAAAGGTAAATTGTATTGATATCACACCTAATAAATAAGGTAGGATCACAATGCATGTTTCCTCCAGGTGGCATCACATGGCCTTTCTGTTCTGGAGATTTTCTAGAAACAACAGGAATGAGAGAATGTGCCTTTGATCCAGGTCATCTCTTGCATCATTTCTTATGTATTCACTACGAGATAGTCAAAAGGCAGAATTACTTCCAAAAGAAACTAGAGATTTTTCAGGAGCCAGTTGGGCAAAGAATGTGAGGCCTTGAGGTACTCAAATTTATTTCTGCTTGATTCCTTACTAGGAGGCAGAGAAAGGAACATAAATCTGACTGAATTTCACATACAGCTTAACAAAGTACAAGACACATAAAAGACAAATAGGTATTGATTGGCAGGCAACAAGTCCATGTTTTTAATTGGAGAAACTAAGTCAAAGTATAATCATTACAAGACCCATATCTAATATACATGGAAGTCATTATTAAGAGAATTACTAAAGTAATATTAAGAATAAAACTATTTGTGAGGATATGAAAAAGATAATTTATTTTCTTTAAGATACCATTTCAAAGAATTTAAAATCATATATATGACAGAATGAGAATAAGCAAATAATGAATATGTATGTAAATCTTTATCAGTGGAAGTTGTAGGATTAGAAAAAGTGAAAATTTCTTTCTATTGTTCTATAAATTTATCATTTCTATGATTTTATAGTGGTTAAAACCCACAAAGTGTTCATAGTTAAATTATTAGGTAAATAGTTAAATTATTGAAATGTTTCCTGATTAGGGATTTTTATGTCCTAAATTCACTGGTTTGTATCATTTCTTATATATTCTCTGTGAGATAGTCATTTTCTTTAACTTTGGCACAGTTGTTGATTACAGGTCATCCAGGAACGAGGTGCATGAACTCTTCATCCTGTTGGGTCTACTGCTTCTGAAATGTTGAAATCAAATGTGATTTTTGGTCTGCTATGAAGTATTAAAGACCCTAGAGACCTTTTAAGGAGGATTGTAAATGGTAGACTGTGTATTACTTTTTATTAGTTTCCATTTGGTTCATTCCCTGTTATGTGTACATTTTAGTGCCTCAAATGTCACATTAATGCCGGTGGGTAAAAACATTTTAAAGAGTCTAACTGATCTCCAGACCACAGTGACCAGGGAAATAGTTTCATCTTCAACTTGTCTTTATAATTTAAATTTATTTATTTATTTATTCATTCATTCATTTATTTATTTATTTAGCTTTTGGCTATCCAGACCAGTTAGCATTTAGGCTTTTTGACTTACAATAAAATATTTTGATTACTTGAAATAATTTGCAGCTATGGAAAACTACTTTCTATGTTGAAAACTGAGAAAAATAAATAATAAATATTGTGAAAAATCTGGGTGAGATATGAAAAACTCTAGTCTTACTAAAGATGTCCATAGTTGGGAGAAAAAAGGAATGGGTCAGACTAACTGGTCAAATGGTATGGCTGTATAAAGAGCTGCTGAGGAGAAATTACTCCAATTTTTCAACTTCAGTAATACTTTGTAATAAATTTGGTTGTGTATTTGTTTATTTGAATATTTATTTAAAAATAAACAGGACAGTATACTACACATCAAGTATGCAGGAAAATGAAAGTGTTTCTATGTACTGGTTGGCAATGGGAAAATGAATAAATGAATAAATGAAGCAATAAAGTAGAGGTTCCTGTAATAGAGAAGTACAAGGTAGAGAAATATTTGTTTGAAAAATATACTGCTAGAAACAGAATTCACCTTCTTATTTTTTAATCAAGGGAGAGTTCAGAAAAAACCCTGAGTACATAGTATTTATATTAAAAATGCAAATGTGAGCAAAGTCAATCATAAGAAGAGTAGGCATATAAACTGTGTCAAAGAGAACAGTATGCATGTGTGGGTAACTTAAGGAATAAAAAATAAAACATTTTTTTAAAAAATGCTTTAAATGAGAGAAGACTAGTGCATCTGGAACTTTAAGAGAAACGAGGCCAGAATATCATTAAATATCATGTAGGGCCTTAAAGAATTTTGGATATTAATCTAAATGCAATGAGAAGCCACTGAAAATTTTTAAAGAATAAGTATGGAGAAACGATATCAGAGAAGGGTTAGTGATGGTATGGAGTTGGATTGAAAAGATGAAGGTTGAGAAAAGTAGATCAATTTTTCACATGATTTGGAAGGTGAATCAACAGAATCTACTGATAAATTGTGTATCGAGGATAGAGAGTATTACAGTTTGGATGTGAAGTGTCCCCCAATAAGCTTATGAGACAGAAAACACAGGAGTGTTCAGAGATAAAATAATTAGGAGAGTTGTAAGCTAACCAGTGGAACAATCCATTTGGTGGATTGATAATTTTAATGAAATATTATTAAATCTAGGCAGGGAGGATGTAGCTGGAAGAAGAAGGTAACTGAGGATAAGACCTTGTCGATTTTATCTTGGCCTCCTGGCTTTTTGTTCACTCTCTCTTCTTCCTGCCTACCCTGAGCTAAGAAGCTTTCCTTCACCACACCCCTCAACCATGATAATGTTCTTCCTCACCTTGAGCCCAGATTGGACTTTTGAAACCCCGAGCCAAAATACACTTTTCCTCTCTAAGTTGTTCTTCTCAGGTATTTTGGTCAGAGCAATGAAAAGCTGATTAATAGATGGAGAAGGCAGATATAAAATAATAGGTGAGATTCCAGCTCAAGCAATTACATGTGTGATGAGGCATTTGCTGGGATTGCCATCAACTTCTCTAATAATTGAGACTGAATCAGTGAAATTACCTGATTGTTACAAACCGTAGGGATTACTTTCATGAAGAAAGTGTTTTCTTTTGTTGTATTTAATTATTCCAATCATCAAAAGTAGTACAACGTGCATTGTCTGATGAATAAATTTATTGTTCATTTTCCAGTCTCTATGAAATAATATTCTAAAACACAGAAAGTGTGATGTCAATGTCTTAACCTTGAATGCCATAAGACAGATTCCTACTTGCCTCACATCTATTTAGTACTTCCTCTATTTTTCCCACAAATGTGAACAAAACTTTTGATAGTTTGTTTTTAGGTTGATAGAAAATTATTGTAACTGCTCAAAAATATTGACAAAATCAAGAGTCACAGAGTTAAAAGTCCTAACACATGAGTTATATTGACAAAATACTTAAAGTGAAAGCCTAAGAGACACATTAGTAGCTGATATCAAAATTTAATTCATCAATTATTTTATAATTCTCTAACCTTGATAGAAAAACCTCTAAAAGCCCCAGTAATCATGACCTCCTGGTGTCCACAGCCTTGTACAATCAGTTTCCCCCTACATTGCATTATGTCTCATCTTTTTGACCAATAAGTAGAATATACCAGAAATGGTGATACATCACTTCTGAGGGCAAGTCATTAAAAATATTATGGCTTTTTTCTCTCTGTTGGGTCAAAAACTGAAGAAAACTCTATGTCATATGGTAAGTCCACACTATAAAGGACTAAGGCTTCTGTAGGACAGCCAATTGCAGAGGAAGGCATCCTACTGACAGCAATGTTAGTGAGTTAGGAAACAGATCCTCTGTCCCCCAGCAAGCCTCTGAAAGTCTGAAGCTTTGATCAACATCTGGAATAAATGTCATGAGAAATTCTCAGCCCCAACTCTCAGCTAAGCTGCTTTGAAATTCCTGACTTACAGATAATATCGGTTGCTCTAAGTAGCAAAATATGTTGGGGTAATTTATTAGCACTATTTTAGGTAATCTGTTATAGCAATAGAAAAATTATGCACTGCTCTTTCTGAAGAACAGAAGAGATGAATCTTCCAAATCTGTGAGGGATCTTATGTCTTAGAATAAGTTACCAAGAAAGTATTTTTTGAGATTCAATTATGTTGAAATTATGTTAAATATGCCCTTTTGTTCTTCTGAGGCTTCCTGTTAATTTGTGATTTGTTGTGGTATATATTGATAGGGAAACAAGAGAGTCACGAAGCCATGCTCATTGATGGAATTTCACCTTTGAGAGCAAATTGATGTAGAAGTTGTCTGGGAAGAATGTATTAGGACTTCCACTGGCATGTCCATCACTACAACTATAAAAACATAAACAGTACTGGTTGGATTTCAGAGTCTTAGCCTTGAATATTTTATTAAAGAAGCTGAAGAATAAGCAATAGATAAAAATGAGGCAATGAGCATAAAAGTTTAGGGTAGTGTTATTTATAGACTGCATACTTGTGTCCCCCCTGAAATTCAAATGTTGAAACAAACCCACTTTGGGATAGTATCAGGAGGTGAGGCTTTAGGGAGGTAATTAGATCTTGAAAATAGACCCTTTGTCCTGATGCTACTGATCTTTGCAAGCAAAGATACCAGAGTGCTCACTTTCTTCCCAACTCCTCATCATGTGAGGACACTGTGAGAAGACAGAAATCTGCAAACTTGGAAGAGGTCCTTCAGCAGAACCTGATCATGCTAGCACATCAATTGTAATCCTTAGTCTCCAGAACTGTGAGAAATACACTTGTTATTTAAGTCATCCAGTTTATGGTATATTTGTTATAGCAGCTTGAACTAAGAATTAGCAACCTTTGGGTAGATTGCTCTGCTAACATGAGGTCTGTAAGATGATCTTTGATAGGAAAAAGGAGGTAAGTGAACAATTTGGAAAATGCATGGCAGAATCTCATTAAAGGAATCACAATGAACATTTGCAGGAACACGTATTTACTTTACTTTTACCCATTGTTTTAGACTGCAAGTTTTGCCATAATAATACCACAGACTAAGTGACTTAAACTGCATATTTATTTTTAATAGTTCTAATGTCTGGTAGTCCAAGATCAAGAAGTGGGTCGGTTGGGTTTCTCTCCTTGAATGGCCATGTCTCTATGTAGCCCTCCCTGGTATTCATATACTTCCTCTCCTCTCTCTTTCTCTCTCTCGGCCCCATCTACAAATATAATCGCATTCTGAGGTTCAAGTGCTCAGGCTTTCAATATATGTATTTTAGAGGAACACAATTCAGTCTATAACATCCACATTTTCCCTCAAACTGAATTTTCTATGATAATCTTTACTCAGGTTAAAAGACATCCCTGATGTCTTAAGAATTCATCACGTTAGTTCCACAGTACTTGGTTGTTAGTGAAACAAAAGCAGTTCTTACAACAAAATATTCTCTAATTAATTGTTCACTTAAAAGTGTCTACTATAACTACTTGCCATGCTTAACATAGGATTTCATGCCTGTCCATCACATTCAACAGTTTGACCCCTGTTTCAGTGGGGGCACATGTGATCCAGAAAAGGTCACTCTGCTAACTTTATAGAGGAAGAATTTAATCCTGAAAACATTTCTCAAATTTGTTGATTGGACTGTAAGAGCAACAGCAAAATGAGAAGTCATTGGAGGAGCTAAAAGGAAGAAAAGGTAACTGAGAAACTGGAACTTTCCTTTTGTGGAACCCACAAACCTGCAACTGTTGCTATATATCTTTAGAGACATTGTAACATTTGGGTTTGAATCCACTCCGAAAAGTATAGCAATTGTCTGGGCTAGAGGAGCAGAGCAATGTGCAGCCTTTGCTCAGGCTGCAGGAAACTAATTATTTTGTCCTTGTTGCTATCAGGCAAACTCCAGCAACTCATACTTAGTCCTTAGAAGTTTCTCTCTTCTTTCTGCTTTGATTTCCTACCAGTGTTTCCTACTGGCAGTACCCAGAGGAAGGCCTCTATCAACAAACCTGGCCAGCATAGTTTGAAACTCAGCTCTGACACTTAAGGGATAATAGGTAAACAACTAGAACAGTAGAAGCATAGTCTGTGACCAATTGTACTGTATAGTTAAACAAGGCTCACATAGTGCAGGCACTGAACAAAATAAAACTATTTTAGATACTTCAGTGACCAATTTCAATAACAAAAGATCCATCAGTCATAAAATTGGATTGGGTTTCTGATAACTGCAAAAAAACATTCTTCTTCACAATTTTTGTAAAAGTCAAATGTGATGTTAAGAATATTATATCAGGGGCTGGGGTCATGGCTCAGTGGTAGAGCGCTTGCCCCTCACGCGTGAGGCACTGGGTTCGATCCTCAGCACCACATACAAAATACATACATAAATAAATAAAATAAAGGTTGTTTAAAAAAAAGAATATTATATCAAACCACCTGATAATATTAGTGGACAAAGTATAGAAAAATTAATTCTGAAATTAACATATTATAATATAAACTACAGTATGCTAAATAGATAATGCTCTTTACTTTCTTTTTTCATTATTTTTTAGGATAAATACAAAACAAAATATCAAAATTATTTACTTTGCAACTGAATTCTCTAAGTAGATTTACTTAAATTGGTCCTTTCTTATTGCCAATATTATTCAAACAATGGGAACTTCTACAATGTCTGTCACCATGCTGAAAGCAAAATCCACAAAATATGTTTGTGTAATAATAAGAGTGTTGTCAAAACAACTTCTTTTATATAAACTGGGGAAATTTGGTTTGCTTTACGGCTGATGTGAATTTCAGGGTACTGGCTCAGCAGTTTATGATTAGGTACAATAGTATTGTAAGGCTAATATATAAACAAAAGAACTTGTGTGTTGCTGTTCTAGCCAACAATCTGACATATATGCAATGGGCTTACACTTGATATTAGTATGCTTGCTGGTTATGAATTCCTACAGTCTTGTACTCCCATGATTTAGACTAAGTTTAGCCTAGAGTATTAATTTTTGAAGCAATAAAATGTTTTACTGAAGGTCTGTTCTTATCTTGTGTGATTCATTAATATTAACATGATTTCTTTTATTTTTTTTTCTATATTGCTAAGGGAGGCATGCAGATGGTTAAATAAATGCTTCAAGCTTGTTAAAATTAAACCTGATATTTCTATTTCTGATTATTTTGGCAGATACTATCATTGATTTATCACTATGTAATTTTAGGACAAATTTACTTTTCTTAATTTTCTACATGAAATTTTATTTTAAGAAAAAATTGAATTAAAAATATATTTGTGGGGATGTGGCTCAGTGGTTGAGTACCCCTGAGTTCAATTCCCAGTACCAAAAAAAGAAAAAAATTTGTGTGAAGACAGAACTGACAACTACAAATACACTCTTTTTAACCTGAAAACAATGCTGTTTGAAATTGTGAATTTTAAATTCTTTAAAATTATTTTATGAATTATAATTTAGGGTTTTAAGGTAACTTAAGACGTTCATAAACTTACTGATGTTGTCAAGTTTATGCAACCATTAGTGAAAATTCACTTGAAGCCAAATTTTTGAGTTGTGACCTTGTTAATGCCCAAAGGATGGTCTCTAGGGGTTTCATTCCTGAAACTATGACTAAGCCATGTTTGGTTGTGCCAAGTGACTCATTAATCATGTAAAGAATATTTAGGATGCATGTGGTGATCCATCTGGGCAAGTGACCTAGAGAAGAAAGAAATTTGCTCATCTTTACAGTGTTTACCTGTGAAGTGTTTTATCTTGCCTTAACATACTCTTTGTCTTCCTGGGACAAAGAAATGGACAACCTCATGTTTAAACTTACTGAGAGGATACTGTGGATGTACTGAAATATTGCTGAAACAAATAAATAATTAGATGCAGAACAATAATTTAAGACATGTTTTATGTTTAAGAAGATAATCTGTTTTAGTTCAGCCTGAAATGAACAGGAGAAATGCATTTATTGTAAGTCCTGACTAGCAAGGACTTTTAAATACCCTAAGTATCATTGGAATTTTGAGACAAGATGGTAGCACTAGGACATTTTTAAACTCTACAGTTTGCTTCAAGTATGTTATGTTTGTGTGTAGAAAGGACACAAATATTTTCATAAACACATATTAAAACACCATTTAAGTCTTTACATTTGCAATAAAGACTCAGGTCCTATAAAGACTAGGATAAAATACAGGCTTTAATGACTAGTATGCTTATGCCTAAGCAACTCCTATGTGAAATATATACCATCAAACCAGGAAGATGACTCTGAGCTACCTGTTTGCAGTGGTAGAGCAGCTATGCTTCTGAAGCATAAACAAGAGAGAAACTGTCTCCACTCATTCACCCAGGATTTAGCAGGAAATTTATGTTTGCTGTGTTAGTTAGTTATAATAAATCTATGAGATTATCTGCTTAGAAAAGATATAGTTTGGCTTACAGTTTTGGAAGTTTTGGTGTATTTTTGTTTGGCACTGTTGCTTTGGGACTGTGGTGAAGTGTGTGGCAAAATTCTTCACCTGTTGACTGTGTTAGGAACAAGTGAGAGCAGAAAACCAGGGGCCACAGCTCCCCCTGCGGACATACCCCCAGTGACCTGAGGCATTCCCTCCCAGAAGGCCACACCTGGGTTCAAGCCATTAATGCATATACTTTTGGGGGACATTATACAAACCATAGAAGTTGCTTATTTCCAGAAATAGAACTAACTGTCCACTTTAAGACTAGACAGAGCCAGGGATGAAGCAAAGCTATTGGCTAAAGACTTTTTTGGGAGGCATGAACTCCAAAGACCTGGGGATAAAGTAACTGGTGAAAACTATTGAACAGAGAACAGGAAACTCTTCACATAAATTCATATCTCAAACAGAAATTACAAAATTCACTAGGAAATACTATGCCCTGCAGTGCAAACCCAACATTACATAACAGGATATAATACAATCAAGAAAATACAGAGAGTATAGTATTTGAATAACAGGTTAAATAATGATGAAAATTCCCAAATTTTAAGAAGAAGAAAAAAATCTATGAAAACTTTTGAGTTAAAAAGGATTTATGTTTTAAAAAAAGAATTTTGTAGGAATAATGAAAATATAGTAACTGGAATAATAGATTAAACTATAGCCTTAACATGGAAAGAAAATACTGACATAAAATACAAGACATTTTCAAATTGATTTGCATGAAAAGTAGAGAAATAAGGACAAGGAAAATGTAGAGATGAAGTTATGAACAGGTAAAATAATTCAAATATCCTCACCCAACCATTTATAAGGATTTGTTAAGGAAAATTATAGAAGGAAGGGGGAAAACAGTGTTAAGAACAAATAAGCAAAAGTTAAGCAAAATAAACCAAACTCAGAAGGTTAAGGGTTGTATATTTTCTCTCATATGTAGAAACTAGAGAGGAAAAAGAAAAGGAAGGAGAGAGTGATCTTATAAAAATTGAAGGGAGATTAATAGAATAGAGGAAAGTGTCCAGAAGAAGGGAGGAAGGGAAGGAAAAGGGAATACTAGGGAATGATATAGGCCAAATAATATTGTTATATCGTGTTCATGTATGAATATGTAACAATGAATCCTACCATTATGCACAAATACAATGCACACATAAAAATATGGAAAAAAAATTTATGTTGAGATCCTAACTTGATCCAGTATCTCAAAATGTGGCCTTACTCAGAAGTAGGGTATTAACAGAAGTAATCAAGTTAAAATGAGGTCATTAGGTAATCCGTAATCCAATATGACTAATGTCCCTTTAAAGGGGAGACATTTGTTTGCAAAGACAGATACACAAGGAGAATGCCACATGTATGCAATGAGAGAGATCAGGCTATGCATTTAACAAGCCAAGGAACACCACCAGAAGTCAAGAGAGAGGTCTGGAACAGGCCCTAGGAAGAAACCAGCCCCACCCACTGCTTCATCTCAGATTTTGATTTTCCAGAACTCTGAGGCAATAAATTCCTGTTGCTTAAGGCATCTGGATTGTGCTATTTTGTTGTACCAGTAAATTAACATGAAAGGTATCAAGACACAAAGTGGTACTGAAGCCAAAATTGAAGATTTCCCTTGGCCTGTAATGGTCTGATAGTCTGAGAACAGCTTCTGTAAAGGAAGAAGCTCTGCTGACTGCAGTTTATGAGCAAGTGCAAGGGGATCAATAAAATGTCATCTGAATACAGTGTTCTCTGCCTCTGTGGAAAAGTTTCACCTTAAGAGAAAAACTAGCCATGAAGTGCAGTCTCTTAACATTTCCAGCTTTATGTTTTCATCCCTGAAATTCTTCCAAATGTTCTGAAGTCTTACCTGTCCTTATAATGGCAGCTCTGTCTCCTGAAACCTGTTTAGAGCCTCTTAACCTGCATCCAGAATGGCAAGACCTCCCCTCCAGGAGAAAACCACGTACAAGGATCAATTCTGATCCTCTTCTCACAGTAATATTGGCTTTTCTCAGCTTTCAGAAGCCTGTTAAACAAGATGTGTTTTTAAATTACCATCTTTTCAAATTATACACAAAGAGAGGAATTTGTTTACTCTAAATTACTTTATCCTAATTAAAAGTAGAAGTTAGTGTTGCTTTATGTTAGAACCAATAATGATCCCAAATGATTTCAACATAGTATCCCTGTCATCTCTAATTTCATATAGGTAATTTATTTCCATATTTTTGTAGGAAGCAATTAAGTATGAAGCATTATGACCTATACATTTTATATAGATCTCTACAGGAATTAATCAATACAATAAAATTTCTAAAATATGGATGCTATTTTTGGTATACTACATCTTAAAAAGTCCTCATGTAAGTTATGCAATTGACACATATGGGTTTTTTCCACTTTTTCAGGTAAATATTTTTAATTTGTAGTTCTACATGTCCTTCAAGACTGCACTGGTTCACAACACAACTCTCCATAAAGTATATGAGGTACAGACATGTTTCAGCATTTGTCACTGAGATTTGTCTCAGGAGAAGAGCAATGAGAGTCTGGAGGTCCTTATGAACACTGCTGGAGCCTAGAGATCTGCTAGTTTGAAGTGATCCTAGGTTCTTGGCTACATTTCATATTTGAGGTTTATAGTGTTCTGTTAGAAATAATAAACATACTTCATGAGCATAAGAAGTGCCGTCTTACTTTAGGATATTTTGACAACTGACTGTCTTCCAGAAGTTCCTTGAGCCAATTTACAGTATCAGAAATAGCTGAATTAATATAATTTGTCAAGCCCTTCTATATTAGCATATGGAGATTCGCTCAACTTATAAATTATAAATTATTGACATCTCTTACTTCTTTTCTATACTTGAAAAATGCACGCTATTGTCTCTGATCTTATCTACTTTCCAAAAAGGTTAGATTCAAGAGATGTATCCATTTACATTTTGAATAAGTTACTCAAAGAAAAAGAGGGTAGGAAGAACTCAAATGTGGACACCTCTGCATTACAACAAACATGCATTATTTTTGTCCTACAATACTTTTGAATGAACCACAGTTCAGTTGAAGAGAAAGATTGCTTCACAATACAAGAATAAACATAGACTGCTCATTTCCTAAACCCATTCTATTGTGATACACACGTATGTATATATTTTCTTTTTATCTATACATAAAAAAATCAGTACTCAATATTGACATTTACTAGTTACTTATAAACAGGCATATTAGCAGTTAAATTGTCATAAATTGCTTGGGTTTGCAAATATGATTATTTTTCTCATATGATATAAAGGGTTTGGTACATAAATACTCATAAAAAATAAAGTGAGTTTGGTGACTAATTCCCTTTTCTGCTACCAGACTGGAAAATTTCCCATAAATTTTGTGTTCCTCTGTTTGTGACAACCATCTGCTTAGCCTTCACACCATTTTGTTTTCTGCCAAGATAAAATTAAAATTGACAGAAGTATCTACTATAAAAAAAAAAAGCAGCACAGTTCATTGGAGAGTGGAGTGTATTGTGCAACGATGCCTCGCATCAGGCATCTTCATTAGAACCGCGTTCTCGGTGCAAACATTCTGAGAGTTGCTGAGAAAACCAGTTTAAAGAGTGTTTAAATATAATGCCACTGAATGTTCAAGATGCATATTTATTTTATTAAATGAAAGGTTAGCAATTCAAAGCTTCATACTAAAATACATTCCTTCTGGATTGAAGCAAAGTTAACTCTCCTATTTTTTTCTCTCTTGTACAGGCATAAGATTCTGAAACAATATTGCCATTCAGTAATAAACATTGAACTACACAAGGTTTTTATATCAAAGGTATTAAATGCTTCAATAGATGGTAGCTCTAGTTCACCACCAAAGGGAAAATTGGGAGCTTATCCGTTTGCTATAAGAGGAAAATACCAAGGAAATGGTGACTTGTGAAGAATTAATAGAATGCTATATCAAATTATTTGATGATAGAAGAAAAGCAATTCTTTGATGTCCATTAGAATATTTTTAAGTAAAATTGAACTTGTTTATATCAATTTTGTAGTGAAATTAACTTCTCATCCTTATGATGATTTGGCTCTATGTATAGGTAATAACCATTACAGCCAAACAAGATTAGCCCTTTGACACCATTTTTTAAGAAATGTGGCTTGTTGATATTTACTTCAGATTGGTCATTTTAATATAGCTGTCACCTACAATTAGACAGTTCAGTAATTCTTTCAGCTATCATCAAATTGTCACTAGGTATGAAAACAGTCGCTGAATATTTTCTTTTACTTTTTTTCTCAAAAAGCACAAAGGAACCATCCCTCATAACAATTGATAGGGAAGGATCTGGAATTAACCATTGCATTCACAGATTTTTAAATAAGGAGGAACAAATTTTAGTTTATGTTATATATAGGAAAAATGACAACTCATTTCTTTTTGTGGTTAAAATAAAAACTAATTGCATTGGAGCACTTCACTGGGATTTTAGTTTTTGCAAGGATACACATATAAATTTAATATAGTTCAGGCATTTGAACTTTTTGTTTCAACCTACTTAATTGAAGTATAATTGACATATAAAAAGTTGTACATATTTAACATAGGTATCTCAATGGGTGTGGGATTAAGCGTACATCCAACACCACCACAGCCATAAACGTGTCCATCATGTTCCAAAGTTACCTCCGGCTCCCTTTATCTCTTATATCTATAAGAACATTTAACATAAGGTCTAGTCCCACAGTAATTTTAAATCCACAGAGGTTTGTAGTTCAAACCACAACTAATAAAATTTGAGACTATGTGAGGGCCTTTCTTAAAAGAATACAAGTACAAATAATCGATGTATAAATGTGATTTGACTGATGAAATAAAGGTAAATGTTGGAGAACTCTCTTGAATTATAACCAACCTAAATTTTATCAACTGTAAAATGAAGATATTGAGGTAGATATTTTCATGGTTCTTTCTGATCTGAATTCTTTCTGATCTGGAGTTCTGTGAGGTTTTTCTTTTTTCTTTTTTATTTCCCCCAGAGTAGCTATTGTATGAATTAGAGGCTAGGTTTTTGCCAAATAGAATGAAAGGTAGTATAAAGTGTCTTAATGTGAAGAGACGTTTGATCAACTTAGTAATAAACTCTGATTCTGCTGATTTTTCTTTTTTTCCTTTCCTTTCTTTTTAACCTCTAAGACAATTTTAAGACATGCTTAGCAAGGGTCACAATTAAAATCTTTGATCTCCTTTACTTAATGGTAACTTTAGCAGTTAACATTTGCAAATTCAAAACTGCCAGAAATGGCATATTGTTTCCCTGTGATTCATATATTAACCAGAAGTACTAGAATTTCTATGACGAATAATAAGTATCACAGAAGAAATTCTTTCCAGTTAGTACAATTTCAGTGAATAAATAGATCAAATCTATTTCCTTCTTTTACTGACAAAAATTGTTACCAGAATTTGCAGTGGATGAAAATTATTGCTATACTATCTGGAATTAGTACAATTTCTAGGAAACACCAAATATTCTGGGCAGCATGTATGAATTAAGAAACATTTCATTTTCTTGATGCTAGGAAACTTGTCTTGCTTTCTGTATAATCTCTAATCTTTAAATCACCAAAACCAAATGTTTAGAGAAAGGGAAATTTTATACTTCCTATAGTATTTCTGTTATGTTGGCAATGTCTTCTTTACAACTTTCTAGCCACAGTTTTGAATGAAGATTTCTGCAACCTCATGGGAATCATAAATGAGCACAGGTTCTGAATTCAATCTGCAAGTCATTGCTGTTGAAACACTAAATGATTCTAAAACAGAGTCTGCACTTTATGATTACCTGTTCATCATTGAATTACACCAAAATATCTTTTGGTTTAGCATTTATTGATTGATGTGTGCATTTGTTTATGTTTGCAATTAATTTTTTTACACAAACATAATCTAAGCATGTACATACATTTACATACATATTTAATTACAGATTTGTATACTACATATATTTAAGTCTATATTTGTAAGCATATGTTATTGTATGTGTGACATTTGAAGTTCACACATTTTAAAGATTTTTCCTTCTATTGAATTTTCTATTAAAAGAAACTGTGTAAAAAAGGTGTTGTTTGTATACATGAGTCTAAAGGTGAGTATGTGAATAAAAGTATATGGTTAAAAGAATAATATTGAAGATCACAGGTTACAATGATACAGTAATGGTACCAGTAGGTTTTTCCATGATGTGAAACAGAGTTGTTTTAATTTTTATATAGCAATATTTATTATTTTTGTTAGCCTTCTTAAAAATATAACCAGGGGTGGTGTAACTATTTCAAAATGTCTAAATACTTACCTATTTATTTTAATGACTTTTTTTTTTTTAACAAATGAATTTGCTCCTTTGTCCCCTCACTATTGGAGTAATATGTTGTATGTTGCAGTATGGGATGTCATGGAGACATAATCACACCAGCATACTCCTGATCACTTACGTAAATTTCTCAGATTCAGGCTTTGGGCTCTATGTTGAGCGATGTGGAGTGCAATGGAATTCAAGTATGGAAGTTGAAAGGTCTGAGTGCATGGATGGGGAAAGCCAGGTATTATTGCTTATCCAGGAGAGCTGTAAAATTCTAGGAACTGAGGATGTAATGATGCAAAAGGAGTTAGGTGTGTTTGTTTTCCCCATGTCTTCAGTTGAGTGCTAATCACTAAGTTCATGTGGGCAAACTCTAAAGTATGAATGTTAAAGTTAATGATGTAACTTTATAAATTAAGAAATTAAAAAAAAAAACAAATAAAAGCAAATTGAGAACAAAGAAGTCAGAAGAAAATTAAAATAAAAATAATACTTGTAATTAAAAGAGATACTGAAAAATAATAATTGAAAAATAGAATGTAAGCAGACAGGTTTTAAAATGATAAAAATGATAGCTCTCTAGCCTAAGGGGTAAAAAAGAAAACAAAACCAATTTCAATAATAGGAATGGGGGAGGGTATAGAAATGAATATTCAGTATTGTACAAATATTGAGGGTAGAGAATATGATTAAGATTATGGCAAGAAAGATGAAAGCATATATTCATGTAAGTATTTTCGTATGAACATTCCAAGTAGCTTTATTTGTAATAGTAAAAAAGAAAAAAAATTGGAAACAATCTAACTATCTATCAATAAGTAAATAATAAGTTGTAGCACATTGATATAATAGACTACTATTCCGACATTAAAACTAGGTTGAGAATTGTAACAACATGAATCAGTATCAAAATAATTATTATGAGTAATACAAATTGTGTACTATAAATTTCTGCAAATTATTATATACAATCCTACCTCAACCAAGATGCGAATAGAAAAAGATAGTGAACCCTCACACACTAATTGGTAAAAAGTTTCAAACCACTCTTACTCTTAAACTGGTATTATCTCTAAGAACATAATTAGGTAAACAAAAATGAAAAATGAAGTAGATACCAAGCAGAACCTTCAGAGACATTCTGAAGTGTAAATATTATTATAACCCTTATCTTATAATGGAAGGAGCTGTGTCCAAAAGAGCCAAGTGATTCTAAGCCAAGACAGACAAGACCCATTCTGATCCATGACCATGAGTTACACTTTTCATTAAGCCACATTACCAGGTGGCATCAAAATATAGTATATGGTATATCTAAACTCACAAATCACAAAAGAAATTCAAAACCAGAAAGCCACTTTTGAATAAATTAGTTTTGAAGAATATTATCAGAAACACACACACACACACAATCTGACATATGCAAGGACAATTCCATTTGTTGTTTTAAACTTGTTATAACAAAATAAAATGATTTGCTGGTTCTAGTAAAGGTGTTTCCACTTAGTAGAGAGAGGGTCCTTTTATTAGGTATGATTTGAATGAAAAGAGAGAGAGAAAGAGAGAGAGATACTCATTAAGGAACAACATCTTACAGTGCTGTACTCCAGACAGAAGCACGTAGCATGAAAGAACTAAGACCCTAAGGTGGAAGCTGGCTTGTCAAGTTCTAGGACAGGAAGGCAAGAATGAGTGGGTAGGAGGACTGGTAAATGGGTAGGATATGAAGACTCAGAGAGAGAAGCAAGGGTCTAGATCACATCAAGTTTGGTACCAATTTTGGATTTTGGTAGTAAAATAAATGCAATTAGCATTCAAGGCATCTCTAGTTGGGTTTTTTGTTTGTTTTTGGTTTTATTTTGTTTTGTTTTGTTTTAGTACTGAGGATTAAACTCAGGAGTACTCAACCACTGAGCCACATCCCTAGCCCTATTTTTTGTTTTATTTAGAGACAGGGTCTCACTGAGTTGCTTAGCATGATCCCCTTTCTCAGCCTCCTAAAGTACTGGGATTACAGGCGTGCTCCACTGTGCCCAGCTGGCATCTCTAATTTTAATGTAACTTGAAAAAGGATCAACTAGCAGATGTGTAAATGCAACAATGAGCTGTTTTTATTAAAATGTGACTCTTGAGATTTTGATCTGTTCAGCTTTACTGTTCCAGGATGCTATACATCAGATGTATTAATGGTTGAAAATATTGCCAGCAAAAAAGATGTGCCTTCATTTTCTGATTTCAATAATGAAATGTATTATTTAATAGTAGGAAATAATTGAAATTCTAAGGGACATATGAAAAATACCAGGATTAGCAATTTAAGCTCTTGATCACAAATGACAACACATGCAGTTTGGAGAGAGATAGTACTATTTAAGAGTCTTCTGGATTTAGGTTGAATTTACTTACCTAAATAATAGGTAATAATAAATCTGATTATTACTTTTCCTAAAAAGACACCGACGAAAACAACTTGAAAGTGACATAAATAGAGGTTTTGGTCATCATGAAAATGAGTGTGCTACACATAGTTATAAATCATATTTTTCAGAAATATTTTACATTACAAAATAATGTGTAATCTAGCAGTAGTTTATAATGAACAGCAATGGTATACCCATGACCCAGTTGAAACATGAAATACTTGATCTCTTGTAATGTCTTTCAAGAATGTTTCCTTTTCCTTTCACATTCCTGTTTCAAGCAGGTGTATCCCTTTGATGAAATTTGTCACTACATCTTTCTTGCACTTCTTTAAATATTTTCATCACAAAATTAAGTTTACCAAAATACTGTATCATTTTAGAACTTCATAAAAATAATGATGTACCATACATTATTTTTTACATTATCTTTACATTATTTTTCTGGCACATTTTTCTGTTTCAACATTAAATCAAGAAATTTTGTTATGACATAAGATCATTTCTGAAGAATATTTATTCATTTTTGTCATTGTACAAAAAGTAGTAAAAAATGAGTGTTTATATATACAGTGCTTACTATGTTCCTCAAAATGTTCTAAGTTCTTTTCATGTTCATTATTTTATTTCCTTAAGAATCAGAGTGATAGAAACTTACATTTTAACAATTTATATCTCAGCAAATTCAGGTACAGAAAGAAAATACAGAAAACTTGTTAAAATATATACCAAAAATTTAAAATAAAGGGAGATTAGTAGAAGACTTGGAATTCAAATCCATAAAGTATGACTCCAGAGGTCTCAGTCTTAGTCATTAAAATAGGGCTTCATATTTTAATCTAAGAACATATGACAGATATATCCATTATCTTATCAATGGACATTTGTGTGTGTTTTCATAATCTTTTCCTCTTAAGGAAATAACTTAAGTAACCATTAACTTAAGTAACCATTAACTTAATTACTTAACCAATAACTTAAGTAACCATTCTTGTAACAGATCTCCTCATTCAAACTAGCAAGACAGCCCCTAGAGAATATGCCAAGAGTCCTGAAGTATGCATACTTTTCAATGTGGAATTACTTTGTATTTCCATTGACGTCAAATAAAATTTCACTTGTTTTATGTTCTTAAACTATTGTGTTGTAAAATCAGTGAGTAAATAATAATTTTTTTTGGTTCAATTTGAATTTTCTGAAACTAATAAGACTGTGTTTTCATATTAGTGACAAATTATAAGTAAACTTTTGTAAAACACTTATTTATACATTTATTTTTCCCTTTATCCATTTTGTGATGTTTTAAAAGAATTATAAAAATAATTTTTAAATTAAAATCATTATATTTTGTTTCATGTTTCATATCATGCTTTATATGAGTCATATACTTCATACATATACACACACAGTTATGTGTTGCCAAAGAGCAATATATGGCAAAAAGTCTTTTTCTTTTTTGTCTTTTCATTAAAAAATTCATTGAAGTTCAATTTATTCATCTTTCAAATATTAGTCTTTCTAAAAATCTCAACTAAAAGTCCTTTCCCACCTTAAAGTCATATATGAATATTTAATCTTTCCAGAATTAAGTTTTATTTATGGTATGAAAAACTTTCTTTTTTTTCCTTAAATGGATGACATTTTTCAACATAATTAGATATCATTACTGCCTGCTATCTCATATATTAAGTTCCTATAAATATAAGTGACTCTGTTTCTAGGCTTTCTAATTTGCTCAGTGTTCTGTTTGTCAATTTAGGCACCAACGCCAATCCTTTTTACCATATTTTTATGTGATATAGCAATACCTCATGTAATTATTCTTCAAATGTTTCTTGGCTAGGTATCTATAGAAGTGATGCATGCATAGCCAGAGAACTGTCTTTGCCAGAAGGCATGGAAGCAGTAAAGGTGACTTGAAGGAGACTTGGGAAGACAAGATTTTCCACTGTGACACCTGGTTCAGAGCTGGAGAGCTGACTGAACATTAGTGACAAAATATGATCTAAACAATAAAAGATGCTTATCATAAAAAATGATAATAGGTCTATGAAGAAAGGGAATAAATATTAAAATACTACAAAAACTATTTAATATTTATTTATATAAACAAATAGTGCTATTTGTTTATATATTTATTATTATCACGATAATGTTTAATTCCCAAAATATTCAGGAAGCTCTGAAATCAAAGCTTTCTTCTTCATAACTCTTAAAATTTTCAAGTGGATTATTCTTTAGGTTTAAATTTTGCTATGGATTGGCTTATTTTTATGATTATAAAATATTGAGAACTTGTTGTCAAAAGTGCTGTTTGGTTACTTTTAATTAGCCATGCTTTTTATTCTCAAATATGCCTTTCTATGCACTGAACTGGTCACCACTGTTACTGTTTAAAGATTGCATAGGGTTCTCTTCCCGCTTTTGACTTGTAGATAATATCATGTCTAAGTCGACTAAAAATTATACTAAAACTTGTACCCTTGATCATTACCATCTTTCAAATTCTATCAGACTTTGTGGGTGGGCCATTCTAACTAATCCAGCTTCGGATTCCAATTATAATGTTTTATTTCACTTTTGTGAGAAAAGTAAGGAAGGTGAACTATATTAGTTTTCACACAATAATACCTGAAGCTCATAATTCTTAGGTTGTTTCCCTCATATCTTGTAATCCTAGGTTTATAGCTAAGTGCTTTATCTAATATACTGCACCACAGTAGACTTCTTTAGTAAGCTAAATAATAAGGAGCCTTGGGAAATGGCTCAGAAATTCTGATTTATGTTGGAAACAAATATCAAATTTGCTGTAGTGTTTCTCTGTCTCTTTCCTTCATGTGGAGGTAAATTATCTTGAATATAAAATGAAATTTGTTACTATTTTATTTTAATACAAATGAATAGCGAGAGTGAGAAAATGTTGGATCATATAAAGTGAAAGTAACACCTTTTATAAAATAATGTTTATCATTTATGCTTAAATGTTTATAAATTATGTTTAAAATTTTCATGAAGTAATAAAAAAGCCCATAAGGGCAAGAAGTAGAATGTTCTTATATCCGACAACCATTTTAAAGAATTTTTCTAAACTACCAGGAAAATATTCTGGTTTTAAGAAATAAAACTGTAAAGGAACAACCAGTGTATTTAGATTAGCTCTAACAACAACATAGAATTTCATAATTTTAAATCATTCCTTTATGCATTTATCATTAAAAATATACCCACCCTAAATCAACTTTTGGTTGTTCTTTGTATATTTTTAGTGATACTGGTGATTGAACCCAGGAGGGCTGTACAACTTAGTTACATACCCAGTGCTTTTTATTTTATTTTGAGATAGGGTCTCACTAAATTGTCCAGGCTGATCTTGAACTTTTAATCCTCCTGACTCAGCCTTCCAAATAGCTTCAAATATAGGTGTGCCCCACTATGGCTGGCAACAAATTATTTCAGGAAGACTGTAAAGGCAAGATATTTTTGTGTTATGGTCAAATCAAATTGTGCAATTCTGGTAAAAATAATTAAAAACAGCTAAGAACAATTTTGAATTATTTGTTTTTATTATTACCAGTAGAATTTGTCTAGAGTGAATTTCATTTGTAAAATTTTCTTAATATACACAAACATTTAAAATTTATAGAGTATCTCTTTTAAGGAAGACATCTTGCTATTATGACACAGATTAACCAAGTTCAAGATTGTTCTCATGTCACCATACTAAACTACCCCAAAGTAATTTTCATTAACTTAAATCTACTCAGAGCTCTAGTAATCACTAACAGCATGACAAATTGATAGTTTTAAGGTTAAACTATGCACAGTTATTTTTATTTTTTGGTATATTTTTTGAAGAATGAAGTCATGAATGACATGACTGCAAAGAGGATGAAGAGGAAGATGATAACAATCATAATCAAAAGGAAGCCAGCACTTCTTTTCAGGTGCATTTCAGATATCTTGTTTACCTGATCTTATTTAACTTTTACAAATAACCTACCTAAAATATTATTTGAGTCCTATGTCTGAGAATTGTAATGCCATAGATGATATAATATAAAGGAAGCACATGTCTTTTCAAAGTTGCTCTAGTACTTATCTCCTAAGGAAACAGATATTTGCTCTTTATTGACAACTATGTACTACCAAATCACTTCCATGTTTATTATTATCACATTTTATAAACATGAAACAGTAGAATAGGTTACTATTTGGTTAGTTTACACAGTTAAGAATTGGCACGGACTCATTTCAGTCTGTTTTTGAAATCACATTGTACTCTACATTGAAATCAAAACTGTAAATATATGTTTTCAATCAAGCACAATCACACAAACCTGTAATCCCAGGGACTAAGGAAGCTGAGGCAGAAGAATTGCAAGTATAAGGCCAGCCTCTGCAATTTATTGAGATCCTCTCTCAAAATAAACATTAAAAGAGAAGGGCTCACTGAGAATGTTGCTTGGTGGCAAGGTATCTCTGGGTTCACTATGCAATACTGAAAAAAAAGTTTAATTCAAATTTTTAAGCCAGGAATGTGGTGGCACATAACTATAATCCCTACTAACTGGGAGACTAAGAGAGGAAGCAGGAGGATCAAAAATTCAAAGCCAGTCTGGACAACTTAGTGAGAATTTGTTTTAAAATAAAATAGAAGAATATCTGAAGATGTAACTCAGTGGTAAAGTACTTGCCTAGCATGCATGTTGCCCTAGGTTCGATTCCCAGTACTATAATAAATTTTTTAATTAAGATTATTTTTTATTAAGAATTTTTTATTAAGATTTTATTTAAGAAAAGATAAATGGCTCAGAAAAATAAAATAAGAATAAAGCTTAAACATAAGCCTATAAAGCAGAAAAAAAAATCAGTGCCTTTGGTGAAATAATGGGAGACAAATGAGGCTAAAGAGAAGAAGTTCTGAAGACATGGGCATGGTTTCAGACTTTCATGCTCTTATAGGCTGTATTATTAAATTTGAATTTAATTTTAGATATAATGGAAATCAATTGATGGTTTTCACTGAAGGGAGTAACCAAGCTCTATTAAAATAAATTTTAAGGGATTTAAAGGATAAAAAATGAGGAGATGACTTAGGAAGTTATTGCAATAATCTAGACTTGAGACAGTGGTGGTTTGAACTAAGGAGATGGCAATGAAGATAGAGATATGTGAAAAGAATAAAGTCCTATATTGAATTTAGAGTCACAGGAATTGAGTGTGGACTTTAAAAATGATTAAAAGTGAGATTCCGTGTTTGGACATTATGAATTTTTGATGCCACTGGGACCTCCACATGAAATGTCAAATATGTAAAAATATGACAATCCAAAAGGGTAGGCTTGCCTAAAGGTAGAGCTGTAGGGCTTTTCAAGTATACAAATTATTTTTAAATCCCTAAGAGCACATTAAATCCCTAAGAGATTACCAAAATGAAATTTGAGAAAGGAAGACGGTTCTGATTGCTGGCTTGAGGCAATTCGATAAAGCTAAGCAGAAGCCGGTTCAGGAAGTGAGCAAGATTCTGCCTGAAAGTTAAAGTTAAGAGGCAAATCATAAGAGTGAAATTAAAAACTCAGAGTTAATCAGGGAAAGATTTCTAATGAAGATCATGAAGCATTGGGGTGAAGGGAGAATAAGTAACTACTGAAGAAGTAGCAATGTCCAAGAACAAAGAGAATCCAAGAATACTATCAGAACGAAGAAAGCCTATCACAATATCAAGGCATAAAAGTTATATCTGTTATTCTTGTGATTTGTGCTTCCCTATTGAGAGATACTTTACAGAAAGGACAAGGTCATCTCAGAAAGCAGCTCACTGCTACTGGAGAAGACTGAGTTACAGAGACACACAAGTCTACATTCCTCCTTGTGCTTCAAGAGTCCTGGAAATACTGAATTTCTTTCTTTTTTTTCTTCCAGGCTGAATACAGTAACATACCATGGAATCACAGACATTTGATAAATGAAATCATTTATCAAATCACTTGCAATAATCTCCTGTTTGTCTTAGTCTTTTCCATGATACTGAACACAATTTGAAGAAGGGTACTTCTAGAAGTCTTCATCCCCAACACCTGATCTATGTAGTACATATAAACATTCAATGAATCCAGGGACTTGGGAGGCTGAAGCAGGAGGATCTCGAGTTCAAAGCCACCCTCACCAAAAGTGAGGCATAAGCAACTCAGTGAGACCCTGTCTCTAAAGAAAAAATACAAAAATAGGGCTGGGGAATGTGAGTCAGTGTTCAAGTGCCTCTGAATTTAATCCCTGGTACTCCCTCCCCCCCAAAAAATCATATTCAATAAAGATTTGTTAAATGAATAATACAAGAAAACACAGTTGGGGGATACATATTTTTGTTTGTTTTAGCATGATCAACAGAGCAATATGTAAAAATTTTTAGAATAGATTTTTTTGGTTCTACATAAGGCAGATATTTCAAATACTTCAGAGTATTCTAAAAAGAAAGCATTCTCTCTAAAACCTGAAACAAAACAAGGATTCATTTTTCACCATATCTATTCAACATAGTCTTTGAAACTCTAGCCAGAACAATTAGAAAAAATTAATTAAAGGGCTATAAATAGGAGAAAAAACTCAAACTATTCCCATTTGCCAACTACATGATTCTAGTTTTAGAAGATCCAAAAAGTCCACAAGAAAACTTCTAGAAAAAAAAAAAAAAGAAAACTTCTAGAACTCATAAATAAATTTATCAAAGTAGTAGGATATAAAATTAATACCCCTAAATCAATTGCATACCTATGCATCAGTGATGAATGAACTGAAAGAGAAATTTAAAAAAAACTATTCCATTCACAATAGCCTCAAAGAAAATAAGATACTTGGAAATCAATCAAACAAAAGAGGTAACAGACCTATACAATGAAAACTACAGAACACTAAAGAAAGAAATTGAAAAAGACCTTAGAAGATAAAAAGATCTCTCATGCTCTTGGATAGGTAGAATTAATATTATCAAAATGGCCATACTACCAAAAGTGCTATACAGATGTAATGCAATTTCTCTTAAGGTTCTGGTGATGTTCTTTATAGAAACAGAAAAAGCAGTCATTTTCCTTTGGAAAAATAAGAGGCCCCAAATAACCAAAGGAATCCTTAGCAAGAAAAGTGAAGCAAAAGGCATCAAAATACCAGATCATAAAGTATACTGCAGAGTTACAGTGTCAAAAATAATATGGTATTGGCACCAAAACAACATGAAGACTAATGGTACAGAATAGATGACACAGAGATAAATCCACATAAGTACAGTTATCTCGTACTAGAGAAAAGTGCCATAAACCATACAGTGGAGAAAAGATAGCCTCTCAACAAATGGTGTTGGGAAAATTGGAAATCTACAGGTAGAAAAAAATCAAATTAAACTCCTCTCTCTCACCCTGCACAAAACTCAAAGTGGATCAAGAACCTAAGCATTAGACCAGAACCTCTATACCTACTAGAAGCAAAACTAGGCCAACTCTTCATCGTGTTGGCTTAGGAACCAAATTCCTCAACAAGACTCCTAAAACACAAGACATAAAATCAAGAATCAATAAATGGAATGGTATCAGACTCAAAGGATTCTTCACAACAAAGGAAATAATCAAGAACATGAAGAGAAAGCCTAAAGAATGAGAAAAAATCTTTACCTCATGCACTTCAGATAGAGCATCCATCTCCAGGATATATAAAGAACTAAAAAAAAACTTAACACCCAATAGGCAAAGGAATTGAACAGGCATTTTACAGTAGAAGAAATATGATTGGTCAACAAAAACATAAAAGAAAGTTTAACGTCTCTAGCATTTAGAGAAATGCAACTTAAAACTACATTGAGATTTCATCCATTCTAGTCAGAATAGCAATTATCGAGAATACAAATAACAATAAATGTTGGCGAGGATGTGGGAACAGAGGAACACTCATATGTTGCTGGTTGGACTACAAATTGGTGCAACCATCTGGAAAGCAGTATGGAGACTCATCAGAAAATTTGGAATGGAACCACCATTTGGCCCAGCTATCTCACTCTTAGGCATATGCCCAAAGAATTTAAAATCAGCATACTATAGTGACACAGCCACATCAATGTTTATAGTAGCTCAATTTACAATAGCTAAGGTGCCCTTCAACAGATGAATGGATAAAGAAAATGTGGTATATATACATAATGGAATATTAGCATTAAAAGAGAATAAAATTATGGCACTAGCAGATAAATAGATGTAGTTGGAGAATTATCATGCTAAGCAAAGTAAGCCGATCCCAAAAAATCAAAGGCCAAATATTCTCTTTGATAAGTGGATGCTAATCCATAATGGGGTAGGTCATGGAAAGAATGGAGGAAGTTTGGGCAAAGGGGTGTGAGAGGAGGGGAGTGGACACAGGGCGCAGGAAAGAGGGTGGAATGAGGTGGACATCATTACCCTAAGTACATGTATGATAGCACATATGGTATGACTCTACATCATCTACAACCAGAGAAATGAAGAGTTGTGCTTCATTTGTGTACAATGAATCAAAATGCATTCTGCTGTTATGTATACCTAATTAGAACAAACAAACAAACAAATAAATAAAAGAAAATGTGGTATGTATACAAAATGGATTATTAACCATAAGGAAAAATGAATATTATGGCAAAACCAAAGGTTGAATCTTCTGTCTGATATCTGAATGCTAACACACAGTAAGGAGAACAGGAGAGGGAAGAATAAAATTTCATTGGATTAGACAAAGGGGAATGAAAGGAAGGGAAGGAGGATGGGATTAGAATTGGACATAACTTTCCTATGTTCATATATAATATATGACAAGTGTAACTCCACATCAGGTACAACCTCAAAAATGGGAAGTTATACTCCGTGATTCATAATATATCAAAATACACCCTACTGTCATGTATATGTAAAAAGAACACATTAAAAAATTAAAAACTATAACAAAAAGCATATACTTCAGTGAAAGTATTTTAGCAGTCAGCTGAATGACAATTTATTAGAGCGACTGTAGAGGAGAATGAATTTGTAAGGCCCATTAAGTGATAAAAAGACTTAATAATTACTTGAGTTGATTTTTATCTTCTTCTTCTCCTATACTTGATCATTTAAGTTGATTTTTAACTTAATATATTATATATTCTAATATTATTATTTCTGGTCTTAAATGAAATATTAATATTGTATGATACAGTTTCTTGTCTTCAAAGGAACATTAACATTTGAAAAAAAGAAAGAATATTGATTTTTATAAAGAACTCAAATGAAAATTAGAGAATGAAGAGAAAAATATGAATGGATTAGTTAATGATTATTAGGCACTGCTAATAATTGTAGTTAAGAAAACATACATCATTACTAAAGATGACTGCAAATAGTTTTTCTTTTCCCCTTTGTTCATTTCCTCTCCCTCTTTCTCTTTCTCTCAGAAAAGGACAAAATGGCAGATCCAAGGATGAACGAGATTCTCAAATTATGTGATTTTTGGGAAAAATATTTTGCTACTTCCTTTAGTACAATAATATATTTTATCAAATAACTATTTGCTGTATTTAAATGTCATAAAATTAATTTATAACAGATAATTATAGAAAAAATATAAACCTTACGTTTTTTAAAGCAGAAATGGGAGAAATCAGAAAAAGTCCAGTCAATTAACACTCACTTATAATGACCAAAATCCAGAAACTATGACAGTCAAATGATTCTTTAAGACATTTATAAGGGTAATAATGTTATTTTAAAATGCTATACTATAGTAAAATTTTATTTCTTTATAAGCACCACATTTTCCAAATATCCCTGTTTATTCCTATATGTAAATGTAAAAGCAATAAAATGTTGCTAACCGACGATTTTATCCAAACAGAATTTTTGATAGGTCAAGCTGCTACTCTTTAGATACATTTATTGTTCATCTTGTATATATTTATCATGGAATCTATTGAGTTTGAGTGTTATAAGTTATCCTTTATTGAAATATGAAATAATTTGGCCTTATGTTTTTTAATCAATGATAGATACCAAATTGCTTTATTAAAAAGTTTAGCACCTTGATAGTCTATACATTTGAGAATGAACTTTTACCTAGGGAATATTTTACAATTATTTCATATCGATGGGTCTACTCTTCTATAAACATATATAAATATTAGTTCCATGTGCATATTTCACAAAACTAATTTCAATAACCCTGTAAATATGCATATGATAATTTCAAAATTAGATATGATAAAATGTATTTTCAGATGCAGGTATTTTTTAGAAAAGAACAAGAAATATGAGTTTAGGTAAGAAATAATAAATGGCAATTTATGTAGTTCTCTAGATCCCATCTTAATTAAAGATAAATGTGTTGTACTAATAATAATACCGGCATGTGGCAAAAACATGTCTTCTACTTAATTGCTTATTTTCCCTTTTAATTGGGTTTTGAAATTGTTAAATAATACAAGCAAGACATTTCAAATACTGAACTCTTGAGACCAGTCCCAGACTGCATTTTTTACTGTCAATGAATATGGTGAGGATTTGTTTGTCGAAATGGAAATCAAGTTAATCGAATGCTGAAATAAAGTGAGTCATTCATCTCTTATATTTATGCTGGGCTTTTGAGAGGATTAAATGAGATAAAATATGAAAAATGCTTGGTAGCATATCAGGCACATAACAGAGTTTTAGTAAGGAAAGATAACTAAAACATAAATTTGATCATTCAATAATTTATATTCCTTTAAGATACAGGATCATGGCTTTTAGAAAAACAAATAATTCAGGTTTTCTCATCTTAATCTTCAATAATCTTTTGGTGGGCCGCTGAGACATCTAGCTCACATATTTCAACCAATTCCTTGACTTGGACAGTCATATCTCTATAGTTCATCTCCACCTCCTCAACTCAGGCTAATCCCTTTTCCCTCTTATCAATGATCTCATTTTTAATCTTGTCCACTTCTTTATTTCACCTTCATTTTTTTGCCATAACCAAATCTGGCTCTTTCCCATTTTTATTTATATATATATATATATATGTATATATATATATATATATACATATATATATATATCATACTCAGTAATATGTTTTCCTTTCTATTTCTATTATCCTATATTTTGCAAAGGCACCTTAAATTCAGATTTATCTATTTTTCCATAAGACCTTCAGTCAGTCAATTAATGTATTAAATTTGAGAAAGATATTTATTAAGTGGTTCCTATATACCAGTACTACTCTAGGCCCTTTAGATACATCAGTGAACATAGTGGACAAAAATTTGGGGCTGGAATAACTTTCATTCTATTGGGAGTGTAGGAGATAGAACATGAACAATAAGTCTAAAAATAAGTAAATTATAGTGAATGTTAAAATTGGTAATTACTAATTTTTTTTAAACTAGAATAAAGGGATGGCAATGTTTCCATGGAAAGGGTAGATTGAATTTGAAATGGGAAGGTCAGGGAAGCACTCACTGAGTAAATGAAGGCAGGGCAAAGTAAAGGCAATAGCCTCATGGATATTCAGGAGAAAAGCATTTCATGTTAAAGGGAGACCCAGGTGTAAAAGGTGTTAGAGTTTTTGAGAAACATCAAGGGAGATTTTGCATCTAGTAAGAGTGAATAGGAGATGGAGCAATTGAGAGGGATGTCAGTGATAACTGGTCAAGAGTTTGCTGGGAAAGCCACATCATATGTTGTTTGTACATGGAGTTAGAGGATTTTGCACACAGCAGTAATAAGATCTGAATTATATTTGGAAGAATTGCTGTTCACCTTATTAAGAATATAAAACACTTGGGGTCAGGTGGAGCAGCACAAAAGTAAAAGGACTAAAATTGCCTCTTCATTTATTTCCATTTTACGTCCATATAATTAGTGCCATAATCTATTTAATAAATGATTCATAGATTTCTTCTTTTTGGGTGATTAAAGGTTCATATTATATTATTCTTTAATCCTTCTGCCAATATTAGTAAGTACAGAATATATTTTGAACCATCTATTAAAGTGCTAAACATCAAGGGTCCTTAATTGGCTTTCGTCATTGGTGTGTGTCACATTCCACTGTGGGCATCCCCTGGATACTGACACCACAAAGGACATCCCACCTCTGAGACACTGAATTCCATCCAATACCTCTCCACTTAAAATTTCTCATCGCATATTCCAAAATCAATAGATATTTTGGATCAAGTCCTCAGAACAGACCTTGATTTGCATTCCATACTTTTACCAAGACTGTTAACATTTTGTAGCATTAAATTATACTTTAGTATAAATTACAGATTCATCTACAACAATTACATCTTTGTAACATCTTTCAAATTATGAACGTTAGTTTTCTGCTTGACCGCCTTCTACTTTTTTCAACCTATCATGTTTTCAAGGCCCGTTTTATGTTTTCCATTCATCACAAAGCTCTAACCCTTCCCATGAACATATTCTCCTACATACAAAGTGACTTATTCAACAATATGCTTAATGAAGAAAAACTAGTTTTCTGGCACTTTATCAAATTTGGTGGAATCAGGCTTGAATGACTAACGAATGTGTTATTATAAACTAAGGACACAGGAAGAAAAAGTACATAATAAAATAATGACACATAGCCCAGGAACTTGACCTAGCCAAAAAAACATTCATTAAACTGACAGCTGATCTGGGATGAATGAATGATTTAGACAAAAGAAGACTTCCTATCTGGTCTTAATTGTCCATTTTACCACCAATCTCACAAGAATTTAAGGAAGGCAAGGTGCAGATTGATTGCTTGATAAACAATTTTATATTCAAATTAAAATATTTGCTTTTAAGTCATTTGTGCAATGTATAGTATGAAATCCTTTCTACTTGGAAATTACGATTCAGATAAAAACCCATCAACATTAATTAAAGCATGTAGTGAAATAACATGGTTGATTTAAAATAGAGAATCATGTTTTTAAATTCATTGCTTCATTTCTCTCCCCTCTATATTCCTTTTACTGAAGCAAAAATTCTACTTTCAGAACGGCTTATGTCCTGAAGAGAAAATAGAAGAGAGATTTAAAAACATGTGCAGCATGAACTTCACTGCAGTGCAATTTATAATAGACAAGAGAGAAACACACTAAATGAGAAGCAGTAGGGAGAAAGTAATTATATCGACTTGATCAACTATTATACATTCACAAAATTAATAGGTTTAAAATAATCTGCATCATCTTGGAAACCAGATTTTGATTTAAAAACTCTAAATATTTAATGTTCTATTTCTTCAATGACTGCTAACATGTAAGAAGTATTATGCATGTGGTCAAACATTAGAATAAAGTACGGTAAATAGAAGCATGATTTGCAAAAGTGGACATTACACTATATTTTCTATAGTTTTTCTTTTAAAAATATGGATATTTAAAAACAATAAGAAAATGTCCTAAATTTAATAGTTATATGATGTTAGTTCAGTACAGATGAATGTGCATATTTGAGTATGTGGAAGAGACTAAATTCAACATGTACATCTTCCTACCTGTGAATAATATTTTGAATTTTAACTCTCATGGTACAGCATGGCATTGTTCCCACGTTATATGCAAGTTTTACACTAGAGTCTACACATTATCTTTAAGTCCATTCTTCCTGACACTTCTACCAGGTGTGAAAAATTTCCAACACTCTATTTCCTGTAACTGATTAAAATGACTATTGTTTTGATAATTTTGTATACTTTCAGAATAAAAAATGCTACATTTTATTTATGAGGCATAGACTGAAATCTCCATACCAGCTATGATACACTGCTGAGCCAAAGAACACTTCGTATTATTTTCCACTCTGTGTTGTTGTCTTTCTTTTTCTCTGTGGTTTTACATTGGTCTACACTATTTTCTGGAGGGAAAATAATGATCATATCTATTGTAATTCTGAAGTTTCTTCAAATGAAAAAGGATTTATCACTCCTACATTATCTATAACTCTATGTGTATTTAGGATACAATGTTATTATTTTAGTTAAGGTATCTATTTTCAGTTCTTTAGGAATATTTCTTTGGTATAAAATCATATCACCAAACAATATTTTTCAATGACCATTCTATATTTGCAGAATTTAACTTGAATATATTTCTACACTCTTTTTCATTTTTGGTATTTCCTCTCTATGAAAGGAAGCTTAATCCTTTATTCAAATCCATCTTTCTTTGGAATACCCAAGTCACTTTATACACTATATTTTGAACTTAATAAAATGTTTTGTTGGTATTTATGAAAAACCACAGTAAAAGAGAATACTGTGTATTTTCTATCAGATTTGTTGGCTTAGATTTTCATAATATATAAATTGCACCCATTATTTAACAGTGAAAATATATTTTAATTAAATTATTTATATTGGATTATTGAGTTTTAGCACATTAAAAACTGAGGCTTCTTCCAATTGTCCCTGTGTTAATGCAGGAGGTGAAAGGATTATATTATCATAACTGTAACCTAATCAGTGGATTAATAGTTTTGATGAACTAATAATTCAAATGGATAAATGGGTAGAAACTGTAGGCAGGTGAGGCATGGCGAAAGCAAGCGGGTCACTAGGACCATGAATCAAGGATTATACGTTTTGTTCCTGGGTCTTCCTTGAACTGAGTCTCTCTGCTTCCCAGCTGCCATGAGTGGAGCAGTTTCCTCTGCTACAGTCTTCCATTATTATGTTCTGCCTCACCTCAGGTTCAGAGTGATATATTCCACTGACCATGGACTGAACTCTGAAACTTTTAGCCCAAAATAAAATTTTCCTTCTCTAAATTGTTCTTGTGTGTTATAAATAATAAAAAGTCTTTTCCTAATAGATTCATAAAGACTGGTTTTATCAAATAAGAATACACAATTATAATTTATATTCATCTTTCCTGTCAATTAATGTTTTGATTTTCTAGCATATGCAAAGTTATTTTAATTTTAGTGACAGTGTATCTGAACTCTCTAATATTTGTTGCTATTAAATAGAATCATTAGTACTTTCAAAACTATTCAATATCAAGCCAGATAATATGCACTGTGGGGTTATATTGTAAAAATACTTTCAAAACTATTCAATATCAAGCCAGATAATATGCACTGTGGGGTTATATTGTAAAAATACTTTCAAAACTATTCAATATCAAGCCAGATAATATGCACTGTGGGGTTATGTTGTAAAATCTGAGGGAATTGACCAAATAGGATGAACTCTGTAATGTCTTCCACTTCTAAAATCTCCTCTAGCATGTTTTTGCCCTCAGCTTCCTATGGTCCTAGTTGTTTCTCAAGGCATTGCTGGCCAGGCTGCAAAACTCACAACATTGCTATAGCCACTGCAGTCAAATGGACCAAAAGAGATCAACAGTCTTAGAGGAGTATCATCCATATATTGTTTGGAGGATTACTTCAAAATTACTAAAACAGAGATTTTAAATCTTCTTCCCCCAAAATAAGTAAGTGAAGTGGTGGATATGTTAGTTAGCTTGGCCTAGTTACTGTATCACATCACATTATTTGTCAATTAAAAATAAATTTTTAAAAATCATAGCAATAAATGTTTTTTCTGAAAGGAAAAAACTGAATGACTTAAATCCATAAGATTGTTTCAGGGGAGAATATAAAGTGTTACATAAAGCCAGTGTTTACTAGTAGCTGCTGAAGCTGAAAGATGGGGGTGAGGATGTATCAGGGCTGAATGAAGAAAACAATGAGTAATATTAATACTATCACCATTACTAGTAATAAGAATAACACATAGAAATAACTGGGTAATAGCATCAGTCATGTAGAGGGAATAGGTACATTTATGCAAATACTGAAGTATTATAATGAAGAAGGAAGATGGCTAATTTCTTATCCTGGCTCTTGGAGAAGTCTTCAGCCCTGAATCACCTGGACCCCATCATCCTGGTTTATAGGAGGCATTACTGTATTGCAGTTTCATTCTATCTGAATTAGTTTGTTACATGCTACAGAGAGGCTTTGAATCTTCTTTGAACTCCCAAGTTGTCTTAACACCAAAGCCCATAATATGAAGAACAAAGCCCTTTCTTGACAAGTGGATGATAAATATAAGAACTCATATAGAAATCTCTCTGTAAATGGAAATCTTATCCTATATTTATACTGAAAGGGCTATGTGTGATTACAAAAAATTTGTTGAATTAGAGGGATTTGAAATATTAATTCTTTTTTTATTTTAAAATAGGACAAAAGGAGTCAATCAATCCTAATTGCCCTTAGCCATAAATTTCTATTCATTTCTCAGGATCTTGTGATCTTAATCCAGCTCCATCCACTCTACTGAAAAAGGGGAAAAAGTATTTTAATGAATATTTTATTTGCATGTACAGCATATGGAAATTATTATTTCTCATTACACCTTTCATAAATGTGTTTAATAATGAATGAAATTTGTCAAATGCAATTACACTAGAACATGTGTCACAAATTGCTATATATGAAGTGCTAATAAACTATGCTCAACAAGTCAATAACAACTTGAAATACTTAGCTGCAGATTTTCTGTATTTTTATAGATATTTCTACACATCCTCATCATCTCTTATTTTCCATTTTTAAAATAATGACATTAGCAAATGTAAGGAGATATCTCATTGTGATTTTGATTTGCATGTTCTCTGATGATTAATGATGCTGAGCATCTCTTAATGCATCTATTGACTATTTATGTCTTCTCTGAAGAAATATCTATTCAAGTCTTAGGCTTTTTATTAATATGTTTTAAAAATTATTTTTATTAAGTTCTAGAAATTCCGTACACATTCAAAATATTGACCCCTTATTAGATATATGGCTTATAAGCATTTTCCCCATTCCATGATTTACTCTTTTACCCTGTTATTGCCTTTGTTGTACAGAAACTTTTAGTTTTGTCTATTTTTTGTTTCTATTACATGTGCCTTTCTGTCATATTAAAAAAATATTGTGAAGATAAATGTCATGGACCATTTTCCTGTTGTTTTGTACTAGGATTTTACAGCTTCAGGTCTTATATTCAAACTACTGTATTTTGAGTTGATTTTTCTGTGTGGCATATGATAAGGATCCTATTTCATTTGTTTTCATATGGATATTCAATTTTCTCACCACAAGTTTTTGAAAGAGCTATTCTTTTCCTATTGTGCACTCTTGGTACCTTTGTTGAATGTCAATTGGCCATGTATGATACACTTAGTTTGGGGCTTCTATTGGTCTATATATCTGTTTTTATTCTAGTCTCATGATATTTTTATTATCATAGTTTAATGGCATAATTTGAAATAAAGCATAAGGCCTTTATGCTTTTTCCTGCTCAAGATTTTTTCATATGTTTGAGATCTTTTGTTTTTCCTGCTCAAGATTGTTTCATATGTTTGAGATCTTTTGTGATTACATACAACTGTTAGGATTTTTTCCTATTTCTGTAAAAAATACCGTTGAAATTTTGATAGCAATGGCATTGAATCTGAAGACTACTTTGTGCTTTCAATACTTCACAGTATTGATTCTTCTGATCCATGAACACAAATATCTTTGTATTTATTTGTGTCTCCTTGAATTTCTTTCATCAGTGCTTTACAGATTTCAGTGTATACATCTTTTAGCTCCTTGTGATTTTCTGCTTTATTTTTTGGGGGGGGGTACCAGGGATCGACTTCAGGGGTACTCAAACACTGAGCCACATCTCCAGCCCTATTTTGTGTTTTTGTTTCTTTGTTTGTTTATTTAGAGGCAGGATCTAATTGAATCGCTTAGTGCCTTGCCATTGCTGAGGCTGGCTTTGAACTCATGATTCTCCTGACTTAGCCTTCCAAAGTGCTAGGATTACAGGCATGCGCCAGTGCACCCGGCTTGATTTTCTGCTTTTTAAAGTACCTAGTCACCAATATTAATCCATTCAGTTACTCTGTTGTTGTTTGCAAGATTAATATATATGAATTTAGTGTAATTGTTATTATTTGGGAGGGAGGGATACTGGGGATGGAACTCAGGAGCACTCAATCGCTGAGTCACATCACCAGCCCTATATTTTGTATTTTATTTAGAGACAGGGTCTCACTGAGTTGCTTAGTGCCTCCCTTTTGCTGAGGCTGGAGTTGAACTTGCGATCCCCTGCTTCAGTCTCCTGAGCCATAATTATTGATAAAGACTTATAGCTGCCTTTTCATTTGTTTTCTGTCTTAAAGCATTGTGACTGTCTTTTCCACTCCTGCTATCTGCCTGATTTTCACTGATTTTTGTTAAGTGGTATATGTTATTTCTCTCATTTTCTTTGCTGTGTTGTCTATAATACTGATTCATGGTTGACAGGGCTATATAAAACATCTTTAACATTCTATTTTAAGCTGATAACAAAGTACTTTCCCTTGCATACAAAAACTATTCTTTTGCATATGCCCCCATATTTTATACTCCTGAATCACAAATTACATCTTTTGATATTAACAACCATCAATATATTTTATTATAGCTTTCTTATAGATTCAGTTCCTATTCTATAATTAAAAGTGACTTATTACCATTGTTACATTGTTAGCTTATTTTGTGCTTGTTTATGTATTTTGTTTTGCCAGCAAGCTTTATATTTTCACATGCACTTATGTTGCTGCCTTGTGTCCTTTGATTTCAACTTGAAGGACTCCCTTTAGGTCTTTATGCAAGACTGATTTAGTGGTGATTAGCTTCCTTAGCTTTTGTGCATCTGGGCTGTTGTTTTCAAGGGCAGTTTTGTTGAATAGTCTTAGTTGACAACATTTATTTTTTAATATAGCCTTCTATTTTATTAATTCTGGCTTTCAAGTTTTCCTCTGAGATATCTGCTTATAGTCTTATAGGGAGGTATTTTACATGGTGAGTCACTTTTGCCATTTTCAAAATTATCTTGTTTTTCATTTGAGATAATTTTATTTTAATATATTGCTATGTGGTCTGTTTTGGGTTCATCCTAGTTGAAGTTCCTTTAGCTTCTTGGATTTTGATGCACATTTCGTCCTTGGGTTTTGAAAGTTTTCAGCTATTATTTGCTCCTTACTCTTTTCCTTCCCTTTCTAGGACTCCTATAATGCATATATTGGCCAACTTGATGTTGTCTCATTAAACATTTAGTTTTCTTCACTCTTTTTTTTAATTCTTTTCATTTTTTTCTGTAACTGAGTAATTTCAAGTGATAGATCTTTTAATTTGCATATTCTTTCTTCTACTTGATCAAATCTGCTCTTCAAACCCTACAGTGAATATTTTCATTTTAGGAATTATGATCTTAAGCTACACATTTTTTACTTTTAAAATATTTTTATTTGTTCTTTTTAGTTATGCATGACAATAAGATTCATTTTGATATAATTATAGAAGCATGGAATATAATTTGTTTTAATTCAGTCCCTAGTATTTTCCCTTCTCTTCTCTTCTTCTCGTCCCCTGTTCCCTTCTCTCTACTCCACTGGTCTTTCTACTATTTACTTACAGTTTTTATTTTTTAAATTAGTGTCTTGTGGATGAACATGATGGTGAGATTCCCTGCGATATATTCATATATAAACACAGGAAAGTGAAGTCCGATTCATTCTACTATCTCATCCCTCGTCCATTTCCTTCATTTCATTTTGTCTACTACACTAATCTTTCTTCTATTACTTTTGTTTTATCCTCCCTTTATTCAGATTAGCTTCTGCATATCAGAGAAAACATTCTACCTTGACTTTTAAGTTTTTTTTTTTAATTTCCATCTCTTTTTTTGATATTTTCATCATGTTTGTGCATTGCTTTTGTGAACTCACTGACCGTATTTTGGATGGTTAGTTTTAACTCTGTTAAGCAAGACAGGATAGTCCCTCAAGTACCATTTCCCATTCAATTTCTTTAGTGGAAGTTTCTGGAGATTTATTTATTTTCTTGGATTGAGTTATTGTTTTATTCAGCTTTTGTGCCACTCTGACCAAAGAACCTGATGAATAATTTTAAGGATGAAAATTTTATTTGGGAGCTCACTGTTTTAGAGCTCTTAGTCCATAGATGGCTGATGACATTGCTCAGGCCCAAGTGAGGCAGAACATCATGGTGGAAAAGTGTGATAAAAGAAAGCAGGACATGGCTAGCAAGAAGCAGGGAGACATCTCTGCTCAACAAAGACAAAAATATCAACCCCATGTTTATTCTTACAGTTACCATTCAGTTAATCCCAATCAGTGGTCAAAGCTTTCATAACCTAATTATATCACCTCCTAATCCTTTTGCATTGACTCACACTTGTGCTTTGGGGCGTCACCTCACATCTAAACCATAACAGTATATTTCCTTGTTTCTTCATCTTGTAACTGTGTTTTAGAATCTGTGCATTTGAAAGAAAACAGCTAACTCTGCCCATCTTAATGGACTAATTTTGTACAGGAGAAGATGTTTACTCATCAGCTAACTACAGACCCTGGGCACCTTTATTAACATCTTCTGAGGATGCATCTTTCTGGGCTTTTGCATACAAATTCTTAATTGCAGACATTTACCACTTTTTGTTTATTTTTGTTTTTCTAGGAGCTTGTTGTTTCTTGTTCCTACAGTATCTGTGTATGACAATGCATGTTCTCTAGCATTGTATCATATTTCCTTCTCTGTGATCTCAAGTATCCAAATTATGGCTGTTCTGTCACTTTTCTAAGGAAACTGAGAAAAAATACAACCCCTTAGTCAAATTTATCCACCAAAATCCAGAACACTGAATACATTTTCCATTTTTCTCCTTTGTTATCAAGGGTAAAGCCACAAACTGGGTGCTACCTTCTACTTGTTATGTTCTGTGCTGGTTTCTGCAAAAGATATTACAAAGTTTTGTATACTGACTGTTTTAGTCAGTTTTCTCACTACTGTGGCTAAAAGATCTGATGAGAACAATTTTAAAGGAGAAAAAGTTTATTTGAGGGCTTACGGTTTCAGAAGTCTCAGTCCATAGAAGGCCGGCTCCATTCCTTTGGGCTCTAGATGAGGCAGAACATTATGGCAGAGATTGTGGCGGAGGGAAGAAGCTCACATCATGATCAGTAAACAGAGAGAGGGATGTCTTCACTTGCCAGATACAAATATATAAACCAAAACTATGCCCAAATTTTCATCTCTCCTCCAGCCACACCCTTCCACTTCTGTTACCACTCAGTTAATTCATAACTGGGGATTGTCACTGATTGGGTTAAGGCTCTTACAACTCAATCATTACTTCTCTGAACCTCCTTCCATTGTCTCACACTTGAGCTTATGGGGGACAGCTCACATCCAGACCATAACACTGACTTTAAGCATTGAGTTGCCTTTTGTTTTCTGAGGTCACCAATCATGTAAATTATACCCATTCCCTTGAGCTCTCTGAGTAAGTTAACACAGAATCCAGTCCTTTAGACAGTCCCCAAAAAAGTCAGAACACTATTTGTATGTCCCAGTATTTTCTCTTCCTCTGATAAAGTAAGCTTTTTCTCCCCAATATAAGCTATGCCTACTTTAGCAAGAGGCTGATTGGTTGAATGTGATGACTTTTCTTAACAATTTCACTGCAACTTTTATTGACTTTGAGCTTCCCTGATGTTCTCTTTCTTCTATATTGATTTCTGGAGTTGTTATAAAAGTCTTTTGGTTCATCTGTTGTTAATTTATAAAGGCTTTTGGACCATGTTTATATTTTAAAACATTTGAGGCTTCCTATTTCACTATTTTTCAAATATCATTCCTTTGCCTGAGTTAATTTGTTAAGTATTTGTGTCCGTGAGATCCATTCATGCTATTGTTCATAGCAGGAATTTGTTCTTTTTTGCATTACTGTTTTATATGGCATTGTGAAATGTATATATTGGTACATATTTGTTTAGTTTCCTTACAGTTTGGGGATTTTTAAAGTAATGTTACTATAATATTTTTGGTATTATTTTCAGTGCTGGGGATGGAACCCAGAGTTTCATGCTTGTTAAGCAAGGGCCCTGCCATTAAGCCACACCTATAATCCTACATATGTATTTTAATTTTCTTGTATAATCATTTTTCTTTGGTATGTACCTGGGAATGAAATATCGGGTCATTGGGTGTCCAAATGTTTAGTATTAGTAAATAATACCAAAGAGCTCCCCAAAGAAGTCAAATAAATGTATAGTATAATCCATAATATATAAATGCTTCCTTACAGGGGAGTTAATATTTTATTTCATTGTTTTGGTTTATAAAATATTTTATATATTTTTTAGTATTTCAAATAGGTATATAAAAACATATCACTAGAGTTTTAAAGTCATGTTCCTATGATTGCTGTTTGATTTTAACCACCTTTGTATAATTTTTTTTGTCATTTGGACATCTTCTTTTGCTAAAAAAATATAATGTTGATGGGTTTGTCTTTTTAAAAATATTTTCTACCTTTTGCTCTTGATTTGTAAGCATTCCTTACACATACTGGATATAAATCAATGACAACTCGTGTAACTTTAGATATTGGAACATTTTTATCCAATATCAGACTGAAACTATTTATTGCTGGGATTCAGGTTATGATAGTGAATTAAAGAATAGTATAATTGGACAAAGAGAAACAAGAATCATAACATTCAGAGAAAAATCAGTGTAGTCCACTGTATCAGAGTATGTAGTAGTTCCCTCTTATCCACAGGAAATATATTACCAGACTCAGTGGATGTTTAAATATGCAAATAGTACCTATATATACATTATGCTTTTCCCCATATATAGATACCAATACAGACATTTAATTTATACACTACTTGTACACTTTGGGGCCATTATTAAGTAAAATAATGATTACTTAACCATAAGCATGCAATACTGCAATAGTTGATTTGATAACCAAAGTGGCTAATAACTGACTAACAAGCAGTTAATGTACACAGTGTGGATACGGATAAAATAATGATTCATATCCTAGATAAGACAGTATGAGATGCCATAAAATTCCATCAAAATACTCAGAATGACATGTGACTTAAAATTTATGAGCTTTTTATTTTCAGTTTAATATTTTTAGACTAAAGTTGGCCTCACAAAAATGCAATCATAAAAAGTTAAACTATGGGTTAGAGAGACTATGTACTTCAACATAGGTCAAAATTTCAGTTATATAAATAAATCATATCTTAATACATATATCTAAGTTTGTATGTAACTGCATTTACATGTGTGTTCATATTAAATTGGTTCTCCTAAAGTTTAGATGAGGTATTATTTCATTATTATTACATGCAGCATGAGAACAAAATTAGTACTTTATCTATCTTTATATATTTCTTACTCTTTTTTTAATTTTAACAATGTAAATGACAATCACACCAAATATTTTAATAATTTTTCTTAATGAAATTCTATACTAATTTTTATGAGATTGTTTTTTTCTTCAGTATATATACATATCTTGTAAAACATAACACGAAATTGTGAATGAGGAAAAATTAGCTTAATCAACTTTTTATGTTCTATGTATGAAAAGGTTAAATGGGTGATCCCAAGTTATTTCTTAGCATCAATATCATTGTGTATTTCATTGATGAAAGCATACTGAGTAAAACACTATCGTCACCTCATTATCTCATTGTTCAATCTCAAATATTAATGATCATTTGGAGAAATTGATCATGAGAGAGAAATCAAGATAAAATCCATTAAGCAGAAAGAAAAGTACTTTAATAATATTCTTGCTATAGATATTCCTTTAAATTCCAAGATGTTCTTATTAGTTACAAATTAAATAGAACTAATTTGGATAACATAGGAGGAATTTATTAGAAATAGAATATTTCTTTCTTTTTTCCTCAGAACTTCTCCCCCAGCAGAGTAACATACTAGTAAGATATTTATAAAGTTCTTGATACATTGTGGGTCTGATTGTCATTCATCAGGAAGTATGATTTATATGTAAAACATGAGCATAACTTACATTATGTAAATGAAACAAGAGCTCCTTTCATAATTCTGATTTATATAGGAAAAATATGGGTGTAGAGGAATGACTGAATAATTCTTGCATTATGTCCTCCAGTGGATGTACATATAGTTATTTGTAAACAAGAATCCATAGGACTGTATCCAAATGTTAATACCCCTTTCCACACAATTGGAAATAAAAATTCAGAAAAATCAACACGTTACTTTCTAATCATTATCTTAGAAACAAACATGACTAGTTCACTACCTTGCTTCACTGTTTGATTCTGCAAATATTAAAAATAAGTGGAATATACTGATTCATGTCTATCTTATACTTAGAAAGTTTATCTTATAAGATAACAGTGATGATATCTGGATTTTTTTACAGTCACATTGCCTTACCACATGATTGTGTACTGAGCTGTGACAGGGTCACTCTTCCATCAAATAATGCACCATCACCTTTGGTGTTTAAAGCATTGCTTCACACTCATTCTTTGCATAGTCTCTAGAATTCAGGAACAGAGTTGGAGTTTACACTCCTCTTTTCTTATAATGTTTTTTTAAAGACACAATTCCTCTCCATGCAATTTTTCAATAAATTCTTCTGGTCCTTTGGCAAATGGTAGATAAGTTTTGATGATTTGTGTATTTTCAATCTCTCCAGTATTGAACTATAACCAACTAAAAAAAACAATAAGATACTTTTAAATATTTTAGGGTTTATTCATTTAGATTTTGTTTAAGTTGAATGGCTTTCATTAGGTTATATTTCTTTAGCTTGGACTGTATGTGAACTTTATAGTGATTGAAAAAGCATGTGAGAAATTGCTAAGCTTTTTTCTAAAGAAGGAGAAGAAGAATTAGAGAAGAAGAGAAAGAGGAAGAAGAAAAAGCTCCAGGGACTAGGCTGCAGCCAAAATGTAGCAAACTAATATGTAAATATTCTCCAACTGATAATGTGACTTGAGGAGGAAAATTAACAGTAAATGTTGAAAGGAACTGGTGCACTGTGGAACTGCAGTTTCAAGTCTGTTTTTTTTAACCCTAGTATTTACTAGCTTGAAGATATTGGGCAAATTAAACAGACTGAGTTCATTTTCATTTGTAACATGGAGATGCTTGTTTCCTTTAGGGGCATTACACTGGTCAAATACAATTACACTGAAAAATTTTAAATGACACAAAAGCTCACAATAATGATGGTGCTCTAATAAGAAAACTTGATTCTGATCATTGTCATCTGTAAACTTTATAATCTCTTTCATACAATCTTTTTTTCCGGGTATTTCACATGTTGACTCAAATCCTACCAATGCATATTATTAGAATAATAGACAAATGTTGCAAATATCCTTCACAACTATAATGTTAGTATTTACTAATATGATCCAGAGTCCCCAATATCAGCTCCTAGTCTGATAAAATTAGAAAAATCTTTGATTATTCAATCTTTCCTTATTTGTAAATACAAGGTTTTAAGCTAAGTATTCCATGAAAATACTCTAAGATGTTATAATATGTAGCAATTTTAATTCAAATTTTGTAATAAAGCAATATAAATTTGTGTGAAAGTTTTAATGTGTCTTATACTATCATTTTTGTTCTACCAACGTTGGACTAATAACTTATGGTCAGGTTTTTAATTAAGTTTTAGAAGTAACTTTGCCATGCTAATTTGTTCTTAACATTTTACATATTATACAGTATATTCTCTGCTATTTAAGTGCTTTCTTTTGATGGAAGTATTGGGATTGTTGGAAGTAATGGCAATATGATGATACTACCTAGGTTTTTTTAAAAAATCTAAGCAGTTTCTTCAGTACCATTCTAGTCACTTTAAAATAAGCTAATTATCTGAAAATATTATATGTTTGATTTTCCCTATTTACCAACTCAGGAGATATTTGATGCTTTTTTTTTTTTTTTGCTTCAAATGAATTCTTATAATCTGCTATTCTGCTCATTCATTTCAATCTGTTTAAAACCAGGCTTCATTTTTAAATTTACAATAATTCCTGTTTTGCTTGTTGCTTTTGCATTGCTTCATAAATCCCAAAGTTCATTATTTTCCAATCTTTCTAGATATCTTTACGGTAATTTTGTGGTTTTCATACTCTAAGTTGATCTTAAAAATTGTCATAACTACTTCTAATAATTTTTCTAAATTAAAAAGTCTTATCTCTTCTAAATTTAAAGGAAATAACTATAACTGAAAGCTTAATCTTATTTAACTATAAACCAAACAGAATAATAGGTATATGTCATTGATGTTGTTTAAAATATGTTATTTAAGCAAATAAAAACTTTTATATGGAACAGTGGCATACTTTCCTGAACAAAAACCATATTTTCTAATATAAAATTAATAGGGAAATGGTATTTTACTCTCAACTTTATATTAATTTTTTAGAAATGCTGAAACAACAACAAAGTGGGTAATGGAAAACAATGGAATGTATTCTTTCAGAGTTCTGGAAGCTGGAAGTCTGAAGTAAAAGGGTTAGTAGGACTGATTATTTCTAGAAACTATGAGGAAACTCTACATCTTCTCAGGTGTTTTGTTTTGTTTCATTTTATTTTTCTAGTATCTGGCAATCCTAGGTACTCTTTGTAGGCCTTTCACTCCATTGGATCCAACATCACAAGGCATTCTTCCTGTCTGTGTATTGCATTTTCATGGCCTTTTTAATAAGGGTACCAGTCATTCCATTGAAGGTCCATAAAAACGCAGTATGATGTCATCATAACTTATTATGCCTGCAAAGATACAATTTTCAAATACAGTTGTATTCTTAAGTTTCCAGTGATCATGAATTTTAGATACTCACTATTAAACTCAGTACACCACTGGACTCCAAAATAAGTTTTAAGAATAGTTTAGGCTGAGGCAGAGGATCTCAAGTTCAAAGCCAGTCTCAGAAAAAGTGAGGCACTAAGCAACTCAGTGAGACTCTGTCTCTAAATAAAATACAAAAAATAAGGCTTGGGATGTGGTTCAGTGTTCAAGTGCTTCTGAGTTCAATCCCTGGTACCTTGCCACAAAAAATAAAAGAGTAATTTAGATATGAAATGATTGATTGTTAAAATTAATTTTCTATAAGATCAATGATATAATGCAACAACAAAACACTTTTTACATAAAACAATGTATTTACAAACTAATTTGCAGAGTTTTAATTTATGAAAAATACAGTTTCTGCACTATATGTTTACATTTTTAGAAAATACAATTACAAACAAGGTATATTTTTTCTTTCAAAAAATTCTATTTCAGAGACACAAAAACAGGAATCTCTAGAATTTGACATTTCCTATAGCAAACATTAAGAAATAGTGCAATCTATACTGGGACAGGGTTTTCCTTTAAGTTCCTAACACATGCTTAGCTGCTGTTGAAGAAATTTTTATCTCCTTTAGTCTCACATAGATAGACACCACTATTGTTTACATTCAATAATATTTGGATGGAATATATTACTACAACCTAAGTTCTAGGTTGGAATGAAATACCTTTTGACTATTTGTTTATTCATGTATTCCTGGTATTTAGAGCAGTGCATGGTCCATAGTGAACTCAATAAATACTGGCCTAATGAAAGAATGAATACCAGAGTCACACAAGTCTTTGATTGATGGAGATAAAGAATCTTTAATATTTAGTATTTTATTAATTACTTTTAAATTCTTTATCAAGGTCAGTTGTAAATACTTTAATTTCTAAATCTATAGTTTTATGCTAAGGCCATTCCTCTTTAGTTTTCAAAATGTTTTAATTGTATAATTTTAATGGATGCATATATATAAATAATTATTTTAACCAAGTAAATATTAGTTTTGCTACTTGGAGCCACTATTATCTTGTTACCACAACAGATGCCATCCATGTTCACAAGGTAATAAAGTGTTTTTAAAATGCCTTTCTGGTTTTCATTGAACTCTACACTACATAAAAATAGAGGGAAACTCTAGAAATGTTTCCTGCAATTTTTAAATAGGCTAATTCTTTATTACTTTGAATGCATAAACAAAAAAAATCACCAAGTAATCCCAGAAAAGAAAAATTAAGATCTCTATAATAGTATCAATCTTGGATTCTTATTAGAGATAATCTTAGAATTTGAACAATTATCTATAATTTTACTATAATGTCCCTTGGGTTATAAAATATATCTTTACTAAGTTAGTACTTGGAAAAGAAATGCATAAAACATTATTTCTCATAAAAATTATTGAAAGTATTTAATGTAAATATATTGGGAATTGATATTTCCAAGGTGTTATTGTCAACCTACCATATACATTATTATATTAATTACATATCATTTTGTGTTTGGTAGAGCATTGAGCCACAATAAAATTCTTAATGATTTATTTGTAATTGAGATTTGCCCTAAATTAAATTCTCATTAAGGGAGTGATGTTTTTGTAAACTAATAGTTTGGCTAACTGAAAAAATAAGCAATTGTTGGTGATTTCATGAGATATTTACAATAATGGAAATATTTTTTAAATACAGAAAAGATAAATCTAATACAGATATACTATAGAAACATTTATATATTTTTTGGAGAGCATCTTAGTGATTCTGGTAACAAATATGCAGGTTTGAATAAGTATTTAATACTAAATTTATCAAAACAGATATAAAAATCACAAAGAGAATTATATAGAATTAAATAATTTTAATTATTGAATCATTCATTACTAAACCATGTTTTTAACCTTTAATAAAAACCATTTTCATATGTAATTTACCAATGTTTTGACAAAACAGAGTCAATAACTAAGAAATTACCTTCCTCAAAGTACTTTAACTTTGAATAGCAAAATAAAATAAATTGTTGCTAATAGATTCTGAGGTTAATTGTATATCAGAAAAAAAACATTTCTAAATGGTTTAAATAATAAAGATGTTTCTATCTCAGGTTACTGGAAATCTAGGTTCTACCTTCAATACTATTAATTAGTGATGACACCTAGGGCCCTTGTCTATGTTCTCCTCTATTTTCCCTATTATACTCAGGTTGGTACTCCTAATGGTAGCAAGATCATTACCTATGAAATTATTTTGTTTTGTTTTTATCTATTTAAATTTTTTTATGATTCAATAGGAATGAAGAAACAAAGAAAGTATTCTTTCCAAAATGAACTATAAATTCTTCTTTTTGAGGTTATAGGGTCAACTTCAGCCACACAACCATTTCTAGTGCAATACCAGTTGCTAGGAAGTAGCAAAATGATTCACTTAAATTTAACAGAATACTTTCCTACAAGACAATAGAGAGTTGGAGATAGATGCAAAACCTTTAAAAAAAAATCAAAAAGTTTGGTTTAGAGTATCTACTCAAAAGGCCAGAATTCAAGGTCTTATCTAAATCAGATATGGGTGATACTCAAAGAATAATTCATCCCTACTCAAATTGCTATGAGACAATTAATGTTATTTGCTTCAAAGATATATAGGTGAAACATGTAAAGGGCTGATGTTCTCATTCCAAATGAAAGAAATAGGTAAGAAGAAAGGGATAACTGGTTCCAAATAAGTGTAAAACCCACTAGGGGAAATAACAATAAGTCTTAAAGCTGAAGAATAATCTCCTTTCTGCATCCTGAATATTGGCATAGTGGGACAGGGGCTGGATCCCCAAAGGCCTCAGGTAGCTAGCTGTACCCCTATGAGTTTGTTGGGCTAGTCCACTAGCAACGCTCATAACTTGAGATATTTGTCCTGCAGAATTCTCAGGCTAGGTTTGCATGATAGTGGAATCCTGGTAGAGTTCCAGGGTCTATGAACTGGCCTCACTTTCAGAGCTCCACTAGGCAATGCCCTAGAGGGAACACGCTGTGATAAATCTGTTCCCCCATTGACACTTTGCATTGCTCTACTAAGAGCTCTCTGTAATGGCTATGCCAGCATGCAAAGATTCTGCCTAGATTCACAGGATGTCCTCAATATCCTTTTGAATCTAGGTGGACAGCACCAAGGCCTCAAGCTTGTAAACTTTACAGATCTGTAGAGTCAGCACCATGTGGAGAGCACCAATGTTCATGCTTGCACTTTATGGAGTGGTGGAGTAAGCTACACTGGGCTTGTCTGAGCCATGGATAGGTTAACCAAGGAGCATTATGTCTAAATGTGGAGAAGAAAGGTTTGAAGTTGTGCAGGGTAGAAAGTGATGAGGGCGGTGGACACCGCTTCAGAAAATTTGCCCTCAAGTTCCTATGTTAACTCAAAAAATTTGGAATTCATCTAGGATCATTGTGTCATTTTCTTGAAGAATTGCACATGGATCCCTTCTATCCAAACTTATCTCTTTAGTTCATGTTTCTAGTCCACACACTTGGTATGCATTACTAGAGAAACCATTTCGTTCTTTATATAACCAGGCTATGAATTGTCCCCAGTTTTCCTACTCTGTTTCCCATTAAATTATAAATTTCACCTTTAAATATTGTGTTAAAACTAGGCACTCACATTTTTTACTATTTTGCCTAGAAATTTCTTCCATGAGATATACCAGTTTATGGTTCTTTAATTACACCTTTCACAAAAATCCTAGGCATGGACACAATTCTGCCAAATTCTTGGCAATGGGATAACAAGGATAATTTTTACTCCAGTCTAATACCTTGTTCTTCATTTTCATCTCAGAATTTATCAGAATGGACTTCTCTGCTCATATTTCTACCATCAGTTTGAACACAAACTATTATGTAATCTTGAAGTCCTAGATTATTGCTATTGTTTTTATTCTGAGCCATCATCAGAATCACCGTTAAAGCATTATTCATGGTAATCTTGGGTTTGTTTTTTGTTGTTGTTGTTGTTGTTGTTGTTGTTTTTAGGCTAGTCCTCCAAATTCTTCCAGCCTTTACCCATTACCTGGTTCCAAAACTGCTTCCACATTTTCAGGCATTTAGTAGCAATAATCTCACTTATCGGCATCAATTTTCTGTCTTATAATGTTTTGTGCAACTGTAACAGACTACACGAGACTAGAAAATGTATAAAGATAGCCGAGCGCGGTGGCTCACGCCTGTAATCCCAGCATTTATGGAGGCTGAGACAGGAGAATCGCAAGTTCAAAGCCAGCCTCAGCAATGGCAAGGCGCTAAGCAACTCAGTGAGACCCTGTTTCTATATAAAACACAAAATAGGGCTGGGGATGTGGCTCAGTGGTCGAGTGCTCCTGAGTTCAATCCCCAGTACCAAAAAAAAAAAAAAAAAAAAAGAGAAAATGTATAAAGATAACAGATTTATTTCTTACAGTTCTGGAGTGTGGGAAGTCCAAAACTGAGGGATACACAACTGGTAATTTTCACCTTGTTGCTTCACCAATGGTGGAAGGTGGAAGGGCAAGACAATAAGAGAAAGCATCCAGGTTCAAGGGAAAAACTTCAAGCATATTTTTGTGAGGTTCCTGTACTATTTGTGAAATGATGTATCAAGTAGATTGTGATAAACATGTAATTTATAAAACATAAACAACTAAAGAGAAAAATAAAATTATAGCTGACAAGCAAGCACAAAGAACACAATGGGATGATAAAAGAGTAAAAAGATGGCAAAACAAGAAAAAAATAGAAACAAAGAGATGAAACAAATTTTAAAAATGCAGAAAGATGGCAGGTTTTAACCCAGCTAAACCTATATTCTCTTGAATACACATGTTAAAGAACATCTATTAAAAGGTAAAGATTACCTACCTTGGCTATAAAGTCAAACATTGCAAATTTTTTTGTGTATAAATAGGCAAACTGAATGCACAAGAATGGAGGATTATAAGAATTAGAAATATGCTCTGTTAATACTAATAAAAAGAAAGCTAGAGTGTATTAATATTAAAGAACAATTTAGAGCAAAGAATATTACAAAGGATAAAGAGGGTTGATAATAACAAAATAATTCATTAAAAGTAAATAAAATATTTTAAAACATTTGGGCATTTAATGAAAGTCCAAAATGAAGCTAAACCATAGAAACAAAAATGTTGAAAGCATAGACAGATTTAGTTATATTCAGAGATTTAAACGTTCTCAATAATTAATAGAACCAGAATAGACAAAAGTCATTGTAGAAAGGTATAGATAACTTGACTCAATAACAAAATGATCAATAATAAAACAGTGACCATATAGAATACCAAAAAATAGATGACTGAGGTTAATATTCCATACCTTTAGCATGCTGAGGGCAAGTAAAATGATTCACGTCATACTAGACATGATCTTTCTTTGTTGACTTCTTTTCTTTGAATTATTTTTATTTTTAGGATGTTGTGGATAATGTTGCAAGGATCACTCGTGTAATTTTTTTGTGTGGATATATTTTGTCAAATTTTATATTTATGTATCTAGGAGTGAAATTGTTAGATCATATATATTTTTTTCACTTATTATATCATTTTATTAAGGGTTTCAACATCTCTGCACTATCTGCAGTTTGACATTTTTCTTTTTTTAAAACATTTTTAAATTTTTTTAAAAAAATTTCTAATTAGTTATACATGACAGCAGAATGTATTTCATTTTATTTTATGCAAATGGAACACAACTTTTCATTTCTCTGGTTGTACACAATGCAGAATTACACCATTTGTGCAATCATACATGTACCTAGGGTACCAGCATCTTTCCTACACCCAGGCTCCTTCCCTCCCCTACTCCCCTTTGACCCAAGTTCCACCATTCTTCCCATGCTCCTTCCCCCCATTATGGATCAACATCCACTTATCAGAGGGAATGTTCAGCCTTTGTTTTTTTTGGATTGGCTTATTTCGCTTAGCTTTATATTCTCTAACTCATTCCATTTACCTGCAAATGCCATAATTTTATTCTTTTAATGCCGAGTAATATTCCATTGTATATATATACACCACATTTTCTTTATCCATTTATCTATTGAAGGGCAGCTAGGTTGGTCCCACAGTTTAGCTATTGTGAATTGAGCTGCTATAAACATTAATGTAGCTATGTCATTATAGTATGCTGATTTTAAGTCCTTTGGATATAGATCGAAAGGGACAACTGTGTTGAATGGTGGTTTCATTCTAAGTTTTCTAAGGAGTCTCCACCACCAGCCATCCCCATAACCCTCCTCACGTAGTAGCCTCCACCTTGGGACAATAGATAGTGCCTAGAGGCAGCTGCCTGCCACAGAACCACATGCCACAGAGCTACATCTCTGAATAGATCATATATTTAACTACATTTGTGTTTTGAAGAACTGTCAAAATGTTTGACACAGCAGCTTCACCATTGTAGATTCCCCAAAAGGGTTCCAAATGTTCTTTTTCTACAATCTTGCCAACACTTATTTTTCTCATTTTTCCTTAATGTCAGCCAGTGAGTGTGTAGTAGTAGCATATTATGGATTTCTTTTCTTTAGTGATTGATGATGTTGGATGTTTTTTCTGTTCTTCTTGATCATTTTTATCTTATTTGAAGATATTCAAGGCTCTGCTCAGGTTTTAACTGGATTATTTATCTGCTATCAACTTGTGAGAGGTCTTTATATATGCTGAATACTAGAAACCTATATATTTTATAACTGTTTTCTGTCATTCTCTGGGTTTCCTTTTCATTTTCATGACAGTGTCCTCTGACAGAAGAGTTTTATACTACTAAAAATCAAATTATCTATCCTTTCTTTGACTGATTGTGTTTTATGTGTTTTCTAAGAAACTTGTTATGAAGATCTACATTGTATTTCTTTCTAAATATTATATAGATTAAGTGCTTATATTTATAACTTTTACCCATTTTGAGATAATTTTCCTTTTGGGGAGGAAGAAGGTATCAATATTTATTTTTGTGTATGTAGATATTCAGTTGTCCTAATAGCAGTTCCTGCACTAAGTATTCATGTCACCCTTGTCAAAAATCACTTGACTATAAATTTATGGGTTTATTTCAATATTCTCAATTTTACTTCACTGATATATCTTTCTATCATTGTGAGAGTATTACATGATGTTTTGTAGCTTCGTTGTAAGCTTTGCAATTTTAACATATTACTCTTGTAACATTGTACTTCTTTACCAAGATTGTTCTGGCTTAGAGTCTCCTGTTTGTAATATAATTTTAAAAAGATAAACTTGCTAATTTCTACAAAAAGGATTTTTTATAGGAATACATTAAATCGCTAGATAAATTTGAGGAGTTCTATCTTCACAATATTTGGTCATGAATGTGCATGATTTTCTAATTCTTTTTAAAATTTCTCTCAACAATGATTTGTTTTCAGTATATATCTTACACTTCTTTTGTAAATTCTTTCCTAAGTATTTTATTAATTTTAGTGTTATTGTAAATGCAATTGATTTCTCATTTCATCTTCAGTTGGTTCATTACTTTTATAGAGAAATACAACTGATTTTTGTGTATTGATCTTGTATTCTTCAATATTGCTAGACTCCTTTAATAACTTATAAAGTTGATATTCTTTTTGTTTTTAAGATTTTCTCTGTTTTTGTTTCTCAAAATTTTTGCTGTGATGTGTATAGGTATGTGTATTAATATATATCCTACTTGGAGTTCATTGGGCTTCTTGGTCATTAAAATAAGTATTTTTATCCTGTTTGTGGAATTTTATATTTGATCCTTGACTTTATGACTCTGGCTTATTTCACTTAGCATAATATTCTCTATTTTCATCTATTTACCGGCTAATGACATAATTTCATTCTCCTTTACAACTGATTAAAACTCCATTGTAGGAGCTCTAGTGGCACAGTTGGTTAGTGTACAGTATTTATAAAACTCTATTGTTTGTATGTATGTGTGTGTGTGTATATACATATATATGTGTATATATATATATGTATATATATATATATGATCATATTTTATTTGTATATGCATTTGTTTGTTAACAGGAACTTGGATTGTTTCCAAAACTTGGTTATTGTGAATTGCACTGCGATAAATATTGTTATGCATGCATCAGTATTTTATACTGGCTTTGGTTCTTTCAGATAAATACAAAAGAGTGAGATGGCTAGGTCATATGGTGGTTCCATTCCTAGTGTTTTGAGGATTCACTGTACTAAATACAAGATACATTGGAAGCCAGACACAGAAAGTCGAGTGTTGAATGCTTTTATCATATGCCGAAGCTAAAGAGAAATAAAAGCTTTTTTTCTTAAAGGGGGAACCTATGAAAATAGAAGGGAGAACAGAACAGTAGAGGAAGGGGATGAAGGGGAGGGAGAAGCATGGGGAAGTTGAGGAACTACAGAGTGAAATTGACCAAACTATGTCATGTGCATATACGAATGTATCATAATGAATTCAATTTTTTGTGTATCTATAAAGTATCAATAAAAATAAATTAATAGAAGACTAATAGAGTAGAGGAAAGGGATCAGGAGGAAGGAAAAGGAAAGGGAAAGGGAAATAATGTCCATTGAAATGGAGCAAATTATGCTATATGTATGCATGAATATGTCAAAATGAACTACACTAAAATGTCTAAGTGCAATTCACTAATAAATATAAAAAATAAAGTTTAAACTACAAACATAAAATTTACAAAATTAAAAACATAAAGTAAAAATAAATCATAATTCTTTCAAAAAATCTACATTTATGCATTACACATATTCTTAGTATTTTTATGAAATCTTTATAGTTACCTGTGCCACAAAAATATGGTCAGAGGTCCATACTTTGTTTTATAATCAAGATTTTCACTTAACAGTATATTGTAATTATATTTCCAAACCTCAATTAATTTGCATTCTTGGCAGCTATTTCTAAAAATACTTTAATAGTATTTAATACTTTGTATTAAATATAAATCATTTGTAAATTTGAGAGGCAAATAATAACATTTATTATCTAACTGATATTTTTGTTAGGGGTGCTCAAATGTACCATATCGTATTTTCAAAGTTTTCTTGCCTTTATTATTGCCATATTTATTTTATAAAATTTTGGTCATATGTGAGTTTCATGAAGGGAAGAATGTTAATGCTTATCCCCAAGACATTATCTCACATAAAGTTCTGTAAATATTGTCACCATCTCCAATAGAGTTCTCAATCTGTTTAAATCAAGAGCAAGGCTGGTGATATTTAAAATCATTGCAGAAAATATCCCATTATAATATCAATTGAAATTATATTTAACAAATGCAGCATCATTCTAATGAAGAAACTCAGATACATGAGAACTTTACAAACTCAATAGAGAAAAGCTAGTGAAACTACATTTTCTTTCTTTTACATTATTTTATGTTGTAATTTTGCTTTTAAAAATGTTTTATTAGTTAATTATAGTTATATGTAATATTATATATATATATATAATATTGGGCCAGCTTTTCCCTTCTATTTTCATGAGATCCTCCCACTTTTTGTTTGTTTTGCTCTAGCTTTAACATGTGAGAAAAAAAAATTGACTCGAGTTTCTGTGTCTGACATATTTCATATAGTATGATATTCTCTAGTTTTATCTATTTACCAGAAAATCCATAATATCATTCTTCTCTATGGTTGAGTAAAACTCCATGTATGTATACCACACTTTCTTTATACATTTATCTGTTGACAGGCACCAGGGCTAGTTCCATAACCTGGCTGTTGTGAATTGTGCTTCTATAAACATTGATGTGCCTGTAGTATGCAGATTTTAGTACTTTGAGGTATATACCAAGGAGTTAGATAACTGGATTATATGGTGGTTCCATTTCTAGATTTTTGGGCAATTTCCATACTGCTCTCAAAAATGGTTGTACTAATTTGCACTCTTGCTAACAATGTATGAGTGTACTTTTTCTCCATATCCTTTTCAGTGTTGTTTATTATTTGTACTCTTGATTCTAACTACAGTGTACCATTCTAAATACAGTTGTACCATTCTAACTACAGTGAGATAAAATCCCAATATAGTTTAGATTTTCATTTCCCTGATTGTTTGGGATATTGAGCATATTTTTCATAATGTGTTGTCCATTTGATTCCTTCTTTTGAGAAATGCCCATTTAGGTCTTTTGTCCAATTATTGATAGGGTTATTTGTTTTTCTGGTGTTAAGATTTTGAGTTCTTTATATATTCTGGATATTAATCCCCATCAGATGAGTAGCTAGCAAATATTTTTCTCCCATTTCTTAAGCTCTTCCTTCATGTTCATAATTCTTTACTTTGATGTGCAGTTTCTTAATTTGATGCTGTCCTGTCTACTGATTCTTCAGTTTATGTGTTGTGCTTTAGTGGTCTTTTTAAGGGAGAGAGTGCTTATGTCAGTATGTTGGAGTACTGAGTCTGTTTTCTTCTTGCAGTTGCAAAATTTCTGGTCTAATTTTTAAGTCTTCAGTCCACTTTGAGTTGACTTATCTGCAGTGTGAGAGATAGAGATCTAGTTTTGTTCTTCTACACATGGATATCCAGTTTTTCCAGCACCATTTTTTGTGAAAAGTATCTTCTCCAATGACGCTTTTGGTAATTTTGTCAAGTATTGGATGACTTTATCTATGTGAGTTTGTCTCCATATCTTCTATTCTTTTACATTCTTAATTATGGGAAAGTGATTAATTTCTTGCCAAGTTCAGTAACCAGAACAGATGACTCCTCTCAACACTTCTGAACATTTGACTTGTATTTCTAAGCAGTGCAATAAGCAAGGAAAATAAATAAAAGACATCAATATTGGAAAGAAAGAAGAAAATTTATTTGCAGATGATGTGAACATCTGTGTAGATAATTCTAAGACATCTATCAAAAAATATTAGAGATACTAAATATGCTTACCAAAATTCCAAGGTACAGATTTAATTTATAAATATTAACTGTCTCATATGTAAGCATGCCAGAAGGTCATAAAAACGCTTGTTGGAAAACTTAACATGTGACACAAATGTAACATTTTGCTACTACAAATAACTATATACAACAAACACAAGAATTTAGAACAGGTCAATAAGCCACCATCTGCCTCTCATGCACCATCCAGTATGCTTCTTTACTAGGCCTTAATGAAACTATGGCAGTTAAATTTGTTGGGAAGTATACACTGGCAAACATATGACTGGAATTATCCAAAGGATAAACTAGGCTATCTAAAGTTATCACCTAAAAATAAAAATAAATTATGTAATAAAATAAAATAAATTATGTTTCTATAAACAAACAACAAAAAATTAAAAATTGAAATTAAAATCAACGCTTTTTAATAGAGCATGCCAAAGTAAAATACTTAAGGGTAAATATGAAAAAAATTTGAAAGGTTATGCTTCATAATCTACAAATTATCACTTAAGAAAGAAGATTTAAATATACAAAGAGATAGGAAGTATGTGTGAATTGGAAGACTTAATGCAATTAGAAGGTCAATTCTCTCAATATTGATTTATTGACTCAATAGAATTCCTGAGTGGGCTTTTTGTAGTTGATGACAACAGTAATCAAGACTGTGGGTACTGTGGTAAAAATAGGAAATTGTGATAAAGGGAACACAATAGTGAGTTTAGAAATAGACCCACATAAATGGCAATTAATTTTGGACAAAACACAAAGGCAATTCTTTGAAGAAACATAACATTATCAGTAATTGCTGAAAATTACTGAAATAATTAGAAACCACATACCTCAAACAAGCGAGCCAACCAAACTTTGATATACAATTCTTATATTCAAAAATTAACTCAAAATTCACTTATGTGTAAAATATAAACACAAAATTTCTATATAAATATATAGAAGAAAAGAATATGACCTTGAGCTAGAAATATTTAGACTCCAAAAGTATGTTCTATATAACAAAAAAATGATAGGTAGAATTTCATAAGCATTAAAAAGTTCTACTCTTGGAAGGACTTTAAGAAAATGAAAAAAATAATCTAATTCATACACCAAATAACTCATGTGCAAAATTCCTTAAAAAACACCTCATGAAGGAGATTGCAAACACATAAGAGATACTCAACACCATTAGATATTAGGAAAATGTCATGTAAACACAGTAAAATACTACTAAATACCTATTAGAATTGTCAAAATTATAGTCTCTGTTGCAAGATTGTCCCACTGCTAATGAAATATAAAATATTATCCATAATTATGATATATATGTATGTGTGTATTTATGTATGTATGTATCTGTTTGTGTTGTTCAGCTTTTTGTCACTGTGACCAAAATACCTGACAAAAAAAAAAACTTAAGAGGAAGAGAATTTTACTTGTAGCCCTTGGTTTTACAGGTCTCTGTTCATGGTTAGCCAACGTCATTGCTCTGGGCCTGAGGTGAGAAGGAACATCATGGCAGAAGAGTGTGGTGGAAGAAAGCTGCTCACTTTAGCCAGGAAGCAGAGAGAGAGAGAATGGAAGGAGCTACAGACAGAATATATAATCCTGAAGTATGCCTCCAGCGACTTTTTTCCTCTAGTCATGTCTCACCTGTCTACAATGACCACCCTATAATCATTCAAGTTATTAATACACCAAATAGATTAACCCATTGAGTGGGTTATAGCCTTTATAATCTCATCATTTTATCACCTGCATTAGCTTTTGGGAGACACCTCATACCAAACCAAAACAACATTAGATATATAAATATTATGGGATTTAAATAATAGCAGAGGTATACACATCAATTGTAGGTTAATGACATATTTCTCAGTTTGATAGTCCCTTAAAACTTTAAATGTAGGTCCTAATTATCATACTCCAGGTATTTACTAAAAGTAAGTGAAAGTGTATGTGTACAAAAGACTTTTACATCTATATTAATAGCAGCTCTATTTGAAATGTCCTCAAACTGCTAACATAGCCTAAGTGTCCATGAGTAGATGATGAATAAGTAAATGATGATACATCAATACAATGGAATTGTACTCAGTGATGAAAAGGAATGGACTATTATTTATGAAATTAGACATATGGAAGAATCTGAAAAAATTTTCCTGAGTGAAAGTAAATAGACAAGTAAAATATGTATGGTTCCAATTGTATGCTATTTTAGAATATTCAAACTAGCATATATGAAAGAAAGCAAATCAACAGGTGTCTCATATGGATATGGATGGGAGAGTATAAGGATTTTATAACAGTACTTTCGGTTGTGATGGATATGCTCATTATCTTCGTTGTAGTGATTTTAAATCATTCACATATATCGAATTTAGCAAATTGTATAATTTAAATAATAGCAGTGGTATATATATATATATATATATATATATATATATATATATATATATGAATTTTAGGTCATATATTATCTCAAATTTACATAATGTTATCCCTGAGTTAAAATCTGCTTATATCACTATTATAGTATAATTTTTTTAAATATAGGTTTTATATTTAATTATTATGGGATAAAGAAATTAATCTGTACAAATAAAACATGAGCCAATAATTATCTCTGTTGATTAGTATAATGAAACAGTAGGAAAATTCAGGTGATTTTGATTGGCAGGATTTAAAGCAATTAAGAAATAGCATTCAGTTTTCAGAGAAATATGTGTATCAAATACTGATATGTTTTGTGTGCTGCTAGAAGAATGAAAAATTTAGCGTAAGCTATGTATATTGTTTGAGGTTGCCCACTAAGATAATCAACATACATCATAGGAAAGCAACATTCCATATATCTATAATGTGTTCTAAATATATATTAAATAAACGTAGAAAAATGCCTATCACATGGTAACCACTCATTAAATATTTGTTGAATAAGTATGGATTGAAGCCTTTAAAAATCATTTTGAAATAAATAATTAAAATTTGCAATGTGGTACTTCAATGCCAATTAGAATTAAAATTTTTGCAAGGGCTAACTATTCAAAAGCTGCATCTTAGCTTACCTGTAATATATTATTTCCCTGGCTAACAATATGATTTTTCATTCTCCCATCCAGAGCTTTTGTCTTTAATTTTCCCTTGAGTTAAACAAGTGTTTCGTGATAGTATCTTGACTACCTCCCTGGGTACCCCGTTTGATTGCCTCATTGACCTCATGACTGAGAATTTCTTGGTCTTATCTAGCTTAAGCATTTTCTCTTCATGTTTCGGGCCATTACTTCTTGTCTTACCATCTTTAACTATCTTGAGTAATTCATCCCCTCAGGAATTTTAGCTATCCATAAATATAAAAAGAAAAAGGCATATCTCATTGCTGACAGTTTGTGAAAATTGAGACAACTATATTCTAGAGATAGCAGTACTCCAGGGCTTGCAGAGAGTTGTGCTGTCAGAAAAATTCCCTGTTGTGCTAGGTGAGGCAAGGTCACTAAATTTTGACGTGCATAGCTTCCCGAAGCTATTTTTCATTTACCAAACAGATCATGTTTTAATTTGTGCTCTTGGCTCTTATTTCATCTACTTCCATTTTGACTGTATCCATATGAATTGCTGTTTCCTTTAAATGATATTAAGAAAACTAAGAAAAGAGATGTTGAAATTTTTTCTTAGAAATTATTAAAATGTCATAATTTTTCTCTCTCTCATTTTGTACTTTTTAAATAATTGTTTTTCTTTTGTTTTGAAGTTTTTAGTAAAATCAGGAAGTCATACTATTTAGAACAAATGGCCCACTGGAAAATATTTTACTAGGAAGTTTTGTGGATTCTCTCGAATTTCAGTGGATGACAAGCACTATTGTGCAGAGAGTTTCCAAATAGGGAAATTCAAGAATATTAAGGACATGCACTGAACCTAACATACATATATTTCCTGGTATAAAGTAATTGTCCTTGAAAGTTTAGATGTTGAACCATTTACATGTCCTTGCTCATCAAGTTTCACTATAAGGTCTCCACTACATACCACAATCAATTCAAATCCATGGTGTCATAAATTCCATCCAATTTTAAACAGTTTTCTGACTTGTAAGACCCACTTTCAAATCACCCAGCTTAGGTATCAAAATTCTAAATATTCATTTCTGGTAAATAAGCATATGAAAAAAGCTCAACATCATATGCTATTAAGAAATTAAATCGATTAAAGAGATATCACAGGATTGGGGCTGTGGGAGGTAGAATGAATAGGTAAAGCACAAGAATTTTTAGAGCAATAAAACTATTATGCTGGATACTGTAACAGTAGATGCATTCCACATTTGAAAAAAAAAACAGAATTTTACAACCCACAGTGAAACAATGAAACTATCAACTTTTGTAAATAGTAATGAATCATTATTGGTTTGCTAATTGTAAAATCTTACCACACCAATGCAAAATGTTAATAATAGAAGTAACAGTACAGGTGAAGGGACTCTATGTGAACAATCTTAGTGTCTCTTCAATTTTTCCCAGCACTTTTCTAAAAAATGAAGTTGATTAATGGCTGACTAGAAGCTACTCAGTTTTTGTTGAGTAATGGACAAAGCTATCAACATTGGATTTACAATAATTTTTTATTTTGATTGTTTTACTTGAAAGAAAACACACATAAATCTGGGTCTGGGAAGGGGCGTGGAAGAGGATGCTTAACTGAGTGTTCTGAGTTAACTTTCATGAAGAATACATGTTTATTTTTAAAAAAATTACTAAATCTGTGCAAGTTTGAAATATTTGTGGTACAAAAATATGTACTATTTTTAATATTAATTCTTAAGCTAATGTTAATATTTTGGTATATATAAATACAAGTATTAAATATAAAGTATATATGTTTATATGGATATATAACAGTCAACAGTAAGTACAGCAATTGTTTTAGTTAAAACTTGAGTCACAAATGGTTACATTTTTTGGGAATGACTATTTTTTGTCACTGAAGATGTTCTAAATTACTGTTGGTTATAAAAAGCAGACCATTTTTAGTGTGTTTTGTTGGTTTGAAATTTTTTTTAGACTATACAATCCCTTCTCTTTGATACATCTTTGTTTTAAATGATTTTCTATAATAGTCACAGATTGTTCTGACTGACAAAAAAAAAACAATAAATAAAAGAATTAGACACTTTCAGCATTTAGAAAAAAAATTTCTTTAGATAGCCAAAGGAATTTTAACTAAGACTTTCCTCTCTGGCCTAGCCTTCCAGTTTTATTAATTGATTGGCTAGTAGCTAGAACTAATTGATAGATATAGCAGTGTAAACTTCATCACTAGAGGCAGCTCTCAGGGAATACATGGCTGTGTAAATAGAGTGCTTGATTAAGTTGTGGAGCCCCAGGGAGCAGCCTGGACTCTGGCTATGTAAATATAACAGATGGCTAAGCAAATGCTGCCCTGTACTAAGACTGGGGTTATTGTAGTAATTCTGTTTTTATAGCAGATATAAGAGGCAGACTATTCAACTTTTCAAAGCCAAACTAGGTATTGACAATATTTTTCTGTCATAGATATTATTTGTGAATAGGCTGGAATTTTCTCAAGTTAACATCTTGTAGAGAAAACTACGTTGTTTATTCACAATAGTTGTGTTTTGTATGTATTAAGAAATGTTATTTACAGAAGAAAGTTGTGAAATAATGACTCAGAATAAATTATTAGATGATGTTTATGCCACTTAGTAGATGATAGAATTGGCAAATAGTTATCATTTACAAACAGCTTATGAATGCTCTTTTGAAGTTCATATATGATATATGTTCTTATTTAGTTCTATTTAATCTTTACCTCAATGTATAAGTTAGTTACAGTTACCTTTCTTCTTAAACTGATACAACTAAGGTTGAGACAGAAAAGAGACAATTTTATAAAGAAAAAAAAACTTGAGGCAATAATGAACACTAAAGAAATACTGGAAGAATGAGGTAAGTACTGGAGCATGGTGGTTATTTAATGCTTTTGTTATGAAGATATTAATATTTGGAAATTGGTAGCTTCCTTTTCCCTCCTTAGGACTGAGAAAAGAAAATAAATTAGAAAAAAATGTGTAGGATTGATATATTTTTTTGGTATCACTTGTTCATTTTCATTAAGAACTTAGAGGTAGAGAATCATGGGAAGAAATGCCTCATGGGGGAGTTGGAAACTGTAGAAAATTCTTCCATAAATTATCCATAGAAACATAGAGTCTAAACACCTCTCAATCAACAGACTAAAGTCTTAGACAGTCCTAAAACTTAGATTTGTCCCAACTGCAGCTAAGAGATATCAATTACTGCTGTAGCTAACAATGTTTATTAGAACCATACTAGGAAAAAGAAACTATATCTTAATGCCATTCATTCTAATGTACTAGCACTTACCGTGGATGAAAATTGGGGCCTGATCACTTGAAGCCCATAATTTAAGGTATTGTTCTGCAAATTACCTTATGAGAAGGTATATCAAGTGCTCTTGTTAAAACATAGATTGTTAAATTGTCTCCTGGGGAGTATAATTCAATTTGTTGGAAAAGACATAGGAAACCACATTTTTAATAAGTACCACACATGACTACATGAGGCATGTGTGGAAATCTTAGTCTAGTGGATTTCTGTATAACTTATAGTTAAAACACAAAGCAAAATTACTTTGAATTAGAGTAATTACATATGAGAAATTCATTAAAAAGTTAGTTAAAAGGGCATCATTATTTCTTTAAAATTTTATTTTATTTTATCATAATGTCCAAAATTCATTGTTCATTTTTAAGCAATTTATTTTAAGATTTTACAAATTATATCTTTTTTTTTCTAATCTGCTAATGAGATTCCTACTGAAACTACTGCCATCAGGGGCTGACATGTAAGAAGATGACCAATGGTTCAGAACACTACACAGCACTATGCCTGAAAGCATGTGCTCTTAGACCCAGGGCCTCCTCATAAGAACTTTCTACTTACATATACTCATGCTGTTTGTCTTCTTGGTGTCACAAAATCATGGCTGTGGAGCTTCTGCAATGGTTGTACTGGTGACACGTTTGAGGTATCAGATCTGTCTGTGTGTGTGCATATGTACATATGTGTATGAGGGGATAGTTCACATACAATAATAGGGAACAGTTTATTTTCAACTGTAGTACCATAATCATTCAGAGTAGGGTCATTTCTGATTGTGGAAAGGTAAGTTACTATTATTATGCCACACAGAAAATTTTAGTTTGTGGATATTTCTTCCATTTAAGAAGAAAAAGAAAAGAACCCTAGCACAAACTTTAACTCTTGTCTGGTTACCAGAGAGATCTGTAGAGACATTTAACATCTTATATGAAGGAAATTACCTAACCCATAGGTCACATCTAGTTTTATGTTTCATGGTCAGCAACTAATATAGCTGTTTAGACATGATTATTTTAACAGATGAGAAATATTGCCTTAATTCTCTGTTATGAGGTCTAACATTTTGGTTTGAAAGTATATTTAATTTCTTAAAGAAAAATATTCTAAGCAAGCTCTTAATCTATTATACTTAAACATGTCCTGGTATTTCTATTTAAATGAAAATAAACAAATGTATTATTTTTAGGTAAAATAATGTATCAGTACATTTTAAACTTTACACAGTTATTTACAGTGGAGGACACTCCAAATGCCTTATTAATGAGTAAAATATATATTTTAGATAAGGATTGTGAAAAGTTTTGATTTACTGTAATGCAGAATAAGAAACTACAAAGAAAGAAAATAACCTACTCATGGCAAATAAACAGGAAAACTTCATCAGATGGAAACCTTGCAATCTAAAAACAAAGTATTGTTCCTAGTAAGAGTTAAAATTTAATTCATAAACTTCATTTCCCCCATATTTCAACAATTGCAATGACCCAGTAAATGTTTTCAAAGATGAGTGACTGAATTTTAGAAGCCATTTTTACCTTGTAAAGAACAATATTTGTAGCCATTAAAATAATGAAGTCGCCAAGAGAATAAACACAAAATTTTTTTAGGACAAAAGGTCTTCCTATGTAAGACCATTGATATAATAGAGATGACTGAAGTTGAAGTCATACATGAAAACTGAGGACAGAAGAAGAAAAAGAATTAGAACTGCATCAGTGATACAGGGATAGGAAAAACTTCTGAGCACATTGTAATACTAACTAGCTCTTTTCCTCTTTTATTTCTCCTTCTAAAGTACTATGGAAAATAATAATTTGAGTTTTTCTCTAATCAATTTTTATAATTTGAAAAGTATGGTGGCTTCATTATAAGGTGAAATTATAGTAGAAAGTATTTGCCTTGCTGAAAAGTCATTATGGGTTCCTGGCATAGCCAGAGATTTTCCCCGTTTTTCTGTGCTATTAGGTGAGTTTTAACTGGAGGGATCATTGCAGAAAGCCTGGATGCCCTAGAACCCCTAAAATGCTGAAAGAATTGCTGCATTAATCATGCAGAAACCTAAGAGCATAAATTTATCTGGATTGCAGTTATTTTTTAAAGTATAGACAAATTCACTTGAAGGAGCTAAAGATACTGAAAAAGGAATAGTCCATAAGAATGTTTGATGTTGCTACAAAATTAAAAAAAAATGTTTAAAAAGAGCCCATAAATCTTCGGAAAAAAATGGAAAATTCACAGTGCTATTTATTCATTTTGAATTAACTCTGCTATTTGCATTGTAGAAAAAACTTTTTGATGTAACTATAGGTACCTATTCCAAGTGGCTAAAAGAAAGGTGGTACTCTATATAGTCTTGGTTCCTAATTATCTTGGAAGATTTCAGCATAAAATTATTTAGTGAATTTTTTCTTTCTTTCCTTTTTTCTTTTTAATTGACATCTAATTATATATATTTATGGGATAAAATATAATATTTTGATATGTATATGCATTGCATAATATGTGAATTGAAGTATTTGACATCCATCACCTCATACATTCATTGTGGTAAGAACATTTAAAATCCACTCTGCTAGGTGCTTTGAAATATCAGACACAATATTGTTAACCACAGTCAACCCAATATGCAAATGAACATCAACTCTTAAATCTCCTAACTCTATCTCTGTATCTGCCAATCAATCTCTCCTACCTCCTCTGCCCTGATTCTTCCACAGCCTCTGGTATGTACTCTTCTACTCTCTACTTTTATTAAACCAGCCTCTTTAGAGTCCACACATGAGCAAAACCACGAAAAGCTTCTCTCTCTGTGCCAGGCTTATTTTACTTAACATCATGTTTTCTATTTCCATTAATGCTGCCACAAATGATAGGATTTCACTCCTTTTTGGCTGAATACATTCCCGTGTGTATGTGTGTTTGTGGGGTGTGTATGTGTGTGTGGTGTGTGAACACACACTTACTACATTTTCTTTATCCACTTATTAGTTGACAGACACTAAGATTGATTTCATATCTTGGCTTTTGTGAACAGTGAGTCAATAAACAAGAGATTACAGATGTGTCTTTGGCATATTGATTTCTTTTCCTTTGAATATACACCTAGTAATGGTATTACTGAATAATGTGGTAGTTCTATTTTTAAATTTTCTGGAGAAACTCCATACTGTTTTCCATAATAGCTATACATATTTACATTCTCATCAACAGTATAGGAGTCTCCCTTTTTTCACATGTATACTAGCATTTGTTATTTTTTTTCCTTTTGATAATAGCCATTCTAATTGGGTTAGGGTGATATTGCATTGTGGTTATTAATTCATATTTCCCAGGTGGTTAGTGATGTACATTTGTTGGTATGGTTGTTGATCATTGCTATGCCTTTTTTAAAATTTTTTTTATTAGTTGTTGATGGACCTTTTTTTAAAAAAATTTATATGTGGTGCTGAGAATCCAACCAGTGCCTCACACAAGCTAGGCAAGCGCTCTACCACTGAGCCACAACACCAGCCCATGCTGTGCCTTTTTTGAGAAGGGTCTTTTGCCAATTTTGAAATCAGATAGTTATCATTATTATTTGGTTTTTGAGCTGTTTGCATTCCTTATGGTCTTGATTATAAACACTTGTCAAGTGCAAAATTTGCAAATATTTTCCTATTTAAGTTGTCTCTCCACTCTGTTAATTGTTTGTTGTGCAGATTCGTTTTAGTTTGATGTAATTCCATTTGTGCATTTTTACTTTTGTTGCCTGTGCTTTTTAAAAAGTCTTATGTTAAAAAATGTTCTTGCCCAGACCAATATCTATAAATGTTTCCCTTATGCTTTCTTCTATGAGTATTATTGTTTTGGGTTTTAAATTTAAAACTTTAATTAATTTTTAGTTGATTTGTATGTGGTGAAGGATGTGCTCTAGCTTCCTTTTTCTGCACATGAACATCCAATTTCTCCAGAACCATTTGTTGAAGAGACTGTTCTTACTTCATTGAGTGTTCTTGTCAAATTAGATGACAAATTGGCTGTACATGTGTGGATATGCTTCCATATGCTTATATCCAAGCATCCATATATATTTCTCTGTGTTATTCCACAAGTCTACTGTCTATTTTTATGCCAGTACCTTCCTTTTTTGGTTACTGTAGGGATTTGTAGTGTTTTTTGAAATCAGTTAATGTGGTACCTGCAATTTTGTTCCTTTTATTCAAGATTGTTTTGGCGACTCAGGATTTTTTCTGATTTCATAGATTCTTCACTTCTGTGAAGAATGTCACAGGTATTTCAATAGGAATTGCATTGATCTGTAGATCATTTAGGACAGTATGGATATTTTTAAACTATTAATTTTCCCAAGATATAAGAATATCTTCAATATTTTTTGTCTTTTTAAATTTTTTATCCATGTTTTAATTTTCTTTCTTTTTTTTTTGGTATTAGGGATTGAACTCATGTTTTAATTTTCAATGTGGGGATAATCATCACTTGGCTTAAGCTATTCTAAGTATTTTAGGGTTATTTTTTTCCTGAAAAGAGTCAAAAGCTATCTGAATCTTCATAAGAAATTCACCAATACACAACAGCAGTTGTGTAAATTGATTTATGAAAGTAGAAATGGCCCCCTCTTCTCGTAGTGGCCAGTGAAGCATTGGTGAAATTTATGCTTTTAAACTTTATTGCTTTAAATGTTTAAAGATTTTAATTCCTGGTTTCCTCTGATGGGTGCAATCCTTCTACTGAAGGAAATAATGAGTTTTAATAAACCTAGACATATGGCTTATACATGGTCAATTTGTGTTCTTCAAAATGGTAGATTGGCAAGTAGAGAATTTCTTATGAAGGCATAGTCAATTGATCCTGATTATCACAAGGAGTTAGAGTGCTTGTTACATAATGGAAACAGGGAAGAGTCTTACATAAACTCAGATAATTCACTGGGCTCATTTTTATATTTCATCTAGAATTCTGTGAGCATAAATGGGCAACTAAAGCAATCATAGCCAAAGAAGAACACAATGTTAAGGGGCCTGAGACATCTTTGGGATGGGTTATTTCATTGACAATCAATCTAAACTAGCACAAATGCTGAGCAAAGACAAGTGGATCCCAGAATGAACCATAGAGAACAGAGAGTACACCTATTAAATATAGCCTCACAAATAAGAACATTGATCATAAGTGCTGTTTGTCCCATTCACTATATTATTATAAATCTTTCTCAGTTAAAAATTTTGACTGAGAACCACCTTGAAAAATCAGTGAGAGGAAAGAAGGAATCCAATATGGAGCACTTGTGTAACTGAGATGTGCAATAAGTGGACTGTAGTCAGTGCTACTTGTATCCCCCAGCACTCACCACCTACTGTTTCTTGGAAGTTTATGGCTTCTTACTGCAAGGTGTATAACTCTCTGCCTGAGAGATTTCTCTAGAGTCATGAGGAAATTTGCTGCATGTAACATAGCCTGGATTAGTACTAGGAAATGGTTTCAAATGCAAACTCTTACGAATTAAAAGTAATTGCTGTCATAGTATAGCCCACTTTTGGACGGTTTGGGAGAACACTGAAGTGTATTCATCTCCATGAAGTAGTCAGTGTGACTAACCCACACTTTTCTTTATTCCTTGTCTACTCTACTTATATTTCTTGGTGGATTCATGAATTGGATATCCTTGTTATTAAATCTTTATGAGGTTCTAAATCTTACATTAACATACACTATTATTAACATGAAAAATAACGTACTTTTCTATTCTACTTGCTGTACTTTATGTCCTCAGCATTTTACATGAGGTTCCGCAAATCGAACCCAGTGCCTCATACACGATAGGCAAGCGCTGTATCACTGAGCTGTGATTCCAGCCCCAAGCATTTTGTTTTGTGTGTTTTTCTCTTTTTTCTTGTTTTGTTTCTCTTTTTATAAATTGTTCTCATTTATAAGATGGAATACTACCAATACAATTCATACACAGTTATAAAGATATTAAATAAGAAAATACCTGCTAAATATTGGTGTACATCTTACCTCAAAACATGTACTGAGAAAATGAATGTTCACTTCATAACATATAATACAAAATGTACAACATATTTTATAACATGTAATATATATAATAATGATATATAATACAAAACAATTATTAACTCATCATGATCATGAATGTCAGTTATTTTATAATGTATAGGTCATATTTTGGGGTCCTTGACTGGGGTTAGTGTCTTTTCTACTGTCATGGGTTTTCCCCTGTAATTTTCAAAGCAGTGTCCTCTGAAAGTTTTTCTTTATAAGCTTCTTGCCAGAAGCTTTTAAAAAGAAGTTCCTCCTTACAAATATTATTTATTTTGAAAGAAAAGGAAACCAGTATTTTCTGAAGTTCAAACTTCCTCTGATGGTCAAGGGTTCCTATAGCAAAGAAACAAACAATTTATAATTGCTTATTCAGTAAAAGCAATCCATGGAAAGTAAATTTTCCATTTTTCATAATGGTTCCTTTGTTTTCACTTTAAATCAATGGAAATCAGATTGAAAGAAGATATTTGAGGACAATGAGAGAACATTAGAATTATTGGTGTTGTATGCTTCAGCAAATTTTTGTTAAGTATATTAAAAGACAAAATCTAGAAAAGAGAAATAGCTTGATTAGAAATATATTAGATAGCATAATTTTCATGTCATTTGCAATCTATATATTGTTATAATTTTTTCCATAACTACTATTCATACTAAGTAATCTATTTTGAAAAAATAATGGTCATATTTATATAGTAAAAATATTGCTATACACAAAATTTGTTTGCCTGAAGTATCCTATTGATCAGATACATTTCATAATATTTTAGCTCTCCAGAAGTATGGTATTCACAAGCATGAATTTAAGCATGGTTTATAAAGGGTATACTGTATAAACTTCTCACTCAAATATTATTCTTCAGCAATATATATCTTTGGTGCAAGCACTTAACACTTTCCCATGTCAGTTATAACCTTTCTTCAGGATTCTGTGTTAAGTATTGAAAGCTGTGATGATAAAAACTTAATTTCTATTTCTCTGCAAAAGACTACTGTCATAACTTACATTTTAAATTATCTTTAATTCCCAAAACATGAACTTCCCACAAAGAAGAATGGTTTACATTACATTTGTTTGTTTAACCAACTAAAACTCATAATAATGTTTTCAGTTTTAGTTTTATAAAATTGAGGTAAAGGAAATGCAATCATTAATGGGTTAGAGATAACATAACTTTTCTATTTACATATATGAATACACCACAGTCAATCACATCATGTACATCCATCCACAAGACGAGACCCTAATCAGAATAAGACATACTTCAGTTTGTATAAATATGTCAAAATATACTTTACAGTTATATATAACTAAAAAGAACAAATAAAAAATAGGTTAGAGAATTATTTTACTTAGATCAAAGTAATAAAGTTTTATATAAATTGTATTTGGTAATAAAACCATTCAGACTATTTCACTGCTCCAATAGTTTGACATTTTTCTTATAAGTAATGGTAGGATTATTTTATTATTTGTTTTTTATATATTTATATCTTTTTATTATTTGTTTTTTATATATTTTTTTTGCTTTGATGATCCCAGTTATAATATAAATTTTGTCAAAAACATTGACAATTTAGAAGATATTTCTCACCTATTAAACTCAATTCAGAGATGAGAAGCTCAGGTATTGTACCACTAGGGGGGAAAAATCATCTTTTGTATTTTTGCAACTAATTATAACCAAGTATTTGAGAGGTAATTTTAAATAGATTTTATGCAACAAACTAGGGCCTGGTTTTAGATACAGTTACCTATAGCAATCAGTTATGGCACATTCAAGTACTTTCTTTCTGGTACTTTAAATTTATTTCTGTTTTGATATTGCTATTACTCAAAAACCTCTAATTTGTATTGGGTCTTTTTAGTTGTACATGACAATAGGACTCATTTTGACATAATTAGAAGAGCATAGAGTATGATTTGTTCTAATTCAATTCCCAGGACTTCTTCCATTTCCCTCCTCCCTCCCTCTGTTCCCTTTCCTCTACTCTACTGATATGTCTGCTATTTACTTAATTTTTTAAAATTAGTGTTTTGTGGATTTATATGATAGTGAGATTCACTGTGGAATATGTGCATAGAAAAGTGATATCAGATTCATTCCACTCTCTTTTCCTATACCACCCCTCCTTCTTTTCTTTATTCCTTGTCTACCCCACTTATATTTCTCTATTCTTTTCTTATCCCTCCTTATTTTGGATTACCTTCTGAATATCAAGGAAAACATTCAACTTTGACATTTTGGGGTCAAATAGCCTGTATGTGTCTTAAATAATAAATTACTAATAAGTTAATATTTTTTGGTTAGCATAAATTTTATGCCATTGTCTCACTAAACTTATGGAAACAGAGGATAATATTCTAGCTGACTTCCAAAATATTTTATCCTGTAGAGAACTTTCACAAAGAAGTGTATTTTTCTCAATTTATTAATATGACTATCTGAATTTTTGGTGGTTGGCCAGTTTTCTGAAAACCCTTTTAACTAATCCATCAAGAATATAGTAGTACCTGAATTTAAAATGTATTATTTGTTGTTTTAGACCTTTCATATATGTGGAAATGAATGATAGGAGAATTTGCTAAAAGAAGGATAATAATAAGCAGATATTTTTTGAAAATGTAATTTTGGGCATATAGTTTGAAAGATTGATTCTATGTATGTTTCACAATACCAGGATACAATATTTAACATTAGTGAAAGAGCTGAGTACCATAACTAGGAGTTAGTTCTGAATAAGCACATTGGTTTATATTTCTTTGCTTTGCTATAGTGAGTATGCATACTATTAAACTGATGTACATCCACCAGGACAATCAGATAAGAGGCCTATTGCTGGCACCTCTAGATAAGAAATTCGGTTTAGTCTCAAGCTGTTATTCAAAAGAATATCTTATGGTTATGTAAAAGTACACATGAATGTCCAAAAAAGTTCTACTCAAATACTAAGAGGACACTTAAAGTAGACAAAAAGAAGGCAGCAGTTAGTATAGATGCTTTATATTGTAACATTATCATATTAACATTAAATCATTGATAGATCTTCAATAGTTCTCTTATTTTTAGTGTGTGTTAAAATGTTTAATTTTTCAAGTGTTAACACAAATGTAATCAGAAATATAAGGAAAACACAAGAAAGCCAAAACCCACTATACTAAAGGTACAAATAAATATTTTCACATTTGAATGTATTCTTAAAACTTTTGATATTATCGTACATGTATACTTCTAAGTGTAAGCTAGGCATTGCACCTGCATGATAATTTAGCATAAGAACTGCATAGTTTGGGGACTATTTAATTTTACTTGTTTATTCTTATACTATGAAATGAAATAAGAATTTTTTTGAAAACATGAACCCATGTTCTTATTTCTTGTATTTTAACACTACTCAATATTTTGTAATAATGCATTTTAATTATTATATTACATATTAGTCATATTTTTATAATTTTTTACCTTTCTCATTCTTTAAAATTCACCCCATACCAGTTGTAATCAAATTGGTTCTAACACAGAAATATTCTTCAATTATACATAATTCTAGATTTCTCTATATTTAAGATACATGTATTATTAAGTAAAAATTTGGTATCATAAGCTGGTGGGGTAAAGAGAAAGTCATAATGATAGTGTTTTACTGGTATTTAAAATTCTAACAATGTAAAAAACTGCAGAATATTCTGTTATTTGTTAATAGCATAACAAATCATTTCTTAAGTTTCATAAAATGTGACTTCAAAAATAAACTTTTGCTCAGTCAGGAAAATTATGTGTGGCTTTGTAAAGGACCCAGGAGGCTTTGTGGGACCCAGGTCAGCAAGCCTGCTTCAGGGACATGGAGGGGCATGTCTCTGGGTCTGTGCACAGTATGGTCTCAGACTACACCAGAGAGAGAGATAACAATGGAGATGTTAATTTCATTGTGATAATTATTACCTGATGTGCATGTCTATCAAATCATCATATTATACATCTTAAATATAATCAATATTTTTCAATTAAATATTTTAAAATAAGAAAAGGAGAGCCTTTGTCTACATACTTTGTGAACATATTTTCTTATTGTAAATAGTTTAGAAAATAGTCACATGTAGTGTTGTATTTCAATAAATTTTGTTAATAATGTTTGCTGTAATAGGAATTACTGTTGACATTGGTACCTTCTCATACTCATATTTCCTCTTAGATATTCAAATTTCTATTTTGAAATGGCTTAACATCACTTTATAAGTATTGATCATTGAAAATCACAGGTTATTTTCAGCTAAGCAAACATAGAAAGCAATGTCAAAAGCTAAATAGGGACTTAGGCAGAGTATGTCTTTCAGTACTCTTGTTTCTATTAGAAATGTCTTAAGGTATATGACATTACCACATTAATATGAACTGTAGTTTTCAAAAATTAAAGTTTATTTTCACTTTTCAAAGTCTACAAATGAACTTTTTTTCAGGAAATATCTAAGGAACAGCATAATAATTAGTAATTGCATAATGCCTCTTCAGTGTTTCATAATACATACATTTATGTTTTCTTATTTGATATTTTCATTACTCTTCCAAACATGAACTTTACTTCATTTTTTAAAGGAGAAAACCAAAATAATAGAAGGGCAAAGTCAAAGGAACACTGATAAACACAGTGCTAGTAACAGCCATAGGAGTACACTGCTCGGTTCTGCATCAGGAGAGTCTTGCAGCAAGGAGTGCAGTGAGCTGACACCCTGCACCTGTTCTGCCTGCTATGTTTGCCACAGTGCTCTTACAGGCCCTGCCCTCCTGCCCTGGAATGCTGCCAGCTAGTGACTGAGCAAGTAGGCCCCTAGTCCTGATCCTCCTCTCCTCCATCCTAAACAGGAATTTCCCCAAACAAATCTTTTGCAAATGCAATCCTGAGTTGTGGTCTGCTACATGGAGAACTTGAGATGATGCAATGGCTTAATTATTTTCATAGGTATTAAAAATATGCTCACACTGGTGGGATAAGTAGTAGTTGAGCAATGCAGTGTGGCTAAATTATAAATGCTTTCCTTGAAAGAGTGTATGAGTAGACTACAAGAACTCTGCAGTTACGGACGGTAAAGAAACCTCTTGCAGGCCAACCTAATTACAGGAAAGAGCTAGAAAAATTAGACGAAATCCGAAGAATCCATCTATTTGCAGATGGCAAAAATACTTAAAAATCAAGGAGTCTGAAAGACCACAGAGAAAATAAGAGTGAGAAGGTAACAATGTTGTATTTTTCCAATAGAGGCATTTCAGCTTTGTAGACAGGGAGTGAAAATGGACTAAAGGTTAGAATATTATCTCACAAATAAACTGTTCAATTTTCAAGCTTAAATGCTGCTTTTATAAATAACTCAAAGGTCAGATTATTTATTTCAATGTGTGATAATTGTATGAATTTTGGCAAGCTACTTAACCTATCTCAATTTTCTCACTGTAAAATGAGTACAGTGCTAACACTCTACTTCATAAGTGTACTGGGAAAATTTATTTAGTTCTTATTTATATTGCTCTGGAAAGACTATCCAATACATATTAACTACTAAGAATGAATTTTTTAAAAAATATGAAATAAGGGAAATGTTGACATACAGCATTCTATAGTATACACTTTTGTTTACAGTGTAGCATCATTTTGACACATGCAAAACAATGATTTCTTCCAGTGGCTCCTGAGATTCACTTAACATAACCTCATCAATGTCTAGTCTTTAGGAGAAAGTACAAAACGTAGTTTCTCTTATAATATTCTGTGACAAATACTTGGGAACAGTTATTTCAAAGTTTATGGCTAAATGAATAAAGTATTACATTAAAAAGCTTAACTAGTGGATATGTAATAAAAACAAATATCTCATGTGCTTATATATTAATTCGCATGTTTTAATATATAGTTTTCATAATGTAAACCTAGCTATAATAGCAACGACTGTAAAATATGACTTGGTTATACTAAAAACATTCATTGTTACTCAATTTGGAACTAAAACTCTTCTGGAAATATGAGTATAGATCAGAAAACAAATGCTGTGTTGTACCTTGCCAAGTTGGCACATTATGGGGAGTGGTTTTGCACCTTTTTTAGTAAAGGGAGAAAAAAATCTCTATAATGCCTTAATGTCTTTTTCCCTACTAAAGCAATTGCATTATAATATTGCTTTTATAATAAATGATTCTCAAGAATGCACCAATCTAATTGCAATGAAGCAGAAGGTATGTGGCATTTTTCAGTTTAAAATTTTATAAAAAATTCATTATGTATTTCTTGCAATTATCCTATTAAGTCAGCATTAATATCTCCATAATGTAAATGACACATAAAGAAATTGTATAATTAAAAAATTTTACAAACGTCTGAACCATTAAACATTAACGAGTTATTGTGATATTTGGTCTATGGTTTACCATGCAAAGCTTTGCTTTTCATAAAGTAGTGATGTTGAAATGGTGTAAACAATTTTCTAAAATAAAAAATAATTACATATGATATTATTAATTGTCTAAATGCCATCTGGACAGATGCTCCATTTTATTCTGAATCTAATTTTCAAAATATTTGCAGATTTTCTGAAATCATAGTTTAGTTCTATCTACATACCATATCTGGTCAGCTGGTTATTATTTCTTGGCCTGTTTGGCACTGATTTCCTAGCCTGTTGGATCAGTTTGCATTTCAAATCAGTCAGGCACTTAATAGCTTATAAATGTTTACACTGGGACCAAAATAGAGATGCAAACAATTTTTGAAGTAAAACATCAGTTTGAAAACCAGCTCTGGACAATACCCAGTGATATTGGCTTCATTTTTTATTATTATTTTCACTCTTGCTGTAGTCACAGCCAAGTCCTTACACAGTCTTCTTTTCTCTACCATCCTAATCATTTGCAAAAATCTTTTATATCATGAATTTCTATGAGAGATATCAAAGATATTTAAAAGTATAACACTTCTCATAGATTGCTACACTTTATTCCCTTCTCCTTACATCCCTCCCTGAAGGATAGAGAGTCTCCCACACTGGTTCTGAACATAGCCATTCAGATTGCTTTGGTTAATAGAAAAGTAGTGAGTGTGAGACAGAGACTTGAAAAACACTTAAGCACTGGGATTTGCCCCTTCTTGATTATACTGAAATATCCTTCCCTAAGGTAGCCTATTGCCTAATGGAAAACAGTGATCCTCTCACCCCTCACCCCAGATACTATGTAACACCATTGCCAGGTATAAGAATGAAGCTATCCTCTATCAACCAGCTCCTGATTACTAGGCCTGTTGACATTAGAAGAACAAAGCCTATTTTAGCAGAACTGGCTAGTCAACACAGAGATTCATGGGAAACAGTAAATAATATTTGTTTTAAGAAACTGGATTTTAAATTGGTTTATTAATGCAGCAATATTTAATGGATAAACAGTGTGAATGATCAGTCATAAAAATGTTTTACACACTGGGACTATTTTCAAAGGCTTAAAATGTAAATGTTTGCTAATAAATGTTTTGAATTGTTGCATCAGGGAAATTGTTTGTTGGTTGGTTTTGGTATTTTGGGTAAGGAAACATGTTGCAAGATATTAGTATCTTTTGCTCACAATTGTGAAAACCAGGAAGAAATTTTGAAATCATGCTTTTAACTGACATGTATTTTGTTATAAATTTCTTCCTGGTTTTCAAAAATTTATATTTTAGTGTCTTGCATGATGTTGAATATTCAAGTCAAAAGCATTTATATGCAGTTTAGACTTTGGTCTTCTTTACCTACACAATATTATAATTTTGCTGAAATTCTTAAGTAATTTGAAATTTTTCTTCCAATTTTTTGTCTGATTATTTCATTAAATATTGAACACTACCGAAAAATATAATTTGGTAGAGGGAGAGATAGTAAATTATGCTCTAATTAGATAAAATGTCAGTATTAGTAACTTTTTTGCCCATCAGGTTTTCAATAAGTCTTCTTGGGGTTGAAGTGAGGGAGATGAGCTGCATACATAAAATGTGGAATGTAGTTTATTGGCAGAGAGTTGCTTTTCTTTTCTTTCTTTTCTTCCCTTTTTCTTTCTTTTTTTTGTTTTTTGTTTTTTTGTACCAGGAATTGACCCAGGGACCTTAACCACTAGCCACATCTGCAACCCTTTTTATATTTTACAGAAATGTGCCACAGCACTTGGCTTTTTTTAAAATTTATTTTATGTGATACATTTATCAGTTATTTTCTTCTAATGGCAGAGAAAGGAACAAGGCCGTGTTTAATGTGCATAAAATTTTGAAGATTTGATTGAACATTGGTAGGTTTCACTTAATTTTATAAAAAATATAGGCAGTATTTAGATATCTAATAATCATATATATTGGTAGACGGTCAAGGTGTTATTATTTATCAGTTACTAAATTTTAATAACTTTAAAAAATTAAAAGTATTGACAGAATTTAAGAATTCAAATGTGGTAGGCAGTGGATATAAAGCTGTAACATAAATAGTTTTCTGGGCCAGGTGTGCATCCTGAGTATTTTTATCAAATATAAGCATAAAATTATCAAGCCATTTTTTAAATTAATTAATTTAGTTATTCTAATTAGATATATATGACAGCAGAATGCATTTTGATTCATTGTACACAAATGCAGCAAAACTTTTCATTTCTCTAATTATACACCATGTAGCGTCACATCATATGTGCAGTCATATATGTACCTAGGGTAATGTCCATCTCATTCCCCCATCTTTCCTGCCCCCATGGCCCCTCCCTTCCCCTCCCTCCCCTTTGACCAAAGTTCCTCAATTCTTCCTATGCCCCTCCAACCCTTTATGGATCAGCATCCACTTATCAGAGAGAACATTCAGCCTTTGGGTTTTGGGGATTGGCTTACATAACAGCATTATATTCTCCAACTCCATCCATTTACTGGAAAAATGCCATGATTTTATTCTCTTTTAATGCTGAGTACTATACCATACTGTATATATACCATAGTTTCTTTATCCATTCATCTATTGGACATCTAGATTGCTTCCAAAGTTTAGCTATTGTGAATTGAGCTACTATAACGAATTATAAAGCTGTATCACGTATTATGCTGATTTTAAGTCCTTTGGGTATAGATCGAGGAGTGAGATAGCTAGGTCAAATGGTGGTTCCATTCCAAGTTTTCTAAGGGATTTCCATACTGCTTTCCAGAATGGTTGCACCAATTTGCAATCCCAGTAGCAATGTATGAGTGTACCTTTACCCCCACATCCTTGCCAGCACTTATTGTTGTTTGTATTCTTGATAACTACCATTCTGACTGGCATGAGATAAAAATCTTAGAGTAGTTTTGATTTGCATTTCTCTAATTACTAGAGATGTTGAACATTTTTTCATATATTTGGTGATCAATTGTATATCTTCCTCTCAGAAGTCACTGACTGTTCAGCTGCTTAGCCCATTTTATTGATTGGGTTGTTTGTTTTTTTGTTATTAAGTTTTTTGAGTTCTTTATATATCCTAGAGATTAGTGCTCTATCTGACATGCATGTGGCAAAAATTTGCTCCCAAAATGTAGGCTCAGTCTTTACCTTTTTAATTGGAATGCATACTATTTATTGATTCTTGATTTTATTTCTTATGCTTTAGGAATTCAAGTCATTTTTCTAAGAGCTCAGATGGATAATTTTTCAACATTATTTTTATAGTGTTGTTTTAATCAGCTTTTTCCCCTGCTGTGACAAAAAACCTAACAGAAACTATTTTAGGAGGAAAATTTTATTTTGAGGTTCACAGTTTCAGGGCTATCATTTCCTAGACAGCCAGACTCCATTGTTCTGGGCCCATTAGGAGGAGAATATCATGGCAGAATGGTGTGATGGAAGAACACAACTCAGGACATGGCACCAGGAAGCCAGGAGAGCTCACTTACCAAGAACAAAATATATGCCCTGCAGGCATATCCTCAATAAGCCACCTCCTGCATCACACCCTACCTGCCTACAGTTACCACTCAGTTAATCCACTGAAATGGATTAATGAACTGATTAAATTAAAACTTCCCAAACCCAGTTATTTCAACTGTAAAATTCTTGCATTGTCTCACACATGAGCTTTAGGGGACACCACATATCTAAACCATAACAAATGTCTTCATTTTCAAATTTTGAATTATCTGTCACTTTCTAGTCAAGTAGGTAAAGTTTAGGAATTTGTGTTGCAAGAAGACAAAAGAAAAGTGATTAACTGATTTAACTAAAACAATTTTAAATATGTGAATTATTTAATGTGTAACTGATAACTTGGAGTATGTTGACCACCATCAAATTGTCATTTTCTCTGCTTTCCAAAATTGTGCAATTCATTTACATATTTATCATGCAACAGAAATACTCTATAAACAAACTTGAATAGTTTTCCAATTCTTTTTTTACATATCTTTGAGATTCAATAGGCACTAAAATGACTAAAGATCAAAAATATATTAATGAATTCAGAAACCAAATCTTTCAAAATCATATATACCATAATCTCCATATCAATTATGTTCATCTTTGGATGGCAAAGAATTTACTTTCAACATTTCACTTTTTCACTGTGAGTACAGATATAAGTACATATGAGCAAAGTATATAACATAAATGAAAAAATGATCTAAATAACTGCAGTATTATTACATGTATTCTAAAATAGTCCTAATGCAAAATTCACAAAAAGTTTATATATTATTCATATGAAATTCTTATGAATCATTAGTGAATATTCATGAAATATTCATTGACATAAGTTTATAAACATTCATTAAAATTCACAAATTAGTGTGCTTTTGGACAATTTATCAATTTTGGAAACACAAAAGACCATGTTTTATGTGCATGTCGGTTCATGTGCCCTATTTTTTTTTTTTTTTTTGGTACTGGGGATTGAACTCAGGGGCACTCGACCACTGAGCCACATTCCCAGCCCTATATTGTGTTTTATATAGAGACAGGGTCTCACTGAGTTGCTTAGCACCTCGCTATTGCTGAGGCTGGCTTTGAACTTGAGATTCTCCTGTCTCAGCCTCCCTAAGTACTGGGATTACAGGCTTGAGCCACCGTGCCCGGCTTCATGTGCCCTATTTGAAGTGAATTTTTATGAACTTTAATGCCTTTGCTATCCAAAATGAATTTATTGCTGGTATGCTGTTATTGAACTTTTGTGAATAATTTGGATGGCATTTAGTAGTGCAAAATAATAGGCAATTTAATAGGAAAAATGACTTTTAAGTCATTTGCATTCTATGCAATTACCCACTTAACTGAGCCAAAATGTTGAAGGAGATCTTGTTGGGAGGTGGGAGATCTTTTATACTACAAAGTCTGAAAGATGTTAAGTATTTAGACCAAGAAAAAGTTTGTAAACTAGATCTATGTTGTTTTTCAGGTTTTGTTTTTATTTGGCTATTTGGTGATGGCTCTTCATTGCTGTATACTTCCCCATGTATATGTGTTTTTTTATTTTAATATTTTTTCAGTTGTAAATGGACACAATATCTTTATTTTATTTATTTATTTTTATCGGTGCTGAGGATCGAACCCATTGCCTCATGCATGCGAGGCAAGCGCTCTACCACTGAGCCACAATCCCAGCCCCGTGTGTTATTTTTTCCCTTCAGCTGTTTTCTCTTGTCTTAAACTAGGAAGAGCGGTTAGAACATCTCTATGCTTTTATTCCAGCTTCACATACTAGAATGAATAAACACTTCAGAAAGTCACACTTTTTGATGTTGCTCCTAGTTTTTATTTAATCACATAAAGGTAGTGTTCTTAAAACTTATAAGCATCACAATTTAACTTATCGTCGAACAAAACAGGTTCAATTCAATTTAGTTCAATTCAATAGATATGTATGGAGGACCTACATTGGGAAAAGAATTTCATGAGGTTATTAGCCTACAAAATTTCTCTGATGTTTTTAGAACTTTGTTAAAAGTGGGGAAAAAAATTTGCATTTAGTTAAAAGGAGTTGGAAACAAAATTCAAATAATGAGTCATTTCTCAATAAACCTTGAGGAGAGCGTTTCACTCTTCGGAATAAATAAACAGGTTTTGCACTGCCAGTGTCTTCCTAAGAGTAAAGAAAGACAGGGACAGTGTTCTATGATCCAAATGCCCTGAGCCATCAGTGCTGGATATTTAGGTTAGAGGCAAAAGTCACCAGTGTTTCTGATTTTGACATGTGCACTGTAATGTACACATCCTATACTCATGTTCTTTCAAGTGGAAACAATTGTTTCCCTGTCAAAATTTTCAAAAAGATTCATTGTTTACTTTCCAGAGAAGACTGAGCTTGACCTTGGGCTATCAGTTCCTAGACAGTTTTGTTACAAGACACAAAAAATAAATGTCTTTGCAATACCCAAGTTCCAAAGTCTAACAGACCTCTCCTGTTTTTCAGTATCTATTGAAAAAAAATTAATTAAAAAATGTTGAAAACAAACAAGTTCTTATTTTGTAGAGTATCTTTTCTCATTACAAAAATTCCAAACAAGAAATTCACTTTTCACTAAAAAGAACAAGTAAAAGGATAGAAATGACCAGTAACATTAATGAGATTGCATAATGGAGACTTTTTTATTGTACACAAGGATATAATTAGGAATGAATTCACCAATCACCTAATCTAATTCAAAGATTCTGTGTATGTTATTTTGTAAAGTATCACAAAAAGAACAATCTATAGAACAAAAATATCTTTAAGTTTTTCAAATAGATGTTTCATTATATTTTCTAATTTTGTTTGTATTAGAATGCATATCTTAATTTTATGTTAATTTTTCTTTACAAGATCAGCTGTGTGATATATATTGGTTACTATATATTTTTACATATATGTAGAATGCCATATATTTGCTTATTTATTAATGTCACACTGAGGTCACTGAAATCATCCCCTTTTCAAGTAATAAAAGGGGGTCTAGGGTTGTAGCTCAGTGGTGGAGGTGATTGCCTAGCACGTGTGAGGCAATGGGTTTGATTCTCAGCACCGTCTATGAATAAGCAAAATAAAGGTCCATTGACAACTAAAAAAATGTCAAAAAACCAAATAAATAAAAAGGTTTTGTAAATTCTATCAATTACTGAATGTTTATCTAGGATGACCTTTAGGAGGTTTTTATAAAATTTTTTTGTAGCATAGAAGAGATTTAAGTATACAGGTAGGGGACATTCCCAGTGTACAATAAAAAGGAAACCCTTCGAAGTGCTATGTAGCCAGTCCAGAGGAGATATCTCAGGAAGAGAAGAAAAGGGACAAAGGAGAAGTTGTGTTTGCATAATGCCCTGCTCAACACCGTTCTTTTGAAGAATATTAGCACTGTATGGTGGGGAAGCAAAGATAGATGCCCAGCAGGAAGAAGAGGCCTAGTGAATGACAAGAGAGGAGGAAGATTGTAGAAAATAAGGCAAGATGTATGAATATCTACAATAAGTGCAGCACTATCCTAAAAAAAACAGGTAGATAGACACATGGATATCACAAAAAATGATCAGATTGAAGGAACCATACCAATACCATCCAACAAAGGGCAGCAAGGACTGGAGGACAGGCCTTGGATCTATAAATAGTTCCTGTGCCTTTTGCAAAAACTCTTTCTCATGCCCTGCAAAACCAGGCATCACAAGGAGGGTCAACTGTTTATACCTAAACACATGGGGAGAAGTCAAACCTTAAGTCAAGGAAGAAAAGCTCCTCTATGTAAATGTAAGGGTCTTTTGGCTTTCTTTAGTATTTACCTGGATAGAAGTCAGAAGCAATTAAAATTAATTTTACAATTTAAATTACCTGTCTTCTCTCCTTTGTCCTGTGCAAATATAGATCCAAAATGGAGGTTTCAAGAATGAACTAAGTCATTGAAAATAAAGATATTTAATTTTTACACAATGGAATTTACTCTGCAAATTTCAAAATTTGAGCATATTCTTAAAATAAAATTAATGAATGTTTAGGATTATAAGAGATAATTTATTTTTATTGTTTGGAGAAATATAAATGATTAATATGCATATGCTGGATATTTTTACTATTTACTTCAGATTAGCTTTCTGCTCTTTCTCCTCCCTGCTCTGTGTCCAGTATGCTGATGTATATAAATGTACTTCTATTCTTCTGGCTTCCAGTGACTTCGTTCAGTGGGAATACAAGTATAAATACCAGAAGTACTATAGTCTGAGCTCTATCCCTATAGTTTTTCTGTGAGCTGTCTTCCTCCCTCAGATGAAGTGAAATCCTTTTAGGGTCTCTGTCCACACATCTCTTTCTTATGCAACTGCTCCTTTTACCTGGTATTCTCCAAGAGACAGTCACTGGTGTTTTCTATACATTCTTCTAGAAGTATTTTAAGTTTGCATAAATATTTGTACCTTGATTTTTTTGAAATCATTATTCTCTATATATTTTTCAACATTACATTTAATGCATTATAGTTTTAAATATTTAAACTTTGTAGTAAACTTTGTATTTAAACATTATACAGAATGTTCTGCATTATACTGATTTACTCAGAAACATATAAATTAGTCCATTAGTGCATATAGAATTAAGCTGGCTCATTTTATTTTATATTTTTCTGAGAGAGGAACTGACTATGTTGCTTAGGCTTGTCTTAAACTCCTAAACTCAAGTGATTCTGTTGTTTCAACCTCCAAAATGAGTTCTTGGGACTACAGTTGTGCACCATCTTGCTGGTTTGCCTCAATTTTGTTTTTTTTGAGAGTGCACTAAAATTTTAGATGTTCTATAACTAATTTAAATCTATTAAACACTTTCCCACTGAACTTCTATTTTTCCCCAACATTTTTATTATAAATAATGATATCATTAATAACTTTGCAACTATAGTATTCCTCATACCTACATGTATAGGGAATATTATCATTAGTGGAAGACTTGATAAACAGAATCAAATTCTCTTCATGGAGATTATAACATTTTATATTCTTCCCAACAATATATAACATTTTCTGGTTTCCATCCTCTCATAATGTAACCATGTCACTTAATGACAGGAACATAATCTGAGAACATTGAGTGATTTCCTTGTTATGTACACATACCAGAGTGTGCCTAAACAAATTGAGACAGTTATGATGTCATTAGTCATTATAATGTATGGGACCACTGTATTATAGGCAGTCCACCATTGACCCTTGATGGAAACATTATTATGCAGCACATGGCTATACAATGTCACTACAGTTCTGATAATTTTAATTTGTGAAATGAATTTTTATTCTAAGCAAGCTTGATGGTTTTTGCATATGTAAAAAACAGTTTGCACTTGTTTTTTTGTTCTGTTTATATTCTATTTAGGCTCTATTTTTGAATTGCTGATATTTTAATTATTTGAAGAAGTTTTTTATTTTAATATTTTTTAAGTTGTTGATGGATCTTTATTTTATTCATTTATTATTTATAGGTGGTGTTGAGGATCGAACCCAGTGCCTCATGCATGCTAGGCAAGCGCTCTACCACTGAGCTACAGCCCCAGCCCCTGAAGAAGCTTTTTATATAATATGAAATTAACCTTTTAGTGTACTATGCAGCATGAATTTCCCCTTACTTTGACATCTGTATTTTGTCTCTATCCTTATTTTATCACCTGGATTTATTCTTTAAATATGCTATTTACTAATATTTTCTTTTGCACTACAGCAATTTGCATTATTTTAATGAAAAACCCTGGAGAAAGGACAGCACTGAGCAGACTCCCATGTTTCCCTACCAAAGTTCTACATGCATTATGATTTTGGAAATTTGTCATGATGTGAAGAAGTCTGTGACATATCACATTATTGCAGGTTTATCTATGACAAACTCTTCACCACTGAGAGGTGGATGTGAGAGACTTCACCTCTAGCACACTATGAGAAGAAGTAGCAGATGTGGTGCTCCAAAGACTCATTTGCATCATAAAGATATGTTTGGTCCAATTTAAGAGAACCTCATTTACTGTTTATTTGCAATCACTGCTTCTATATCCTGTTAAATCATTCTTGTCTTGAGATTATGATATACTTGTGAATTACATTTAACTGCTTATAGTTTCACATATTTATCTTGAAAAATGTGGAGTCTATTTTTTATACAGCATGAGATTAGCAAATTTCATTATTTTTCATAAATAACCATTAATTTTAAAGTCTATCTTTTCCTCATTTAGGCACCTGTAGTTGTCGATTGAATGTTCTACGTTACTTCACTAATTTTAGCTTACCAATTGTGTGCCAAAACATCCTGCCTGATTATTTGTCTATGTGTTCCATTTATTATTGAGAAATCTCAATAATACTGGCTCTCAAAGTGAATTTGTTGATTTTTCCTGGAAGTATTTTTTAAATTTTTGCTCTATAATTTGAAACTATAGTCTATTATTTTAACTTTAATATGTATATTTCGTTTAGTAATATATACAGTAAAGCAACATCTTTTGTCCTCCTCCAGAGTAAAAGTTTCTTCACAGATGTTAATATTATCTATGGTATATTTTTAATCCAGAGATGTTAAAAATAATATTGCTGATTTATATATTTGATGTTTATTTAGATTTATCCATAAATTCTCAAATTTTCTGTTGATTTTATTTCTCTCTTCTTGAAATTACTTTTCTTTTTTTGCCTAAATTTCTTTTTTATTCATCACTTCATTTAGTGGGGGTTTGTATATGGAAACTTACAATTGTAAATTTTTTTAGATTCTATTTTTACTTAAATTCTTTATTGTTAGTTTTAACAACTACAGTTTACAATTTATTTAATAACTTATTTTTAAGGTAGCATCTATTAAAATTACTAAAAGAAGAACAAAAAGGAGAATTAACTCTGGGTAAAATTGAGTTGAGAAACACTTTGGATAGATAGGCTTTAAAATCAGCTAAACTAAGAGATTTTACCAGTGGTATTTGTTGTTTCTTCACACATTTAATTACAAAAAAGTTGAATTTGATTTGCCTGAAGTAGTATACATAATTTATTTTCAATTTCAATATTTTGCACTCTACATAAACCATTTGTTTTTGCAAATGGTTTTTGTTTGTTTCTATTTCTTAATTTCACTCTTAACATTATTACAATATTACTAAATTGCATTATTACTAAACATCAACAATGTTTATAGCAGCACAATTCATAATAGCCAACTTAATGGAACCATCCCAGGTGCCCATCAACAGTCAAATGGATAAAGAAAATGTGGCATATATACACAATAGAGTTTTATCCAGCCATAAAAAGGATTGAATTATGTCATTTATCGGTAAAAAGATGGAAGTGGAAGATACCAAAATAACTGAAATAAGCCAGACTCAAAAAGTCTAGAGTCAAACATTTTCTTTAATATTTGGAAACCAGAAAGAGAAGGGGAAAAAGGAATTAAGAGGGGTGGATATCTCAGAAAAATAGAAGGGACACCAATAGAGTAGAGGAAGGGGATCAAATCAAGAGGGAGGGAGGAAGGAAGGATATGGGTGGGAAAATTCTGGGGAAAGAAATCTACCAAGTTTATGCTATGCTTATGTATGAATATAACACAATAATAAAGAAGCACTAATAATTATAATAGCAGAAGGAAATCAGTATTATATATGTGCATATACATATGTATAATTATAATGCATTAATAATAATAATAGATGGGAAATCAGTATTTTCTTACTATGCATTTCCTCCTCCAGAACTCCTGGCAAACACACAAACTGTTCTTTATTTCTTTCATATTGTCATTTCAAGAATGCTATATAAATAAAATCATGCAGCATACAACATTTTGGTATTGACATTACTTTTATCCTAGCATAATTCCCTCAGTAGCTATCCAGATGTTAAAATGCATCAGTGGTTTGCTCTTTCTTATTGCTGGAGACTGGAGAGGGCCCATGGTATTAATGTGCCTGTATTTAGTATTTCATCAATTGAAAGACATTTGACTTCTTTCCAGTTTTTGCCTCACATGAATAATTTGGAAGATTCAAAAATAGGCCAATAGAGTCTATTGTGTGTACTTATACTTTAAAATTAATGAACTTTAAATTTTAGAGAAGTTTACAGAAAATTGATCGGGAGTATAGAGGGTTACCATATATCTTTTCACCACTATTCCAGTTTCTCATATTAGTGCCATCTTGCCTTAGTGTGATACATTTATTACAAGTGATGAGTCATATTGATACATTATTATTATCTACAATTTATTTTAGGATTTACTTTTTGAGTTGTATATTCTAGAGGTTCTGATAAATGTATAATGACACATATCCATAATTATAATACCATACAGAATAATTTATTTTACCTAAAAATTTCCTGTGCTCAAAACATGTTCATTACTCCTTCCTTCCCAATAAATCTCAAGCATACACTGATTGTTTTTACTGTCTCCATAGTTTTTGCCTTTTATAAAATGTCAAAAATTAAAATAATACAGTGTGTAGCCTTTTCAGACTAGCTCCTTTCACTCAGCAACATGCATTTATGATTCGTTCATGTCTTTTCATGGTTTTATATATTATATTGTATTAAATAATATTCAATTTTATATCTGTATATCTCACAGTATTTTTCTATTCACACGTTGATAGACAATTTGGTTCCTTCAGTTGCATTTTGGTAAATCCCAGGAAGTGAAATTTCTAGATCACACATTAGATTTTACTTTGTAAGAAACTGCAAAACTGTCCTCCAAAGTGGCTGTACCATTTCTCAATACCTCCCACAATGAATGAGAGTTCCGGCAGTCTATAATCTCACCAAAATTTGGTGATGTCAGTATTTTAGATTTTAGACATTCTACTGGGTGTGTAGTGGATTTACTCTTGTTTTTAGCTTACCTGTTCTTTCTTAGTTCCTTTATTTCTTGTTTAAGTTTCTTACCACTACCTTACTATGCATTTCCTATAGCTGTTCTTTTAGGATAGCTCTACTGGTGACAAATTCTTTAATTTTCCTTCACTGTATAATTTCTTGATTTTACCTTCATTCCCTAAGGCTATTTTCACTGGAAATAAGGTTCCGGGTAAATAGCTCTTTGTTTTTTTCAGTGTTTTAAAAAATGTATGACAATTTGTTCATGCCTCTACAGTCTTGATGAGAAACCCACCGTGACTGAATTGTTTTTCCTTATAGGCAAGTAACCAGTCATCATCTTTTCCTCTGGTTTTAATTCCTCTCATTGTCTTTGGTTTTTAGAAGCATAATTATGATATGTCCAGGTATGGAGTTATTGGGTTATATCATCTCTGGAGTTTCTTCCAAATAATCTGTAAGTTAATTTCTTTGGAAAGTTTGGGAAAATTTCTGCCACAATTTTTGTTTCTGCAAGTATTTTTCTTCCCCATCCTCCTTCTCCACTCCTTCTGGGATATGATATATAAATATTTTCATTTATTGTAATCTCATAGGATATTTTAAATTCAATCTATTTCCCTTCTGTGGTTAAGACTGGACAATTTCAGTAGTTCCTTTTTCCAGTGCATTGGTTCTTTTCTTTGACCTGTCCCTAATCTTGCTGACTCTATCTACTGAGTTTTTTGTAGCTCTAAAAGCTCGATTTGATTTACTTTCTGTTTCTTAACTGAAACATTATTTATGAGACTACTTTTCCATGTGTTGTAATTGTTCCTCAAATCAATTTTATGATGACTACTTTAAAAATGTCACATAATGCTAACATTTCTGTCATCTCACAGTTGACATCTTTCGATTGTGTGTTTTCATTTGATTTGAGTTCTCCATTACTTAGTATGGTTTTGTTAGTATACATACATATATATATATATATATATATATATTTTAATATTTTTAGTTGTTGATGACGTTTATATGCGGTGTTGAGGATCGAACCCAGTGCCTCCCACACGCAAGGCAAGCACTCTACCACTGAGCCACAATCCCAGCCATATATGTGTGTGTGTGTGTGTGTGTGCATGTATATTTTAATTGCAACCTAAATACTTGGTACATTGTGTAGGATGACTCTGAATCTCATTTAAGCTTCCTATTTGAGCTGGCTTATTCTGACATTATTCCAGCTTAGGGTATAGGGCATTGGTTTATTATTTCTAGACATAGATGAAAATTTCCACTTAGCCTTCATTGACACCTAAGGCGGGAGAGTTTTATTTTAGGGGGAGTACTAGGGGCAATGGACCACTGAGCCACATCTCAGCCTTGTTTTGTATTTAATGTAGAGACAGGGTCTCACTGAGTTGCTTAGTGCCTTGCTTTTACTGAGGCTGGCTTTGAACTCACCATCCTCCTGCCTCAGCCTCCCAAGCCGCTGGGATTACAGGCATGTGCCACTAAACCTGACTAAGGGAGGTTCTTTGTCAATCCCAGGTAGGAGTGAGAGTCCTGATTCCTCTATAGGTCTCCTATAATGGAGGAATAGGGATGCTTCATTGCTGCTCCCCATGTGGCCTCCACAGATGACAGGAGAAGATGAGGGTGATTTCCTCATGTCTATTGACTGGTGGTGAAAGCCCTAACTCTTCACTAGGCATTGTCTGATAACCCCCTGTAAGGAGCAGGAGATGAAAGAGTTCCTCAATACAGCTGGATGGGAATGGGAATCCAGGGTCCCATGCAGTCATCACTGTGACCACAGCTAGAGCCTCATTACCACTGGAGGAGAATGATCTGGGTCTCTACTGAAACTTCTCTGAAGTCACTGCAGCAGAGTTTGAGGCACCTTGTTTCAGCTAGGCACGGATGGAATTATAGATTCTTCCAATTTTGTTGAAACTTTTTAAAAACGCACACTCTGTCCAAAGGAAAATACCAATAATAATAATAATAATAAGAAGAAGAAGAAGAAGAAGAAGAAGAAGGAGAAGAAGATCTGTTTCTGTTAGTGATTTTGTGTTGCCAGCCTCTCTATTATCAATCTGTGAAATATTGGCAGAAAGAAAATGGGAGAACTTATAACTGCATCATCCTTAGGGCTCTGAGGTCCCTAGCTAGTTTGTCTTCTTCTCTCTGACCTTTCAGAGTTCTCTTATACTTGTTTTATATACAATATTGAGGGTTTCTAGATGTGCTCAGTGGGAAGAAAAGGAAAAATTACTACTCCATATTCCCAGAAGCAAAAATTTCTTCATTGTTTTATTAGTTCTCAACCTCTTCTCCTATTTCCTTGCATGATTTAAGAATGATATGAATGCTTATAATTTTTTTAACAGTTGCATTATAATATGCTCTAGGATGAGTCAAGAGTGTCCCACTGAGGGTACTCAATTTATTGCTTCACAGTTGATTATATGTATATATCCTCTGAAATATTAAGAGCCAAAAATATGTAATATAATAGGAACAGTACCCAAGAAAAGATTTCATGAAATGATCCTCTGTTGTACTTGGTGTTTTGATAACTTTAATGATTTTTTTATAAAATTGTACTTCTATGGTCATATGTTATAAAGTTGGGTCTGATTTACTAAATTAAATGATGAACAGTGTGTAAGAGAAAAACTTTAAAAAAAATTCTTAATCAGGGTACCAACTTATGATTTAAAAGTTATAAATAAAACCATTTAGTCGTAATTGCTGATGTGATAATTCCAGAGGAGAAAATGAAATAGAACAAAATAGTAATAAAACATGAATATGGGATATAATTGCATATACCACATCATACCAAAGTGTGAATAGTTTATTATTTCAGGTGGAGTTGAAGTCTAAATTTATCACTTGAAATCTTAAGTAAATCAGGGGATTTAACCTTTCAGAGCAGTTTCTTCTATAAAATGGGGATAATAATAGCTTCCTTGAAATATTGTTGTTTAGATTACAAATAGTATTTTAGCAGAGTGCAGTTTGGTGACACTCCTTTGTTTCTTACTTCTGGGAGAAAATCACATTGCCTTTAAATTTTTTATTCATTCTCTTTGATTAATGAGTAGATTAATTGGAGAAACATTATGGGTCTCAAGAATTTTTCAATCTTCTTCTGGATTTCTAGAATAATGAGACATAAAGAAAATATTTTTGTAGTTTTTAAAAGAATTCTCTTCATTGTCAATGTCCCCCATGATATCATGATACTTTCCAGTTAATATTTATGATATTGATATACAATGTTATTTCCCAAAAGGAGCCTGACTTTTCTCTTAATGGTGTTTTCTTTCTGGCCTGTTTCAGCAGCAGGTATGAATAACAAACATCAGGCAAGAATCCCTGCCTCTGTACAATCATCAAAACAACAAATCAAATGTTCTAGAAGTTATATTTACTCTCTGCATTGGAAAATAGTTTTTGTTCCATTTCTATAAGAATGATAACAAGAAAGTTTGGACTCACATAATTTGTACAACTCATATGTCTGAAATGATTTATGCCTCAGATAATTTCCCTAAAAGCATTGCATGTTTTTGCGGGGGGCGAGGGTGGTAAGGGCTGGGAGGTGTAGTGGGTATGGTTGAAAAAATTCTTTAGTTATCTCTATAGCTGAAAGAACATGAGTAAAAAAGGAAAGAAATTTCTACAACATTCATTGTTACCTCAAACAAAGTTTGTGTGGAATTTGTGATTCTTTAAAATATACAACCATAAAATGCATCTTTAATATCTAATTATTTCAAAGTAAACCTCAACAGGAGAACTTTTAATTTTTTAACAGTGTTCCATGCTTAAGTTGGTAGCAACATGAATTTAAAACTTATCAAATCATTTTTAATGGTAAGATATTACTCTTGCCTTAATTTTTCTTACCAACTGATTCTAATAATATATTTAACACACAAGATTTATCATAGACTGTTGCTAATCTTGTGAACTATCCAATTTAAAACTACAAATTATTTTAATAGGATAAGTGGAATGAGTAGGAAAACCTTTAATACTAGCTATGTGTTTCTTACCTCAGCTACTTTTAAAATCCTCTTCTATAAGATGTTTCCTAATTCTAAATTATAACTTTCTGTGGAGAAGTAAATCACAGTTTTTGATATTAACCATAGGAAATATGTTATAAATCAACCTAAACAGTACAAATTTCTGCAAGCATTTATTTGTAGTAATTTCTCTGTTCAAGGCATATCCCCAATATTCAAAGATATTAGCGACTTAAGCCCCCAGAAGTCAGTTATATTACAAATATTTTTCACAAGAAAGGAATTAATGTGATATAGAGATGGATATTTGAACATTATAATTGAGCATATTGAGAAAAGTGTAAATGGAGGTGTAAAGTAATTAAGTCATATCTCTGGCACATTCTGTTCATGTAGTGACATTAGTTAGCACCTATATTATCAGAACATAACACATTTACAGTAATACCATTGCCCATTCATGATAAAATTCATATTATGACTGATAGCACACAACAGTAGTAGAAAATGAAATGATATTTTAAATGCACCTTTACTCTGTGTAAAAAAGATATTTGTTATGTTTAATAAAATTTCCACAACCTAGGTATATTTTTCTTTTCAGGCTTTTTGTTTGTTTGTTTGTGTGGGTTACTTTGTGATTATATTAAATGCTTTGTAATATGCTGCCTTGTTAAACATTTTTAATTAATTGTCTGGAATAAATACATTAATAGGTCATAATAATTTAATACATTCAATGCCTCTGTAGTACCTACTATACCTAAACAAATGTTCCTTGGCAATTCATTGAAAATTAATTATGTCTTGTCAAAGAAATGCAAAAAGTCAACTAGAAGACTAATTGAAATCATTTTAACCTTTTTACATAAGACTGGATAAGGAGAGCATCTTGTAAACTTGATTAATTATCATTAATTATTTTAACATTTATATATGAAATATCAAATAAGACATTACTAGAAGCTATTATGAATTAAATACAGTTTTATGAATATCTGAAGTTATATTTTCTTTTAACATATATTTCTGTTAACATTGTTTAGACATTCAAAAATTCTATTAACATTATATTCATTTGTTTAAAAGGTAGGGTTTTTTTTTAGTAAAACATATCTCCCTTTTTTAAACTCTCTCATGGCTCCACAGTAATAAAATATTCTTAATTTCCTTTGTTCATTCCAAAATACATACATTTTCAGCATAGTGTTATGATTTTTTAAAAGGTAGCTATTCTATCCTTTGACAAAGCACTAGAGCAAACAGTTTAGTTAATGCAGTTTTTCTAATGTAATGCCTAGATAAAATTTAAATTTTCTTAGATTGCCTTTACAAACTAATGCTAAAACTGTAGATTGGAAAAACTGGTGCACCTGTGTGAATGAGGGTGTTTTGAATGAAGGTGTTCAAAATGCTCCCTGATAATCTCCAAAAGTCACCTTTATTTAATCCATCCCTATGTGACAAGCACTAGACTAAGTGCTTCAGGAGAAAAAATATTCTATTTAATATTTATGTCACTCCTGTTGTGCTTATCCTACTATAACTATTACATGTGCATAGATTCGGAGGAGTTGGTATATATTTAGTAGATGCACATTCAGCCTTAGAACAGTTATATAAGTTACTCAGGGTCACATGATTAGTAACTGATAGATATGGGATTTGAATCCACCTAGTGAGAGTACAAAGCCTAACCAAAATGCCTAATTCCTCAGGCAAAATTAGGTTGAAAGCTACCCATTCAGGCTAAGTATAGTATAAGGACTATCCAGTGATCTGATGGCTGATAGACTAATGGCTATTGAGCAAAAGTGCAATTAAGTCATAAGTGCAATTAAGGTAGGACTACCTGTAGATAACATTCCAAATTTTGACTTTATAGATTTTTTCTTTGTTTACAATATGCGGAAAATAGCATTTAAACCAAATCAAAGCAGGTCAATTTAAAAGCTTGAGGCTAGAAACTCTTCGCAAATTGGTAGGATCATATATTTTAGAAATGGTAAACTATAGAGTCAGATCAGTTAAGGAACTCGTGATTATATTCAGCAATGTATTCATTGCCAGAAGTTTATTTTGATATCATGTAAAACTGTCATTAAATAATGCATGTACAGTTAGCCTGTCTTCTTCAAAGGAATGTCTGCATATATCTGATACTTTTAATGCCAGAGTTCACCTTCATATTTCCTCATAAAACTTTCACATTAAATATTTCACCTCTTTTTTTGTTGTTGATATGTTTATACTCAAGTAGAAAGGAATATTTTGAAATATAAAACCATTTATATGGATATGATATTTGACTGTTCACATTTATTTCTATTTAGATATTTATGTAATATTGAGAATAGAATTTTCCTGTGCCTTTCACTTGCTATATACAAGAAAAACTGCCAAAGTCATAGAAAACATACAGTTAATGTGAAGTATTCAGAATTCTCTAAATTAATGCTGTTATTTTTATTTGTCAAAGTTTAGCTCTAGAAAGTAAAATTCTATTTTAGTTAGCTTAGGAACAAAAGAATTTGTTTGTAGATATTAACAAGATTTTAAAATTATTGTAAGAAATTAAAAAGCTCAAGTAATCAGTGGGAAGGCTGAAAGAAGTAATACCATGATGATGAAAAAAATTAGTTTCAACCCTTATTTCCAGAACCAGATTTTTCCTTGTGTAACCTGCATCAGCGAATTTGTATTTGTACCTTTGTGTCTATACTATGGAGCCAGTTACTAAACTATGGAATGACTGAAAATCTGTATCCACAGTTGCTAGGTAAAATAGCCAAAGAACCTGCCAGAATGCCTCCACCTCACTTGTCTTGTCTTCCATTTTATTTTATTTTTCATGAGCATATTCTCAGTCAAATCTAAATCTTTTATAGAAATCAATTCCTTTGGGAATTTTGTATGCAGCAGGTTTTAGTCTCATCATTACATTATCAACAAAAACCTGCTCAATCTTCATTCGAGCATCTTAACCCTTTTCAATGCCACAATGATTTTTATGAAAGGCAAATTTCATTATATCATTCTTCTCCTTAAAGTTGTTACTGGTTCCTCATAGATTTTGACATGAAATATAAACTAATATCTTAGCACACATTGTTTTATCTGGGTCTTCCTATCATCCTGTTTCCCAGTTGCAATTCATATTCCAGAATAATCAAATTTTATGCCTCCTCTATTTTTTACCTCTGTGGTTCTAAACATGCTAACCACTCTTTATAAATCCTCCCCCACTTTATTTATTCTCTAATTTTTTGTCCTTTAGGATTCTGTTCAATACTATTCTAAGAATTAGTTTCTGCTCTACAAAAAGAAATTACATACCCTGTTATATCACTACATCCTAAACAGTCACTAGCCATAAAATTCACCATATTCTCTTATTGTTTTTATCTATGATATCTTCAAAATAACTGAGTAAACTTTTTGAGAACAAGAATGATATTATTTTTTTCATTCATGAAGAACAAATGAATGAATTCTGCTTCCTACCTGCAGAGAGTTTTTCTAGGCCAGAGATCAGAGAAGTAGATGGAGACCAGCAGGCTGCATGAGTTGAGGAAGAGATGAGAGACCTCTTAGAGAAAAACAATACAATTTAGAAGACAGAGAACTGTAGAAGAGGAAATTGCCAGCTCAGGAGATTTAGAAGGCTCTCTCTTAAGTATTTTGATAAAAGTGATTGGTATATGAATTTGTGTAAAGTAACCAACGTCAAAGCCCAGAGTGAGAGGAACACTCCAAGGGAGAAATGCCAGTTGCTCATACAGGGCTGGAAAACATCATAATGGGACAGATTATAGAGAAGTCTCTTAACTCTTCAGTGAGGGATAACTAGTCCTATATTGAACAATGCTCCTATCTCATTTAAAGTATCATAAAAACTATTCCAGAAACTATTTATCAATAATTGCATTCCAAAGCAAAACTCAAGAATAATTTATGAAATACAAATTCATAGAACAAGGTAAGATACAAAAAAATGTAAAATACAGTTTGGAATCTACTAAAATTACTAGACATGCAAAGGTTCAGGAACTTATTATGTATAAAGAGGAGAAAAATAAATATTTTGAAACTGACCAAGAAGTGATACAAGAGTTCGAGTTAATCAAATAAACAAAATCAGAAATGGTGGGTAATACACAAGATTTTTTCTTATTACTTAATATTTTTTTAAAGATTATTATAAACAAAATAGCATAGTGTGAAGTTTATGACTTAAGTAAAAATGTATGAATATAATAGCACAAATGTTGGGAGGAGAGACATGTAAATATACAACTTTTAGATTATTATAATATGTATTCAAGGATATAGGTTCACTAGTAGATATTGGTTTAAGATATATACCATGAATCTTAAACAATTATTCAAATAATATAAAGAACAGATATAAACAAAAAAACACAGAAAATAAACATAAGTATTAATTTTTTTCAAAGTTTGATGGGTCAACATATATCAATAGCTGAATGATCAATAATCACATTAAGTATAAGTGATCTGAGTATCTCTAATTAGAAGGCAGATTATATTATATAAACAAGTAACATGAAACTATATACTATATATAAAATTACATTTCAACATAAACATTAAAAGTAAATTTATTACAAAAGTATGTTAATAAAAAGAGAGCCATAGCAGCTGTATTAGTGTAAGAAAAGTAGATTTACAAGTTAATGATAACCTCAGAAACAAAGAGTCATTTTATATTGATAAAGTGATAAAATTTCACCAGCAATAGCAGTATACACTTGCTTTATAAACAGTCAATGAACATTTACACATCACAAATTCATCAACAGCATATAATGATCATAGATATTTATGTATCTAATAACATATATAAATGTCCTATACCTAAAAACTGAATCTTAAAGCATATTAAACAAAATCTCTTTTAACTTCAAATAGAGATAATTTCACAGTTATAGTCAGATATGCAATCTACTTTGTTGGTAGTAGTTAATATCTTTAGTCAGTTAGGCTCACTAGAGGTGACATCTTAGTGTGTACACTTGTTTTCATGACTGTTTTTTGTCCAAATATGACAAAAAGGCAAGCAAGATGGCTGAATAGAAGTACCCAACACTGAATTCTTCCTCCACTCCAACCTAGGAAAAACCAAAGCAACAGGTGTATAACTGCATATTGTACTAGGCAATTGTGGGAGAACGTTGGCATTAGAACAGTAGACACCCAGTAATCTAGAATAACAGCATAGCAAGAGAAACAAAATATCCCATCACCTGACACCAAGTAGTGGGAGTGGAATGTTTCCTCTGTAAGGGTGAAGGTGAAAGAGACAGTCTCAACAAACAATCAGCACAAATATTGACAATCCTAGCTACTGGGAAAGTTTTGTGGTCCTTGAAGATTTACAGCCTAAACAAGAGATCTGAAATCCACACAGTAGCCTGGCCTTTTTAAAGGAATCCACTTCATCTCCCAATGAACTGGGAGTGCTGGAGCCAAGAGCTTAAGAAGGGTGCAAGTATCTGTGTTTGGCCTACTCCAGCAGGCCAAAAGACTCTACCTTTTTCCCATTTCTTGGACCTCATAGATATTCCACTGCATTGACTCAGCAGGTCTTTGCCTCATGAATTAAATGACCCAAAAGAGTGACTGACACAAACTTGCTGAGAATATTACAAAATGCACAACAAGTGTTGCCAAGGGGAGTAGAGTATGCAATCTACAAGAATAGGAGAAAGGGAGATCAGGAAGCCTGCCCTCTGACAGGGACATAGGCAGTCACGTGTAGTTATGTGTGGGTGCCAGGAATGAGGGAATCTGTTCTGTGGTTAATGCCAGCACACTCTCCGTGCTGCACATGGACCCTGTCACTAGCAAGATTGGAAAAAGAACACCAAGATTCCACTGCTTCCTTTTCCAAAGAGGTTTGCTTCCAAGGAGAAAAGCTCCAGCCACAACCCTGATCCCAAGGCATAAAGCCTAAATAGTTTCAAAAAAATATTTGCCAATGCCAATAGTTTTCAACTTTCCCTTCCTCCTGTGAGTACTCCAGTTGAGAAATTTTTAATCTGCTCAGACTGTGATCCACTCCTGCTTGATTCCCACCATGCACTTTGACTAAAAAATTGGGGAAAAATGTCCTTTACCATCACCGATTCTCTAGGCATGCAAAGAGGAGGGGACCCGAATGTCCTACTTCTAAGAAGACATGCCTGCCATAACAGCAGAGAGGAATAACATGATTTTCCCTGTCTCTACAACTAGTAGATCCCTTAAATTAGTCAAGGACATGTCTTTTCTGATCACACACTACTGAAAAGACTAGGTATTATTGTCAAAGAAGGGTTGCTATGTTTCATGACCCTGCCCTCACTTGTGAAGCACCTGAAACCACACCAGTGTCTAATCACAGAACAACTACTTCAGGCCCTTCCCCACTACTGGAGCAGTCAATACCAGAGACCCTTTCAAGTAGTGAAGGCAATATGAACAGTATCTGACTTAATCCTGAACACCTAACCGGGTCCAACACTACCACTGTAGAAATAAACATGGAGAGTATACTTGCAAACTTCCCTGAATTTCTAGTTCCACAGTGCAAATGGATCTCTCAGACTTGGAAATTTTATATGGTATGCCAAGACTCATTAAATACAAACAGAGATTACACTATGATACAGAGCCGGAGATAAACTCAACATTGCATAACAAATCAATACTCAAAGATTCACCTTCAAGAGAAAGTTTCTTACTAGAAAAGGCTATCCCTTAAAAGTGATAAGGAAATCCATTTCACCAGATGTGAAAGTCTCAACTTAGGAAAAAAAAGAGATACAAAAAAGAAAAGTAATAGGACATCTCCTAAATATTATAATTCTACTAACAGACTCCAAATACATTTAAGTGGATAAAATATCTGATAAAGAGTACAAAAGAATAAATGTTTAAATGCTCAATGATATACAAGAAAATTCAAATAAATGGTTAAATAAAATTAAGAAGAAAATGAAGGATATGAATGAGAATTTCAGCAAAAAGGTAGCGACTTTGAAAAAGGATCAGTCAAAATATTGGAAATAAAATTACAATAAATCAAATAAAAATAAGGTTGAAGATCTAAAGAACAGATGAGATCATGCAGAGGAAAGAATATTGTAGATTGAAGACAATTCCTACAAAATATCACATTCTTATACAATAAAGAAGAAGAAAAGAATAAAGAGAGACCACGCAGTCTTTGAGACAAAGACTCAAAAGATTAAAAGTCCATACCATCATGCCAGAAGGGAAAAAATAAAGAATGAGGGCATAGAAACCCTACTTAATGAATTAATAGCAGAAAATGTCCCTAATTTGGAGGAAAACATGAATACTATGTATGGGAGGCCTATACAACTCCAAGTAGACATAATCCAAAAAGATTCTCAGCAGGTGGGTGTTGTGGTATGTGTCCATGATCCCAGCTGAGGTAGGAGGATCATAAGGTCAATGAGTCTGGACAATTTAGTGGGTCCCTGCCTGAAAATTAAAAAAAAAAAAAATAGAAAGTGGTGGAGTACAGCTCAGTGGATAAGTGCTCCTGGGTTCCATCCTCAGTACTACCAAAATTTAAGGAGTCTCTCATAACTATGTATTAGTCAAATTGTCAAAGATACAAAGAAATAAGTTTAAAATCTGCAAGAGAAAAACACAAAGTCACATTTAAGGGCACTTCAGTAGAATAACAGCATATTTCTCAGGAGACACTCTACAGTCCAGAAGAAAATGGATTGATGTATTTCAAATCTTGACAGAAAATAAATGACATACAAGATTATTATACCCAGAAAAGTTACCCTTCAGAATCAAAGAAGATGTAAAGACCTTACAAGATACACAAAACCTAATGGAATTCATGAGAACCAAAGAAGATTTACAAAAGATGCTTAAAGGTACTATCATAATAGCACATGAAGCATGAAAGTATAAATTCCACTAGAAGAGTAGAAATACAAATGAGAAATGAAAAAGAATAAAACATTATCAATACAGTAAACCATTAAACTTCAAAGATGAATGAGAAGATGAATGAAGAAAACAATATTCAAAACAACTAGGAGAAAATCAACAAAATGACAGGCATAAGTTCATACCTTTCATGAATAATTCTGAATATAAATTATATTAATTGTCAGATTAAAAGATACAGACTGGATGGATGGATCAAAACAAGACCCAATAATATGCTGCTTATAAGAAACACATCTCTCTAATAAGGACACATACATATGGAGCATGAAATAATGAAAAGTTATATTCTAAGTAAACGGAATCCGAAAGCAATACTGGGTAGCTATGTCTATATCTGTAAAAGAAAGTCTTCCAGATAAAAATAGGAAGAAGAGACAAGTTTACTCTATAATAACCAAAGGAACAATTTATCAAGTAGATACACAAAGTGTAAATATATTTGTACTTAATATCAGAGTACCAATTTTATAAAACAAAAAAATTAGACTTAAATGGAAAGATAGTACAACACAATAATAGTGGGGGATTTCCATACTCCACTTTCACCAATAAGTAGAATATTTAGATAAAAAAATCAATAAGTGAAAATTAGTTAAGCTAACTGACAAATCAAATAGACTTAATTACAGAACACGCAACTCAGAACTGTTTTCCTCAGTGCTTAGAACATTCTGCAGAATAAAACATGTATTAGGTTACAAAAAATGTCTTAACAAGTTTTTAAAAAAGCAGATCATGTATTTATTCTGATTGCAATGGAATAAAACTAGAAATCAAGTTTAAAAGAAAATTCATAAATTATATTGACATTTGGAAACAGAACTAGATACTTTTGAATAAACAATGGGTCACTAAAGAAATCAGAAAGGGAATTTTTAAATTACATAAAAACAGAAGAGATATCAGTGGAATAAAGGAAGGGGAAGAGGGGAGGAAGGAGTCATGGGAAAAGGGAAGTATGGTGGAATAAATCTGACCAAACTTTCCTTCATACATATATGAAACTACTACAGTGAATCTCACCTTTAAGTATATCTAAAAGGCACTAATTTAAAAACATCTATCAATAAGTAGAAGAAAGATCAAGAGAGTGGAGGAAAGGGACTATTGGGAGGGAGGGAAGAGGGGAAGTACTGGAGACTGAATTAGAGTAAATCATATCCCATGCTTGTATAATTATATCAGAATTAAACCCAATAATATATGTATCCATAATAAGCTAAGAAAATGTTTTTATAAATTTATAATATTAAAAAATCCTTGAAATAACAGGAAATTCAAACACAACATACCAAAACCTGACAATGCATCAAAAGCAGTACTAAGGGAGGAATTTTATGTCAAAAAGTACTTACATAAAAATATAGGCTTAAAATGAACAACATATTGATGGACAATGATGCATCTCAAGGTCTTAGAAAGTTCAGAACAAACTATATCCCAAATTAGTAAAAGGTTAATAAAGATCAGGGCAAAACCAAATGAAATAGAGTCTAAAAGAAAAATCAAACCCCCATGTTTTGGTGCACATCTGTAATCCTGGGGGCTTGAGAGGCTGAAGCAAGAGGATCTTGAATTCAAAGCCAGCCTTAGCAAAACTGAGGCACTAAGCAACTCAGTGAGACCCTGGTTCTAAATAAAATACAAAATAAGACTGGGGATGTGGCTCAGTGGCCTAGTGTCCTTGAGTTCAATACCCAGTACCAAAAAGAAAAAACAAAAATAAAACAAAACAAAAACTAAATAAAAATGAACAGGATTAGTGATAAAATCAATACCCATAAATCAAGTGCATTTCTAAACATCGGCAATGAACACTCTGAAAGAGGAATTAGGAAAACGACCACATTCACAATACCCTAAAAATATAAAATAAAATACTTGGGAATCAATTTAACAGAAGAGGTAAAAGATCTCTACAATGAGAACTACAGGACACTAAAGAAAGAAATTAAAGAAGATCTTAGAAAATGGAAAGATCTCCCATGCTCTTGGATAGGCAGAATTAATATTGTCAAAATGGCCATACTACCCAAAGCACTATACAGATTCAATCATGAAATTCATTTGGAAAAATAAGAGACCCAGAATAGCCAAAGCAATCCTTAGCAAGAAGAGTGAAGCAGGAGGCATGACAATACCTTAAACTATAATACAAAGCTATAGTAACAAAAATGGCATGGTACTGGCACCAAAATAGACATGTAGACCAATAGTACAGAATAAAAGACTCAGATAAAGCCCATATAAATACAGTTATCAAATACTAGACAAAAGACACCATAAACATACATTGGAGAAAAGATAGCCTCTTCAACAAATGGTACTGGGAAAACTGGAAATCTATATGCAGCCAAATGAAAATAAACCCCTATCTCTCACCATGCACAAAACTCAACTCAAAGTGGATCAAGGACCTAGGAATTAGATGAGAGACCCCGTACCTAATAGAAGAAAAACTAGACCTTCATAAAGTCGGACAAAGCCCCAACTTCCTTAACAAGACTCCTAAAGTGCAGGAAATAAAATTAAGAATCAATAAATGGAATGGATTTAAACTCAAAAGCTTTTTTGCAGCAAAAGAAACAATTAATGAGGTGAAAAAAAAGCCTATATTTTTTGCAACATGCACGGCCAAAAACAAACAAACAAAAAAAACTAAACAAAAATCAAAAGGATCAGAGATAAAATCAATACCCATAAATTAAATGCATTTCTATACATCAGTGATGGATATTTTGAAAGAAAAATTAAGAAAACTATCCCATTCACAATACTAAGGGATGAATTTTATGTCAAAAAAGTTATGTCCTAATCTCCAGGACATATAAAGAACACAAAAACTTAACACCACAAAATAAACAATCCAATCAATAATTGGGCTAAGGAGTTGAACAGACACTTCTCAGAAGATATACAATTGATCACCAAATACGTGAAAAAAATGTTCAACATCTCTAACAATTAGAGAAATGCAAATCAAAACTACTCTAAAGTTTCATCTCACATCAGTCAGAATGGCAGTTATCAAGAATACAAACAACAATAAGTGTTGGTGAGGTTTTGGGGGGAAAAGGCACACTCATGCATTGCTGGTGGAATGCAAATTGGTGCAACCAATCGGGAAAGCAGTATGGAGTTTCCTTAGAAAACTTGGAATGGAACCACCATTTGACCCAGCTGTCCCATTCCTTGGTCTATACCTGAAGTACTTAAAAACAACATACTATAGTAATGCAGCCACTCAATGTTTATAGCAGCTCAATTCACAATAGCAAAATTGTGGAAGCAATCTAGATGCCCTTCAATAGATGAATGGATAAAGAAACTGTGGTATAAATACACAATGGAATATTACTCAGCAATAAAAGAGAATAAAATTATGGCATTTGCAAGTAAATGGATGTAGTTGAAGAATATCATGCTAAGCAAAGTAAGCCAATCCCAGAAAACCAAAGGATGAATGTTTTCTCTGATAAGTGGATGCTAATCCATAATGGGAGAGGGGGCATGGGAGAAAATGGAGGAACTTTGGTCAAAGGGGAGGAAGGGAAGGGAGGGGACACGTGGGTAGGAAGGATGGTAGAATGAGACGGACATCATTGCCCTAGGTTCAGGTATGACTGCACATATGGTGCAACTCTACATCATGTACAACCAGAGAAATGAAAAGTTGTGCTGCATTTGTGTACAATGAATCAAAATGCATTCTTCTGTTGTGTCTACCTAAGTAGAGTAAATAAATTTAAAAAAGAAAAAAGAAAAAAAATCAGTGAAACAAAAAGCTGATTCTTTGAAAAGATAAACAAAAACTGAAAACCTTTAGAAATACCAAAAGAGAGACAGAAGAACTAAATGAATAAAATTAGAGATAAAAAGAAGACATTACAACTGACATCACAGAAATTAAAAGAATCACTAGAGATTATTTTGAAGAACGATATGCCAACAAACTGGAAAATCTAAAAAGAATGACAAATTTTGGGATATATAAAACCTACCCAAATTTAACCAAAAGCATATAGAAAACCTGAACACACCAATAAAAAGTAGTGAGATTGAAGCCGTAATAAAAAATTTCCCCACAAAAAAAATCTCAAGATTGGGTGGCTTTGCTGTTAAATATTAAACTTAAAAATGACTCCCATCAATGCCTCTTCAACTATTCCACCTACTGTGCATGTATTCATGGATGAACATAGGAAACATAGGAACATAGTCCCTGTTCATGTATTCATGGATGAACATAGGAAAGTTATGTCAAATTCATTCTACTTTTTTAATTCCAGCCCTCCTCCTTTCCTTTCATTCCCTTCTAAGCTAATCCTCTGAGGCCACCTTACCAAAACTTGACAAGAACACAAGAATAACAACACAACAAAAAGCAAACTATAGACCAATATCGCTGATGAACAGAGATGGAAAAGTTCTCAAGCATACCAGCAATTCAAATTAAACAGCTCTTAACAAAAGTCATATACACTGTGATCAAGTTGGTTTCATTACAGGGATTCAAGGATGGTTCGACATAAGCAAATCAATAAATGCAATATATCTTATCAACAGAATGAAAGATAAAAATTATATGATCACCTCAATAGATGCAGAAAAGGCATCTGATAAAATTTAACATATCTTCATGATAAAAGCCCTGAGAAAATTAGGTATAGAAAAATGTTACTTCCGCATAATAAAACTTATATATAACACACTCATTGCGGACATCAAAGTAAATGGGGAAAAACTAAGTGCATTTCCTTTAAGCTCAGGAACAAAATGAGTATGTTCACTATCACCACTCTCATTCAATATAGTAGCAAAAATTTTAGAGCAATCAGACGAGAAAAAAATAGTAGGCATATAAACAGGAATGGGGGAAGTTAAGATATCTCTGTTTGCAGATAATATAATAGTATATACAAGAAAACTTAAGAATCCACCAAATGGCTCTTAGAACTGATGAACAAATTCAGTAAAGCAGAAGGATACCAAATCAACATACAAAAATCTGTGGCCATTAATAAATTAACTGACAAAGAAATCATGAAAGCAATGCCATTTACTATAGACACACACACACACCTAGGATAAACTTAACTAAGGAAGGCAAAAAGCTCTTCAAAGAAAATTACAAAACATTAATGAAAGAAATTGTAGAAGACCTTAATTGTGAAGATATTTCCCATGTTTATACATTGGAAGAATTAACATTGTTAAAATACCCAGACTACCAAAGGTTCTGTATAAATTCAAAGTAATACTACTGAAAATACCAGTGACATTCTTCTCTGAACTAGAAAGGAGAACCCTAAAATTCATGTGGAGGTACAAAACATCTCTAATAGCCACAGCCATCTTGAGAAAAAAGAAAAAAGCTGAAGGCCGAATTTGTGAATTATGATTAAAAGTGTACTGAGGATGAATATATGTTATTAAAGGCCTATGATAGAAAGTTCTAAAGTAATTAACAAGAAAATACATGAAAATGAAAAAAAATAGACTCAAGTAAGTAGAAAAAAGTAACAAAACTATCAGCTCAAAAGTCAGTGAAGTAAAATAAATGAAAACATAAGTTACCTCTTTAAGAAGATGACTAAAAGTGAGGTATTTTGAGTCAGACTGATTAGGAAATAAACAAAAGACAAAGCTTATTAACATCAGCAATAAGACATGTGAAATGACAATTTTAGAATGATAAATTCAACTAGTTGAGTGGAAAAAAATAATTTTTTTGTTGTTGTTGGGGATTGAACACTATAAAAAACTAGGAATAGTAGAAACACCTTAACATTGTGAAAAGTAAATATACTAAACTTAAGGCCAATATCATTCTAAGTGGAAAAAAATTGAAAGCATTCCCTCTAAAATCTGGAACAAGATGTGATGCTCACTTTCACCACTTCTATTCCACATAGTCCTTGAAATCCTAGCCAGAATAATTAGATAAAAGAAAGAAATTAAAGGGATATGAATAGAAATAGAAGAGCTCAAACTATCCCTATGTGCCAATAGCATGATTCTATATTTAGAATATCCCAAAAAACTCCACCAGAAAGCTGCTAGAACTCATACAAATGTATCAAAGTAGCAAAATATAAAATTAAGACCCATAAATTAATTGCACTCCTATATACTAATAATGAATCAGCTAAAAGAGAAACTAGGACAACTATCGCATTTACAATAGCCTTGAAAAATAAAATACTTGGGATTCATTAGTGAGCATTACCAAATATTTAAGCAAGAGATTCTATACCAAAGTTTTCTGCCAAGTTGAAGAAGTAGGATCACTCTCTAATACATTTCATAAAGACTGCATTACATCAATATTAATATCATAGAAAGGGTAATCACAAGCAAAGGTAACTGCCTTTACATTTAATGAACAGAGATGTAAAGATTCCAAACAAAATTTTAGCAATTTTAGAACGAAACCTATACAAAAAAGTTAACATATTGTGATGCAGTGGGGATTATTTCATGAATTTCAGGTTTGATAATTAAGAATCAACCAAAATAATTCATAGTAATAAGAAATTACAAGAGAAAAATAATGACTGTGTTAGTGGATCTGGAGAAAGAATTTATCCAATTCTAGTATTGATTCTTGATTAAAAACTAACAGACTACTAGAAATATAATGGGCTTTCTAAACTGATAAAGAATATCTATTGCTGGGCATGAAGGTGCATGCCTATAATCTCAGAAGCTTGGGAGACTGAGGTAGGAAGACAGTCAGTTCAAAGCTAGCTTAGGTCCTAAGCAACTTAGTGAGACCCTGTCTCTAAATAAAATTTTAAAAAGGGCTGGAGAAGTGGCTCAGTGGGTAAACACCCCTGAGTTCAACCTCTGGTACCAAAACGAAAACAACTACAGAAACCCTACAGCAAACTTCATATGTAATTGTGAAAGTCTGAACATTTTCCCCTAATACGAAGAGCAAGTCAGGGATATCCACTACCACCACTTCTATTTAGCATTATATTCAAGTTCTGGCCAGTAAAATAAGACAAAAAAATTTAAGGTATACAGATAAAAAAGAGAGAAATAGAATTTTCTTTATTTGCATTTCACTTGATTTATTTTATGGAAAATTTTCTGGAATCTACAACATACGTACCAGAACAGGTGGGTTTAAGAAGATTGCAATATACACGACTAAAGTACAAAAATGAATTTTATTTCTATAAAATAGTGAAAGAATGAGAATTGAGTCAAAAATAACAATAGGATTTTCAATAGCATTAGTATGTTAAAATATTTCATGATAAAATTGTGGGCACTGAACACTACAAAACAAATATTTCTAAAGATATAAATACATAACATGTTCATGTCAGAAAACCAAATGTTATTAAGACATTGAGTCTTAAACAAACCCAATACTCCAAAATAATACCATGTACGTAAAATTCTAGAAAATCAAACTAATGTGACAGATCATGTGCACCTTAGGTTGGGGTGGGAGGGACAGAAAAGAAGGATTATGAAAGGACATAAGAAAGTACTTGGTATAGTGTCTATGTTCATTATTCTGGTTGTGATAAAGAAACTGTGGATGTAAAAATGAAAACTTGGTGAGTTGTAGAGTTTAAAATACATAATTTATTTAATGTCAATTACAACAAAATTAAGGTGTTAAAAAAATAAGTAGAGCTGGGCGCAGTGGCGCAAGCCTGTAATCCCAGCATTTATGGAGGCTGAGACAGGGGAATCGCGAGTTCAAAGCCAGCCTCGGCAACGGCGAGGTGCTAAGCAACTCAGTGAGACCCTGTCTCTACATAAAACACAAAATAGGGCTGGGGATGTGGCTCAGTGGTCGAGTGCCCCTGAGTTCAATCTCCAGTACCAAAAAAAAACAAAAAAACAAAAACAAAAAAAATAAGTAGAATAAAATAAAAATCAAACAATTTACATTTTACATTTTTTAATTTAAAAACTGATTGATGAGACACTGGAACTTTCATATTTACTTCATCTTTAAGCCTCCATAATTGTAATGGAAAAATTTGCTACTGCTATAGCTACATCTACTTTTTATAAAACCAAAATGGAACCCTTGAAAATCACACTCACAGATCATTAAATAAATGTCTAATTCAAAAGCCACTGATCTTCTTTTGACCATCTGCAACACACATATCATTATTTGAAAAGTTTAATGTAAAAATTAAGCATCAGTGACAGCTTACCATGTCTCTCCTCTGCCTCTTTCCAGGGGATTATGTCCCCAGGAAACTGTAGTGAGTAGGTATTTCTAATGAGCTATAATTCTATTATAAATGTTAAAAATATCATTAGGTTGCATTGACATAAAGGCTCAATGATTCCTTTTTGTTTTTGGCTCTTCTTTTCTGGTATTTGTAATGATGGGAGTTTCTCAGATATAAGCCGTGTGCTCCTCTCTTCGAATTCTGTTTTTGCTTCTTCAAAAGAACTGAATCTTCCTGCATAAGTACAGCTGTCCCTTCTCTTTTGGCAGCTGGTAAATTTGAAACCCTAAATATTCAGTTCATGATGACACTGTTGGAGTCATCTCCACTTCACTACCTTGTTCTAGGTTCTATTAGTTTCCATCCCATTTAGCTTTTCTATTCAAACTTAGTTTCCCAAATTATCCCACTTTTTATACCTCATTTCTTGCACCACCATCTCAGCTGGTTTGCTTACTGACCTCACTGTTCATTCCTCCATTAAATCTTTCTCTCATTGAAGAAGGCTACATATTTTTCTTTCACAGTGTAACTTTGGCTCAGCATCTTCATTAACAGCTTGATGTCTCTCCTACTTTGTTTTGTGCATTCTTTTCCATATACATTTTCCCAAAGCTCAGTTATTTACTTTATTTATCCTGTCCTTACTGATTAATCAGAGGTTTTGCTAAACTGTTTTTGTTCACAACGCTGAAAATCTAAAAAACTGAAATTGTTATTGCTTCCAGCTTTCCTCCTGCACTCTGTCAAGCCACAACCTAAAATATGTCCACTTGTGCTTCTTAGTATTTCTGGATTTCTTTCCAAAAGCAAATTCTTGTTATCTAACACCTGTTCCTATTAGCAACACTTTCTGTTTATAGGGCCATCTCATACAATCCCTTTTACCAGAAAAAAAATAATAAAAAAACAAACTGCCTTCTAAACATTGATAAGATACCACAGCTGTCATGATAAATCCATGATGAAGAGCATACATATTCTACTCTAACTTTGATTACATAAAAATCAATCTTCAGTTAAATTGGCAGTCTCCTTCAGACCTAGCATCATGTTACCTATATAATTTTATTCTACTTCTAATGCTCCATTATGGAAAATTTAGATCCTCACAATACCTTCCCGTCATGCATTATCAATGAACACATACACACACACAGTCTAGACATGATTATTTTGCTTGCACATTTTTATTTGCTGCTCAAGTCCTACATATCCTTCAAACCTTATATCATATTTAGATTCCTTTTTCAAGTGATTATGTGAATAAACCTATTATCCAATGCTGGTCATTCAATGGTGAATTTGTTCCTGGGGAAATTAACTTTCCCTTTTAAAATTTTGATGTTTTCTTTCTTACATGTATTATTTTAATATTTATCCTTCTTTTCTCTTATTCTATATATATATTTAGCATGTTATTATAATAAATAATAAATGAATCTTTGTTAATTAGAATACTTATATGTATTCCAACTATATATACAATATGTATTGATATATATCATGTCCATATATTTTGATGCACTTGTTTTTAAAATGTAAGTACCATAGCTTTCTAAAACATGTATCTATAAGCATTTCATATATATTATCACCCTCTGGAAAAAAAATCAGTTAACTTCAGCCTACAAAAACTCCTTTTCTTTGTGGAATAATCTTGACTAGACCTTCTTGTGAACATGTTAGTACCAATTGCTACCAGAGGATATTAGGTCCTAATCTAAAAATCAAAACAAAAACACCACTTTTTAAGCAGGATAGATTACTTGTTATATGTAAACCATGTTTGTTGATTTATGGTAGATGGCTGGCTGGAAAAAAATAAAGCAAATTATATTCTGTCTTTGTAACTAATAAATTATAGATAAGGGAGTCTTCAAAATAAGATGACTTTTTTATAACAATGTTTCTGAATATACTATTTAGAATTTTTGTGGTAATCTGAATCTAAAACAATTTTTAATATAGGAGAAATAAAATTTTTTGGAAACTGTAGGACTGGGATTTGTCAAATAAAAGTATAGCTGTACTTGGTTCTATCTTGTATCTTTGAAATTATCAGTAGAGTTTAGTATTGGGTAAGATGCATAATTTTTACAAATCATTATAACAACTCACTTTGTATTAATATAACCTCTCTGTGCCTACATGGTTTTAATATACAGAATAAATACAGAAATATATTAATGTTGATTACTTATAATCTGAAATAAAAGAAGAGCATTGACATTTTTTCAATAATATATGCAGTAGATATCTACACATGAGCTGATGTGACACAATTAAAGTACATAATATAAAATATTCTTAGCATGCTCCATTAAAACACAATTTTAAAACTGGGTGATGTTTTAAACCCTGGTATGTCATATAGATCACAAACATATTTACTTATGTTAAAATTTTATAAGCACAACAATTTCTGATCTTGAAATTATTTCTAAAATAGGCAATTATTATTTGTTATACCACGTATCTAAACTCACTAATTTTCTCTGGTATTTGTTTTAGTGTGTGCAGAATTCTTTTCTGTCTTTTCTTTCACGTGCCCTTTTAATAGGATGTTCTGAAACCTGGGATTCTAGGAATCTTGTGTCCTTTTAGTTCAATGCCATTCCAGATTCTGATATAATGGTATGAAGTTTGATGCTATTTGAAGGATCTGGGGTTCATCTTATGTGATGCTTTGAAAATGAGAAGAAAGGCCTTTCCTATATTTGGAAGTGTCCTGGCAATGAGCAAAGGGTAAAGAAAATCACTGCAGAATGCTGTTTGTTCAATTCAAAAGGCAGTCTGCTATTTTATGGGTCATTTTTATTCTTTGACTGGCTTCCCTGGAGAGATTCAAATAAAGAGGTTTGAAATATACCAGGTTGAAAGGCTGAATATGTCAAGATTATGGATCACTGGAGCAAGATCTTCATCTTGCAGCTTAATTTTCTGGCTGGAGCACTTTACAAATGAACGGAGGCATTCATGGTTACTGCTGACGCCTCAGACTCCAGGAACATCAATGAGTCTCCAAGGGCTTCAAAATATTTCACCACTTCGAACATCAATGGGGAAGCCTCTCCAGAACAGATGCTGCTAACCTTACCAAATTTCCAAATTTCTCCTTTCTGAAACAGACCTTTTATCAAATGCTCTACAGCGCAAACTGAGGCAAGCAAGTTGGAAACAGGTTTTGTTGAACATTTTATGCAACAGGGAAACAAGCGCTTTTATAGCTTAATATACACTTTAGAATAGGCGATATTAAGCTGTATATTTTTGAGTGTTTCTATGTCCCTAAAGTTTTTAATGTCATTAATTTTCCCTTGGTTTCTTGAGCAGAAAGCACAAGACCTGAACTCTGTAGCACTAAGCACATGAAGTGATTCAGTAATTAGAAACTATAGTTATTTGTAAAGATCCAAAATCTTCTTACACAAAATGTGTTGGTTAGCAAGAACTGTGTTTTCCCATTCTGTCAGCATGATTCTGAGAAGAAATAATGAATTTAAAGTTCAATATAAGAAACATAAATGATTTAGATTACGGGGAGTGTTTTCATCTCTCCTCCCACTAAAAAAATAATTACCCTGGAAATGAAGTAGGTCACAGAGAGTTGGCTACCATGTGCATTCAAATTGTAATCCTTGCAACTCACATCCCAGAATGATATTCTTCTTGCAAAAAAAAAAAAAAAAAAAAAACTATTAGTTTTTCTCCAGGCAAACCCCCTTTGCATTTTAGAAATTAGGTTTAGATAAATCCATGAAAAATAAATGTAACTCTGTGGGCAGATACCATGCAATGAAAGATAACCTGTAAGAGAAGGCAAACTGTATACATACAAGAAAATTTGATAGAATTGTCACAAAATAGATTTTGTGAGTCATCAAAAGAAATAACACAACTGCAAAGAGAACCTTTTCCAGAGCTCATATATAAAAATGACATGGACAAATGTAGAAGGAAAGACACCAAGCAGTGAATTTTAAACATTGAACAATATTTAATAATGGTGTCAGGAGGATTAAAGGTAAAACAGATGGTGAAAAGGAAAAACATTGACAGGAAATGATTAGAAGAAAAAGCATAAAAAAGAATGTACTTGCTCTTCTGAAATCAATGATCAAAAGTAAACAAGAAGACAAGGAGAATGTAGAAGAACATTCATATTATTTTTATTTATGGACTATCATCTTTATTCATTTGTTTTATATTAAAATTCATGTTTTCTTTTTTGGGGTGACAGGGCAGTAACCAGGGATTGAACTCAGGGGCACTGGCCACTGCACCATATCCCCAGCCCTATTTTGCATTTTATTTAGAGATAGGGTCTCACTGAGTTGATTAGCACATCGCTGTTGCTGAGGCTTGCTTTGAACTTGTGATTCTCCTGCCTCAGGCTCCCAAGCTGCTGGGATTACAGATGTGCACCACTGTGCACAGCTCATATGTTTATTTTTACTGAACACTTACTATATACTAAACAGAATACAGTGTTTTATTTGGGAAGCACAGTATTCCTATTCTTTTATATCTTTTTATATATTTTTTTCCTAGAGCAGTTGGTAAAATAAAGAAGAAAATTGGAAAAACACAAATAAGCAAAATAATTAGATTCTAACTTTGATGACTAGGCACAGAGTATATAACAACTTATCAAAATCATTATTTATTATTATTATATTATGTATATCCTATATTTATTTAGAATTGTAATTTCCCCTAAAGTGTGCAAAGAACTTCATTGTGTTTCCTTATTTAATTTTTGTTTCAAATTATCATCCAGAGTTCACAAATCAGGAAAACACAAAGAGGCAAATTATATAACTAGAATTTATATTTTCTTTAGAGCAAGAGTCTGACTTCATGTTTGGGGCTCTTCCAATCTGTTGCCTTCTTTGAAGTCTCTTCTTCCACCATGGAAATTTCAAAGCCCTTTGGCAGCTAGTGGAGACAGAACCAGAACAACTGAGCAAGTTCACCCCTGTTGAGACTGCTGAGACTTCAGCAGGGATGCAGGTTTACAGGTCTGAGTAATAAAGGCATATTCTCAGAGACCTCCCCTAGCACTCACCTTGTGCTTCTGCCCTTCTCTAGTATCAAACTATTTTATTTTGAATACTTTTTACTTAAAATGATTGGAAAACGTATGTGTGTGTGTATGTTTACTCTGTGTTACTGTCTCTGTGACAAAAGTTGTTCTTTTGCTATGCTGCTCACTAAGTAGTAAGAATGCTGGCTGTATCTAGCATCTCTCAATGTATTTTAATTAGTTCATGAAATATGAAAGAAAAGACTTGAGGAAGTGTTTAGTACTCCTATTTGTATAAGTCAGGGGAAAATTGAAAAATAATTTCACCATAAAAATATTACATAGAGAAAAGATATATTTTGGGAGGGGTACCGGGGATTGAACTCAGAGGCACTTGATCGCTGAGCCACATCCCCAGCCTATTTTGTATTTTATTTAGAGACAGGATCTCACTGAGTTGCTTAGTGCTTTGCTTTTGCTAAGGCTGGCTTTGAGCTTCCATCTTCCTCCCTCAGCTTCCTGAGCTGCTGGGATTACAGGTGTGCACCACCAAGCCCAGCTGAAAAGATACCTCTTGTTGTGAAATATATTTTAATCTAGAGTATATGCAATACAGGAAAGTATATTCCTAGAACTTAGATGTTTGAGAAATAACTTTTGGCTTACTTCAGGTTTCCAGTGAAGAATGGAACAATAGAGGACCATGTGACCTAAGCTGTCTCATTTGAATAGCTCATCTCATGCATCCTATCATAGACTGGGCTTGCAACAGGCCTCCATCAACATATTAAAGTACGAAGTGGTCCAATCCGATACCACATGCACACAATACTTCATGTTTAATATACACTTACATTCGGCCACATCACAGCACCTACCTAAACCGAAAAATGTCATCCCATAGAGAGTTTCCTGTGACTAGCACTAAGGGAAGAAAACAATTGATGCCTGGCTTTACCAATGGCTCTGTAAGAGATGCTGTCAACAAGAGGAAGTGGAAGGCTTTTGCATGCCATTCCCATACTGGACTGTCTTTTGAGGACAGTGAAAAGAGTCAAATTTCCATAAGTCATTTCTTCCACTGAACTCAGAAGGATGAACAGCTAAACATGAGGATGTTTATGGCTTATGCTTGATGTTCAAGGCATTGATGAGATGACCCAAATGGACTTAGAACGAGCAAGACTGGGTGGACACTTGGCGACAAGGAGTTTTTAGAAAGATTCACAGAGCTGGAGTCTCTGAACACACTTATTCTCTGGTCTTCACACTATGCCAGAACCATCATCATGAGACACATTGCATGCCTGGGATACCATATATTATACAATAAAGCAAAGATTTTCTATTAAAAAATAAGTAAAGCAGTGGTCTAATGCTGTGAAAGTTTTTGGTCTTCTAATTAACTGTGTGTGTCAGCTATACAACTACTTTGGTATATAAGTGAAATGACATACTGAAAATAAAAATATTCTAGGTTCTTTAAGAAAATCACTATATATGGTTGCTATTTTGGTATGGTTATCAATAATACCCTCTTTCACTAAAGAAATATTGATTTGGATATAAATTATGTGCTTCTCACATAGTAAACAAATGCTTGGTGCACCTAGCTGTCAGTGTTTTGTATCACTATATAAAGTAGAAAGATTCACTGAAAGTCTACCATAAACTTTTGCAAGACACATGGCTTGCAAACTGACCCTATCATTCACAAGTAAGGTCTAGCTTTCCTTAGCAGGAAAAGAAATCTGATGTAAAATGTACTACTAACCAGTAAAGAGTATATGTCATGAGTAATGAAGAAAAGAGTTGGGGTGAAATTTACTCATTACAAGGAGTGGGCTCAACCTTGGCATTTGTGGAGCAGATATCTGATCTAACTTGGCAATAAGTCACTCCACTCAGTATTGTGAATTTTGAACAAGTTATGCTATCAATATAAATACAAATGTGTATTTGTTTACAGATGTGAATACATTCCATAGCAGCAGTCTACTGCAGAAAATTCTGTGGTAGAAATAACAGAAAATTGTCATTCTAACCAGGGTGTACCTATGGCCTGAACTTGGTTGCTTCTCTTGCTTCTTGTGGGTTCTTTATCTACTGAATATTCCTGCGATAGATCTATTTTCTTCTTGAATTAGCCCAAATCAATTTACCTTTGGTTTAAAATCAAGATCTCTGAGTGATACATATGTATTTGAAAACTATTGAAAATACATATATGAATTCAACTTCTGTAAACAAAAACAATTTTTGTAAGCAAAAGATTAACATAGCAGCTTATTACAATAAGATATAATGCTGGGCTGAGGCTAGGGCTCAGTGGTAGAATGCTTGCTTTGCACGCGTGAATCACTGGGTTTGATCCTCAGCGTAAAAAAATAAATAAATTTAAAAAAAAAATAAATAAAATAAAGATATTGCATCCATCTACATATAAAAAAAAATTTTAAAAAGATATAGTGCTTTGGGTTGATCCAAGAATTAATATGAAGAAAAAAATACATCTTAGAAAAAGTCTAATGAAAATGTAGCAATGTTGATTGTTGTTAATTCTCTCTGGAACAGGGTGGTCTGATAGGAGGTGAGTGCGACGGTGCCAACCAACCCAGGAATCAGGCACCGGGAGGCAGTGTTCCTGACACAGCTCAAAGATTTATTGTAATGCAGGAGCTTATATACATAAAAGTGTTCAATCAGAGGATTACCTAATTGATTTATAGCTGATCACCTAGAAGGTCATCTTAATTGGCCAGAAGCCGGGGCTGGCTGACAAGAAGCCAGGGCCGGTGTCTGTGTGGGGCTGGTATCAGTCTGGGGCTTTGGGAAACCAGCAAGAAGCTGGGCCCGCCGGCAGGAGCCAAGGTCAGAAGAAGAGAAGTCCGGCGGACATATCAGTTGGCAAAGAGCTGGGTTAGGGGGAGAGAAGCCTCCGGGGCTAGGGGGAGAGGAATCTCCGGGCACATCAGTTGGCAAGGGGCTGGGGCCAAGTCTTGGTGTTCCAAGGCCAGAGAGAGCAGGGTGTTCCCGCCTGTTCAGCCTGACAGCTCTCCCTTGCACCACACCTGTGTGGCCCAGTCTCCTACAGTTGATAAAACAGAATACATAGCAAATATTTAATAGTACCACCAAGCTATTCATACTAGTATGAATTATTTCAGAGAAGGGTATTACATTGTTAAAAGTGCACCTGATGTATAATGAGGTGTACATTGTATAGCTGTAAGACACAAAAGTAGGAACAGTGATTAGAAGTTACAGTCCTGAGGATTTCAGCTAAATACTGTACTGAATATTTAATAAGATTTTCAAAAATGGAATTATCTCACTTGGGAGATTGTAGTGAAATGAAAATTTGTCCTACATCTTATTCCCACATCTAACCCTTATTGCCCATGTGATTTTCAGAAAATAGCTTCTCTAAGATACAGTGTCTTCATTTATATAGTAAAAAACCTGTAAGACTAACACCAGCATTGCCACTTTGTTTCCTCATTTACAAATTAAATAAGTCTTTAACATATGCTCTTTCTATTTTTTTCTGTAAGAGTTTCTACCTTTTCAAAAATTATCCTTTGATAGTAAGATGTACAAGTGGGCATCTACTGGAGCCAATGAAACTGTGTAGCCCAAAAAACAGTATTTCATGAGCTAAGTCTAGGCATGTATATACTTAGTTTCCCAAGTATATTATAAAGAGCAAACAAATTTCACTTCAACTGCCTCTCCTAGTCTCTATTTTTTTTCCTTCTGATTCTATATTGAATTTTGATTCTGACCTGAATATGCTTTCCCTGTTGGTAGCAGCAGTTTGGGGAAACTGGATTTTATTTTCTGATTTCTGTTGAGTAAGTAGGCATCTATTCTTGGATGACTGATGGCTGGGATTGGCTTGTCAATCTGATTGTGTTCTGTTGCTCTGTGCAGTAGATCCCATCCAAATGTGGTAACCAACACCTGCTTAATCCCTACACCCACATGGTGCTTCTTTCTTCCGGAAGTGAAATCCTTTTACAATGTCCTTCTGAATCTAGCTGGCCTGTGACTTGCTTTAACAAACAGCATATCATAGAGTTGCAGTACACCAATTCCAGGCCAGGTCCATGTGATATTTTATAATTTCTACTTTTGCTATCTTGGAGCTATAATCCAGCATTTAAGAAGTCATATTATCCTCTTAGCAAGAATGACAGCAAACTCCATTTGTTCCAGTCATCCCATCTTAGAAACTGGACATGCAAGTGAAGGCATCTTGTACCTTCCAGCCCCAGCCAAGTTCCCAGCTGACTATAGATTTATGAGAAACCCAAGACAACAAAGAGTGGCTATAAAAAGAGAAACAGGCATTATGATCATAATGTGAAAATGTGGAAATTGTGTCCCTATCAATATATCTACTTTTGTTTTATCATGATGTATTTATTAAATTTCATATTCTTATTTTCATTATTATCCACTTGTATTTGAACAGCAGTAAAAGCATGTAATATAAAGATAGGTACAATGCCTCTGTCTCTTGGATTTCATTGTCTTTTAATAAACTTTCTAGTGAGAATTTGAATTATATTCTTTAAAAAAAGAGAAAACATGCTTATCTTTGTTTTTAATATTTATAATTGGTATTTTTTAACAAGTTTACAGATGGAAAATGAGACCTAAAACAATTGTGTCAATTTACAAATGCTCCATTTGAACACTTAAGCAGAACTATTTTTGCAAAATTAATTTTTCCCTTAATTTACTTAAAGATATCAAATGTGTGATGGACAGTTTCTGCATAATAAGGCCACTGACTCTGCGTGACTCTAGAGTACTAATGGTTCACATTCTTATGCTGTCAGTTTCTAATAAAACCTACCTTTACCTGAGCCGTGATAAGCATACTTAATAGTAAAGATGAGAAAAGAGCTGGTTATCTATTAATTATTGACTTCTTTCGTTTCTAAATAATATATTAGGATTTTGTTACAATACTTAATTCTCATTACACTCTATATGATATATATTTCTCTGTTTAATCAGATATCAATCATAAGTATTCATCCTGGTCATATAAACAGACATTTTTCTGGGTAGAATACAATGGTATTTCCACAGGGAGACCCTAGTCTTCTGAACTATTTATTTGATTGCCTTAGCCTTAAACTAGAAAACATCTGCCAAAGTAAACTGTTGTTGCAGTACCAAACCTAGAAGGGCTTTTTTATTTTTGGTACTAGGAATTGAACCTAGAGGTACTTAACCACTGAGCCACATCCCCAGCCCTATTTTGTGTTTTATTTGGAGACAGGGTCTCACTGAGTTGTTTAGCACCTTGCTGTTGCTGAGGCTGGCTTTGAACTTGGGATTCTCCTGTCTCAGCCTCCCAAAGTGCTGTGATTACAGGTGTATGCCACTGCGCCCAGCAAAGATTTTGTTTTTTAAGTTTCTTTCCAACTGATCTTGAAAAATCATGTTTTCTCTGGAGAGGAAAGAAAAAGCTATTACTATTAGCAAAGCATGATTACACAATGGGATTTTAAAAAATATTGACAACAAATCTCAGCATGAATACAGATGCTTATACTGTTAGAATAGTTTTATTTGGTTTTTCTAGTCTTGCTTTTGTTAAAATATCTTCACACTTACTAATTTTGTTATGTCAAACACAATGTGATACAGGCTAGAATTCCCTTTAGGCTACATTTTACACAATGAAGATGAACAGAAGATTCACTAATTTTCTGCTAAAACAGCCAATTCATATTCATATATATAAATTAACCATGCTTGATGTATTTGCTATGTTTGTGGACAAATGAATGGGTATCCTTATTAATATTTATTTTGACTATTTTATATATTTATCCATGTTCATATTTTATGTATGGACATCCATACATATGCTCCCAGTATTCCTTTCTACATATACATATTTAAATTACTAAATATAACTAAGAAGACATTCAGTTATATTAAATGATACATATGTAAGCATGCTAGACATAGACAAGCTGTTTAAAACCATAGCAATAGCCAAAGAATGACTTTTCTGTTTTAGTAGCACATTCCCCAATGACTCTATTATTAGTTCCATTGGGACCAATTTACATCTATGCACCCATGTTTTCACGGATTGAATAAGGCAATATATCATGGCTCAAATATACTACTCTGAAAAAAACAGCTCGCTCCCCAACTAATACTTTTTACAAAGCTTCAGAAATAACTTTGTACTTTTAACTTATTTATGGGTTTTAAACAATTAATAAAGAAGTAAGAAATTAAACTTATATTCTTTAGATTTCCTTTTAGAAATATACCCAATACTTGTACCATGTGAGATGTTCTACTCTAATAAACACAAACAAAAGAGAAAAGCACTGTTCATTTAATAGATCCTATCATTTGCAAATTATTGTGTTAACTTCCTCATACACATGAATCTCAGCTCATAAAAATACTATGAATTTATTCCTATATTTCAGAAGTAGCTGAAATTTCCATGATTTGAACCACCTTCTGTATCTGATTGCCAGAACTGCAGTATCCTCATGAACATAACTTTCTCATTCCTGTCTATCCATGTCTGCACAATCATAGCGTGATGTAATTTATATGTATATAATCTTTTACATATCTTATAAATTATTTAATGACTTTGCTACCTGCTATGATACACTTCACCCAGAACTTCACACAGCTGCCAAAATTGCATCAACTGTGCAGAAATAATATTCAGATTTCACTCTATCCCATTTAAGTTTGTTCATACCATGTACTGCTTTATGGGGTTACCATATTCATGTTATATATTCTTTTAATTTATCCTTTTATTTGCTCCACAATAGACTGTAACCAACCTGACTACAAAGACTGTAAAATTCATGTGTATCCAGTGACTAAAACTATGCTTGGAACAAAGTAAAGTATTAATGAAATATTTGTGACTGACAGAGATCAATAAGAATGTATAAATGAGTCCTAGGAACTACAATAAATGAAGGTAGATTGTCGTTATCTCTGCAATGGTGTCTTGCTACCAGCTGGTAGACAGCAATTCTCAGAAGCTCAAATTGCATAAACCAAGGAAGTTTTAGATTAAAGGTCACCATCTGGAATGAGATCCACACATACTTAATTCCAAAACTCAGTTTTAGAGAGAATTACTACATTCTAGAGATGTTCATTAGTCCTCAAAATTGTTTATTTCGTTTACCAAAAATTAAAAGTTTTCATCGGAGTCTTGTGAAAGATTAATAATATTCCATCCTATTTTAGTTTAAGACTCAGCAAACCGAGAATATATTCTGATTATAAATAACAGAATTATGTATAAATGCAAAGTATAATCACAATAATTTTAAAAGTGGTAACAAAATAAAGGATAATATGTTTACCTTTATTTTTAAAAGCTTACAGAGCAGACAAGTAAAATCCAATCATGTAATAAGATAAAAATATAAAGACCTATAACAATGTTTGATGTGTAATAAATGTGTTCTTATATCATTTAGTAATATGTTGTAATATATTATATCATTATACTACATTATGTTAGTAATACTGCATCCTTATTGAGATGCCATAACAACTGTTGATTCAGTCAGTGCTTACATGATCTCTTCAAACTAGACATGGCAGACAATAACTTATTATGACATTCTTTAATAAAGAAATCCAGTTTTAGAGATATTTTCCTTATTTGTTCTTTGACAAATGTTAATTGAATGTTTATCAGGTGCCAAGCAGTAAGTAAAAGAAAACTGCCCACTCGTACTTCAGAATGTCTTGGCTATGATAGAAACACTTTAATCAATGATACAAGTAAATGAAACTTGTAGGTGTCCACTCCGACCCGCGGAAGAAGGAAACGACACGCGGAGCTCTTCTTGAAGCAGTTTATTCAGGATCCCTTAACATTCCAAAGTTTTTCTTTCTCCTCTCTCTTCTTTTTCTTCTCTCTCTCCCTCTCTCTCTCTTCAACCCACACATATAGAAATGCCTCGCCCTATCAGATTCTGCCACTACATCGCTCCTAACAGGCTACTACAAAGTCACACCATTTCAGACATCACAGACATGCGCACAAGCACAGCAAGGGTGTGGTGCTCCAGGGGAGAAAAACAGGAAATCAGGTGCAAGTCATGCGACTTGGCAAGCGTCCCGGGCGCCATCTTGGGGCGGCTGCCGCACCCGCTCTCCACAGAAACTGTTTTAAGAATATGAAAAAATAAGGAAATACAATATGGTGGACTAGCAGGAAGTGACTCTTCTCATAGCACTGTGATTAGGGACTCAAACAGCGAGAAAATTACTTCTCTGTGATGTGAGTGGAAAAAACAAAAACAAAAACAAAAACGCACTCTACCGATAGTCAATATTGGGCAGAAAGCCTTGAAGCCTGGGAAATTCGGGGTACATCAGACAAGGCTAAGGAACCCAAGTCGAGCTGAGCACCCGGCAGGAGCAGGAAAAATTAATACACAAAGTTGGAAAAGATCAAAAAGTGCTGGGAAAGACTTGATGTGAGGAATCCCAGGATCAGAGGTGCAGCGTGCCCTGGGCCCACACAGAGGCTATTCAGCCCATTAAACTTATTATAGAAGTCATGGTCCACCAACCATGCATGGGGAGCCCATGCTGGAGACATTTTAATACCTTCATAAGATGGTGGAGCAAAATCATACTGGGAACTTAGATCTGTGAGTTTGGGGCTGAAACCAACACATGAATTCAGCAGAGACCACCAGTGAGATTTAAACTGAGCCTAACAAATCAGGAGCCTGGAGACCATTTTGCCTGGGGCTAATATAGATCACAGAGGTTTGGGAAAGCCTGCCCAGCCTTCCTGTTGTACTCCCTTGAACCTGGCAATACACAGGACCAGCAACAGGGGGCAAACGAATGGGAGGAGTTACTGAGCTCAGTGTTCAGAGGCAGTCCTTAAGAGGCCAGAAAAGGGCAGTATTCTGATCAACAGAATCAGTATTGGACTTACTCCCCCTTCCTACAAGTGGTGCCCTGGAGAGAGTAGTGGGATACAGTGTGTTGATTCCTTAATGCCTGAAAACTCCCACACAATAAAACATCTGGGGCAATACTAGACCAAATCCTTGTCTGTGGGCACTTCACTTAAAGAAACTCATCTCGAAGAAACCAAGAGTAACAATACCCAGGAATTTCAGCCAAATGCTTCTTCCACAGCTCCTCACATCATCCCAATGAGGAGAGAAGCTGAGAAATGGAAAGACAGACAGAGGACAAATACTATCATTGAATATCCTGTTGTTTTGTTTTTGTTCTGTTTTGTTTTGCTTTTGAAGGTGTACTGATTGATACATGATGGACATTTATACATTTGTACATATACATAGTTGTTTCTGTTTTTTCATTTTTAGCATTTCTCCAAGGTATGTTCTTTCCATGCTCTGCTTATTAAGGGTAGTATTTTTGATTATTATATTTTGGATTGATTTTCTATTTTCTCTTTCACAACTCTGTTTTCCTTTGTTTCTATTTCTCTTTTTTCTTGCTAACAGTCAAAATCTATTGCTCTCTTTCCTTTTAATCCTTTTACTTCTATTTTTTTGTTCTACCCCACCATAAACACATCCTACATCTCCTCCACATTTGCCTTATTCACCTCTTGAATCTACAAACCCTTTTATCCCACCCCATCTCTTCTTTTCTCCTAAAGAATCATATCTTTAATTGGATACTTGTACACATCTGTGTATCTTTATATTTCTTTATCACTTCTAGTATTTTTTAAAGGCAGTTATTTTTCATGGATCAACATTTTGAGGACTAAGATGTTTGATTAATATATATCCCAATTTTGGTTTTGGATCTTGGGACTGCAGAGCAGCAGAACCAATAGAAATTGATAACCCAGATCTGTGAATTTGTAGCTAGGTCTGTGTGGACCTGTCTGAGCCTAGCAAACATGTGTAAAGTCAGAAACTGGGAGCATTTCACCCAGGAGAACACAAGTTGAAAAGGCTCGAGAGATCCTGGCTCGCCCCAGTTCTGAGAGTCCTGCCTCTGGTTGGGACTGAGTGGGCTGGCTATAGCAGGTCAGGAGGTTGAAAGGGTAGGTATAACAGCATTTAGGGCCTACCCTGGGTGACAATTGCTGGGACCTGGTACCAGCCTGGTTCCCAGCTCCTTCCCCACTTTGGCATCCACCCAGTCCCTGGGTCCCAGGACCCACAAAGTCCAACACCCAGCAGGGCCCTCCAGTCCCCAGACTACCAATTTCTCCGGTTCCCTTAAATTGGCCAACTGTTCTGCTGACTAAAGCTTAGCACCTGCAGCTTAGCCACCACATTCCAGACTGCTGCTTTGCCACCAGACCCACCAGATCCAGCACATAGCTTCACTGCCAGCCTACAGAACCCAGCACCTGGCCCTGACCCACCTGGTGCAGGCCCTGGACATAGCCAGCCCCTGCTTGTGCAACACAATGCTTTATCACAAGACGTACCTGGTCAAGCATGCAGCCTTGCCACCAACACCCTCAACCCAGGTTCCCCAGAATGCCACTTAGCCTCCAAGTCTGTAGCTCTGCCCACCCACACCAATCTCCCAAGAAGGGAAATTGAGAGGCCTTAAGCCCCAAATTTCAACTTGGTGAGCAACACAATAAAAAGGGAAGACACAACAACCCATGACCCATTCTTCCATGCTTAGGTCATACCCCAAGAAGAAATGAAAAAAAAAATTAGGTGGGCACAGATAGTGAACACATAAGCTCACTGAATATTTTGTGCACGATAATGTATACAACTTCTTAATTTCTTAACTTTCATCAAGATATTTTATTACTTTTTGTTGTTGTTGCTTGTTTGTTGTAGTTATGCTCTACTTTTTGTTTTTGGTTTTCTATATTGGGTTTTTGTTTTATTCATGTACAGACTGATTCAAGGACTCTGCCACTTATTTATATTTGTTTCTCTTTGCCACTACTCTATCTTCCTTGTCTCCTTCACTCTTTTTTCTATTCCTGACATCCAAATTCCATTCTTTCTCCTTCTTTATGTTCTTCCATTTTTTCTTCCTCTTTCACATTAACAACATATCCTAAGGTACCACACACCTGCCTTATTCACCCTTTGAAATTGCAAACACGTTTCTACTCCCATGCTAAAATGTATCTTTAACATTTCTTTAATCTACTAGAAGTATATAATGTCTACCCTTACTACCAGTGTCAAAGTAATAATAAATATGGCAGAAGTCATAGACAAAACCTATTGTTTGATTTTAAGCCAGATATAAGACTATTTACCATTTTTACTGATGGAAATTCCTGATCCTACTACTTCTACATATTGTACCAATTAACAGTAGATATCAAAATAGGAAGTAATAACCTAGTCTACTGCTATATATTGTTTACATACATTGTTGCTATCATTGCCATTGCCCTCAATCTGTGAGGTAGTACTAATATAGAGGGACATGATAAACTAACACATAAGGTAGAAAATCTACAGCATCAGATGCATCCAGATAGACGGATTAGGCACACAAACAATATGAAAAATCAAGGGAATAAACTATCCTAAGTAACACAGAATACCTCAATGATAGACTACATTGACACCACAGTGGAGGAAATGCCAGAGATGGAATTCAGAAAGTTCATGATTAAACTGATTTACAAGGTAAAAGATGACATAAGAAATGAAATTGGAGAGAAAATATGAAAGAAGTGAAGGATGATTTCAACAAGAAGATAGAAATCCTCAAGAAGAGTTTGTTGGAAATCTTGAAATAAAGGAATCAATAAACCACATTAAAAATTCAATGTAAAGCATCACCAAAAGACTAGACCACTTGGAAGACAGAGTTTCAGACAATAAAGACAAAATATACAATATAGAAAATAATGTTGACCATGAGAAAAGATGTTAGGAGACCATGAGCAGACCTTCCAATAAATAGGAGATAATATGAAAATACCAAACCTAAGATTTATTAGATGAAGGCTCAGAGATACAAACCAAAGGAATGTACATTCTTTTCAAGGTATAGTATCAGAAAATTTCCCAAATCCTAAGAATAAAATAGAAAACCAAATATAGGAGGCTTACAAGACCATAAATACACAAAATTACAACAGACCCACACCAAGGGAATATTATTACGAAAATGCCCAACATATAGAATATGAATAGAATTTTAAAGGCTGCTGGAGAAAAGTGACTGGTAACATTTAGAGGAAAACCAGTCCAGATCAGATTATTTTTCAACCTAGACCCTCAAAGCAAGGAGGTCTTGAAATAATCTATACCAATCACTGAAAGAAAATGGATGCCAGCCAAGAATACTATACCCAGCAAAATTATGCTTCAATTTGACAATGAAATAAAAACCTTCCATAATAAACAATTCAAAAGAATTCAGAAATATAAAGCATGCATAATAAAACATACTCAGTAAAATATTTCTTGAGAAATGAAAAAGTAAAAGTAAAATCCAACAAAGGGAGGGACTAACTAGAAGAATAGTCAAGCAAAGGACAATAATTCAAGGAGAAACTAATTCAAATTAAACCATAAATAAATCAAAATGAAAGGGAATAAAAATCATATCTCAACAATAAGACTAAATGTACATGACCTAAACTCATCAATCAAAAGACACAGACTGGCAGAGTAGATTAAAAAATGACACCCAACAAAATCCTATCTCCAAGAGACTCACCTCATAAGCAAAGACATCCATAGACTGAAGGTAAAAGTATTGGAAAAACTTATCATTCACATGAATCTCATAAACAAGCAGGATTTTCTGTATTCATCTTAGATAAAGTGGACCTCAAAACCAAAGTTAATCAGAAATGACCAGTCATTTTCTACTGCTTATGGGAATTATAAGTAACAAGACATAACAACTGTAAATATTTATGCTTCAGACAGTCTAGTACCTATATATATATATCAAACAAACCCTTCTCAATTTCAAGAATCAAATGGTCCACAGCACAATAATACTGGGTAGCTTTAACATGCCTCTCTCATCAATAGATAGATCCTTTAAAAAAATTAAATAAAGAAGCTATAGAATAAATACAATTAATAATATAGACCTAACACATGTATATAGAATATTTCATCCATCAATGACTGAATATACTTTCTTCTCAGCAGCATATGATCCTACTCTTAAAATAGACCATATCTTAGGCCACTAAGCAACACTGAGCAAACACAACAAAATAGAGATAACATCTTGCATTCTATCAGATCATAATAGAATGAAATTATAAATTAATCATAAAAAAAATAGAAGCTACTCTAACACCTGGAGACTAAATAATATGCTGTTGAATGAATAATGAATAGTTGAAGAAATCAGACATGAAACAAAAGAAATTTAGTGGTAAACACAAATCACTACACAACTCATCAAAATCTCTTTGACACTATGAAGCAGTTATAAAAGAAAACTCTATTGCATTGAGCTCATTCATTAAGAGAATAGAAAGCCATCAAGTAAATAACCTAACTTTACATTTCAAAAACCTAGAAAAAGAACAAATCAATATGAAATGTAGTAGAAGACAGAAAATAATTAAAATCAGAGCCAAAATTAATGAAATTGAAACAAAAACTAACAATTCAAAAAATAGACAAAACAAAAACTTGGTTTTTAAAAAAAATTAATATAATCGATAAACTCTTAGACAAGCTAATGAAGAAAAAGACAAAGAAAACTCAAATCACTAAAATTCATGATTAGAAGAAAATATTACCACATTAGACACTATTGAAATACAGATATTAATCAGAAACTACTTTGAAATCTATACTCCAATAAAATAGAAAATCTAAAAGACATTAAAATATCTAGAGACATACAACCTACAAAAATTGAAATAGGAGGACAAAGAAAATTTAAAAAGATCAATTTCAAGCAATGAAATTGAAGATACCATCAAAAGCCATCAACAAAGAAAACCCAGGACCAGACGAATTCTCAGCCAAGTTCTACCAGACCTTCAAAGGAGAACTTACACCAATACTCTTCAAATTAGTTTATGAAATAGCAAAGGAGGAAACCCTTTAAAACTCATTCTAAGAAGTTAGTATCACCCTAGTACTAAAATCAGACAAAGACACATTAAGGAAAGAAAATTTCAGACCAATATCGCTGATGAACATAGATGTAAAAATTCTTAAAAAAATACTGGCAAATAGTATGCAAAAATACATTAAAGAGATAGTGCACTACAATCACTTAGGGTTCATCTTAGGGATGCACGCTTGGTTCAGTGTATAGAAATCAATAAAAGTAATTCATCACACTAATAGACTTAAATACAAGAGCCACAACATTATCTAAATAGATGCAGGAAATTATTTGACAAAATTCAGAATCCATTCATGCTCAAAACACTAAAAACTAGGGATATTAGGAACATACCTCAACATTGTAAAGGCTATATATGCTAAACTTTAGGGCAGCATCATTCTAAGTGGAAAAAAAAATTGAAAGCACCCTCTAAAACCCAGAACATCCTTGTAACTTTAGCCAGAGCCATTAGACTAAAGAAAGAAATTAAAAGGATACAAATATGAAAACAAGAGTTCAAATTATCCCTATTTGCCAATAGCATGATTTTATATTTAGATGACCCAAAAAAAATCCACCAGAAACCTTCTAAAACTCATAAACAAATTTAATAAAGTAGCAGGGTATAAAATTAACATCCATAAATCAATTTCATTCCTATACACCAAGGATGAATTAGCCGAAAGAGAAATTATGGAAACTATCTCATTCACAATAGCTCCAAAAAAAAATAAAAAATAAAAAACCTTGGGACTCAATCTAACTAAAGAAGTGAAATACTTCTACAATAAATCTACAGAACACAGAAGAAAGAAATTGAAGAAAACCTTAGAAAGTGGAAGGATCTCCCATTTTTTTGGTTAGGCAGAAGTAATATCATCAATTTGGTCATAGTACCCAAAGTGCTGTACAGATTTAATGAAATTCCTATGAAAATTCCTATGATATTCTTTATAGAAAGAGAAAAAGTAAGCTTGGCACAGTGGTGCATGCCTGTAATCAAAGGACTTTTGGAGGCCGAGACAAGAGAATCGTGAGTTCAAAGCCAGCCTCAGCAATGGCGAGGCACTAAGCAACTCAGTGAAACCCTGTCTCCACATAAAACACAAAATAGGGCTGGGGAAGTGTCTCTGTGGTTGAGTGCACCTGAGTTTAACCAAAGAAAGAAAGAAAGAAAAAAAGAGAAAAAATAAAAAGTAGTTATGAAGTCCAATTGGAAAAATAAGAGGCCCAGAATAGCCAAAGCAATCCTTAGCAAGAAAAGTGAAGCATGAGACAATATAATAAGAGACCTTAAATTATACTAGAGCTATATTAACAAAAATAGCATGTATCGGCACAAAAAAAGACACAAAAACCAATGAAACAGAATAGAAGGCACAAACAAACCCACATATAGAGAGTTATCTCATGCTAGACAAAAGTACTATAAACATACATTGAAGAAAAGATAACCTCTTGAACAAATGTAGGAATCCATATGTAGCAGAATGAAATTGAAACCCTCTCTCTCATTCTGCACAAAATTCAACTCTAAGTGAATCAAGGACCTAGGCATTAGACTGGAGATCATGTGCCTACCAGAAAAAGAAAAAAATAGGACAAACTCTCCCTCATGTCAGATTAGAAACCAACTTCCTCAACAAGATTCCTTAGCACAAGAAGAAAAATCAAGAATTAATTAATGGAATGGTATCAAATTAAAAAGCTTCTTCACAGCAAAGGAAACAAAAACATGAACAGAGAGCCTATAGAATGGTAGAAAATCTTTGCCTTCTGCACCTCAGATAGAGCATGACACTAAGATTCCATCTCACTTCTGTAAGAATGGCAATTACAAGCAACAATAAATGATGGTGAAGATGTGGTGAAAAACACTAATACACTAATTCATCACTGGTGAAGCTGAAAATTGGTGCAATCACTATGGAAAGAAGCATGGAGTTCCCTCAGAAAACTTGGAATGGAACTACCATTTTAACCCAGTTATCCCACTCCTTAGTTTATATCCAAAGGACTTAAAATTAGCATACTACAGTGATATGGCCATATCCATGTTTATGGCAGCTCAATTCACAATAGCCAAGTTCTAGAACCAAACTAGGTGCTCCTCAACAGAATAGTGGATAAAGAAAATGTGGCACATATACATTATAGAATATTACTCAGACATAATGAAGAATGAAATTATGGTATTTGCTGGTAAATGGATGAAACTGGAGAATATCATGCTAAGTAAAATAAGCTGGTCCCAAAAACCAAATGTTAAATATTCTCTCTGGTATGTGGATGCTAATCCACAACAAGAGAGGGTGTGATGGGGAAGAATAGATATCCATGGGATTATAAATAGAGGAATGAATGAAAGAGAGGGGGCATTGGAATAGGAAAGACAATAGAATTAATCACATATAACTTTCCTATCCTTGTATATTAATATTAGTCCAGGGTAATTCCATATCAATTACAACCACAAGAATAGGATCCTCATTATAATAAATTACGCTACATATATGTACAATACATCAAAGTACATTCTTCTGTCAGGTATATCTAAAAAGAACAAATTAAACCAGAAAGAAAATGCATAAAATGTATGAAAAAATAGAACTAATGTACATGTAACTGGAGGAAACTGATCTTACTAAGAGTTTGGTTAAGTGTATTTTGAAGAAGTGACATTTGAATTCAAAACTGAAGAATGTACAGTATTTTTTTCAAAGGGGAGAACAAAATGATTATATACTATAGGAAGAAATGTCAGCAAGTGTAAATATCCTAACATGAAAGGGAGCTGGTCCTTGAATCTGTATCTTCTTCTTTAAAATTTAATTATGTCATACTACAACAAAGAAAGAGGTTGCAACTAACATATTCTGAGAAAATAAATGATTAAAGTAGATGATGTTCTGTATTAACTGGACATAAGTGTGTTTAGTGCAATGAAACCTGATAACACTGCAAAAGTTGTGCCATGGGACGTTTATAGGACACTGATAGCTGCAACAATTTGGCCAGCTATATCATATATCTACCAAGGATACCATATAAATAGCATTTTCCAAGTGTATTGTGATGTAAAAATATTGTGAAGCACTGACTTAAAATATGGTCTTATTTGTCTCTTAAATAATAATCCAAGCACAATCAGTCCAGGGCTATTATTGCAGCATCACTGAATCAAAGAACAGAACTATTTCATACCACATTACCCCATATGAATGGTTTCAGATGATACAAGATTATGTCTGCGCTCTAAATTGTTTGATGCCTAAGCCCTTCCCAATGAAGGCATGGTACAAGAGCGGAACACATCACTTCTGGCAATATCATTTTGGCCAGATCATCAATGGACATGTTTTAACTTCCAGCAGTTTGTAAAATGTCCTCTTTCATTTTGGTATATTTATTTCAGTTGCAATAAAATGGGCTTATATTATTAATGGTGATTCATTGTTGAACAAGTATAGTCATTCATCAGTATACAAGGGGTTTGGTTCCAGGACAAACCCCCTTACCAAAATCCTTGGATGCTTAAGTCCCCTATATAAAATAGTTTGAGTTGCAGATAGCCTAAAAACATATTTCCTTATACTTTAAGTTATCTCTTGATTACTTATAATACATAAAACAATGTAAATCTTATGTAAATAGATTTTCACTGTGTTATTTAGGGAATAATGACAAGAAAACATCTGTTCACATTCAGTATTAATACACATTCGTATATTTCTTATATGTAATCCATGGATACAGAGGGTTGTATTATTGAGTAACTTCTAGATGTCAGCACGTTTATGAGTACATATCCACCAAAAAGAAACGGCAAACAAAATTAAAATGTCTACTCTTGTTTTACATTCTAATAGAAGAGAAAGATAAATAATGAACATAAAACTTGATACATTAGATGTATTTTAAAAGATCACAGGGAGTATAAAGCATTGAGGAAGTAAGATGAATTGATAGTAGTAAGCTGATTAAGTATTTAAAAATCAGTTCTGAAAAGGGCCAATTTCAAGTGATCAATATGGTATCAAACAACTTGGAAATTTTCTAAAATATTATCAATTAACTATCATTAGCCAGTACAAGTTGAGTCTATCATATCATTCAATTGTAGAGGAAGCCTGATTTGGAATTTTAATATTGTGAAAATATATAGCACATGACATCTGAGCCATCTGGATCTATGAGAGATAAGTGCAGTGAGGAAGTGAACAGTCATTACTAAGAACTAAGGGTTTGGAATTTTTGAGGGATAGTAAGTAAACTAACTGGGCTGGTGACAAAGCAGAGTGATGTGAGAAATGCAATCAAAGAAAAAACTAAGGCTAGACAATGTAGAGCATACTTCATGGTTACAAGAGCTTTGACTTACATGATTTTAAAAATATAAACATGCTTATATAGTTACAAATAAGAAGTTTACTAAGATGAGAACTTTTAAAACTTCCTGTGTTCTCTTTCTCTGTGGAATGAGTGTCTAAGTCACAAATTAGGAACGTTTAAGAAATTTTTATAAGAAGCCATCTAATTAAAGAAAACTTTTTAGACTCCTTAGTTTGGGCCTGCTATGGCTTACATATGTAATATGAAACAGTCTCATTTAAATATCTGCCATATTAAAAACATTAAAACTGTCTTTTTTAAAAAAAAAAAAAGTTATTTTGGCCAGAAAATCATCAATGAATATGTTTTAACTTCCAGCAGTCTGTAAAATGTACTCTTTCATGTGTACACATGTTATGTGATATATATAACAGTAGAGTGTATTTTGAAGTATTATAAGTACATGAAGTATAACTTATTCTAATTATTATCCCATTTCTGAGCTTGTACATGATGTGGAAGTTCACTGGCAGTGTATTCATATATGAACATAGGAAAGCTATGCCCAATTCATTACATTGTCTTTCCTATTCCTAGTCCCCTTTTCTTCCTAAATTACCCTTTATGTAATCCACTGAACTTATATTCTTCCCCTCTACTCTTGGTGTTAGCATCCAAATATCAGAGAGAACATTTGATCTTTGTTGTTTGGGGATTAGCTTATTTCACTTATTTCACCAGTTTCATCCATTTGCCAGCAAAACTAATAAAAGTTGTTAGTTTTTATGACTAATATTCCCCTGTATGTATGTGTATAAAACAAATTTTCTTTATTCATTTATCTATTGAAGGGCACCTAGGTTATTTCCATAGCTTAGATATTATATATTGAGCTTCTACATTCATTGATGTGACTATGTCACTGTAGTAGGTTGATTTCAAGTCCTTTGAACATATAACGAGGAATGGCATAACCAGGTAAAATTGTGGTCTTCTCCCTAGTAAAATTGCCTTCTTTAAATTTTCTGTAAGTCCTGAAGATGCTATAAAGGTAATAATAGCTAACATTTAGGGCATTGTACTATATGTGAGGCACTAATCTTATTTTATTAGTTCATGATATTCATTGTGGCATATTTATTCTTTCTATGATTGTGATTGATGTGGGTAGTTAGCACTGAGGATATTTGACCAAAGAATGACATTATCCTATCTTACATATATTTTAAATTATCTCCCTGTTTAATTAATTGAAAATAGACTACGGAGACCATATTGAAGGATAGAGATTAGTTAGAAGGTTAATGAAAAATCCAGTCAAGAAATAAACTGGCCAAGGTCAGTGTTGGGTTAGCATAGGTGGAAGAAAGTGAGGACTCCATGAATTCTTGATCCAAGCAACTGCAAGAATGGATAGGACACTTTGTGTTCTGATAACTTAAAATTTACAAAACAAAATCAAACTTGTAGAACAGAAAATAGAATGGTAATACCAGGGAGTGGAGTTAGGGTAATAAGAAGGGCAGGGAAAAGGAAGATGTTGAATAAAAGACATAGAATTTCAGTTAGATGTAAGAAATAAGTTTTTGAGACACTAGATATCATGGTTACCATAGTTAATACTTGAAAAGTTTCATGAGAATAGATGTTAAATATTCTCATCACAAAAACAATAAGATATGAGATTATAGATGTGTTAGTTTAATTTGATCATACACATACATATATCAAAATATCACATTGTGCAGGGCTGGGGTTGTGGCGCAGTGGTAGCATGCTCGCCTAGCACGCGGGAGGCACTGGGTTCGATCCTCAGCACCACATAAAAATAAAATAAAGCTATTATGTCCACCTACAACTAAAAAATAAATATTTTAAAAATATATATATCACATTGTGCACTAAGAATATATACCTTTCACTTGTAATTTAAAATTTTGTTTAAATATTAATAATATTCCAGAATTAAAAATCACTTTTATCCTTTCTACCTGCCCATCATTTAATATACTATGGAAAAATAGAAATAGGATAACTCCAAGAAATACTCCCAAGTGTTTAATGGAAGGAATTAATGGAAATAATAATTGAAAAACAAAGGAATAATGGAAAACAAATAGTTATTAATCTACATCAATTCTCTTATCCTGTTGTATAAACTGTGGAACCTCTTGCACAAAAGTAGAGAACATTCCTGAGTTAGCTCCTATTATAACCTCTGGTTATATTCCTATGAAAACTCAACTGGTCATCCTGTTTAGTAACTCTGACTTTCTCTGTTAGAAGTTTCTTCCTTATTTATTATTCTCTATGTCTACATCTGAATGAGTCAATGGAGAATATGCCCATATTGATGATCTAAATTACTTCATGACTTAATTCATGTAGGTTCAGTCTCTAAAATATGGGAATGATATTATGTGTCAAAGGAGCCAAATTTTGCAGACTTATCCTGCAGTTCCATGGGTAACATGAGTAATTCCTTGAGAACAGAGTAGATTTGTGTCTATTTAATTCTACACAGTACCATGAATGAGAAGAATGATCTAAATAAATCTGAGATGTAATTCCTGAAAAGTTTTAGTTTGCTTTGTATTCTGTAAACTTCCTTTTGGGGTCATGTGAAATGAAAGCTTAGGTAGGGTAGTGATATCCTTCATGTCAATTTCACTGCTGAGCTGCTTCCCATTGCCTGCTAAAGAAAATGTAGGCCCAACATGCCATCATGTCACCTTAGGAACCAACTTCCTCAATAAGACTCCTAAAGCACAAGAAGTAAAATCAAGAATCAATTAATGGGATGATATCAAACTAAAAAAATTCTTCACAGCAAAGGAAACAATCAAGAACATACAAAGAGAGCCTATAGAGTGGGAGACAATCTTTGCCACCTGCATCTCAGACATAGCATTCATCCCCAGAATATATAAAGAACCCAAAAATCTTAACACCAAAACAAACAATCAAACAAACAAAAAACACGCAGTCAATAAAGGGGCAAAGGACTTGACACGTCACAGAAGAAGAAATCTAATTGGTCAACAAATATATGAAAAAAATGTTCAACATCACTAGTAATTAGAGAAATACAAATTAAAACTACACTGAGATTTCATCTCACACCAGTCATAATGGCACATTCAAGAAAAAAGGAACAATAAATGCTGGAAAGAATGTGAGGAAAAATGCTAATATACTAATATATTGCTGGTGTGGCTGAAAATTGGTGCAACCACTATGGAAAGCAGTATGGAGATTCCTCAGAAAACTTGGAATGGAACCACCATTTGACCCCATTATCCAACTCCTTGGTTTATACTCAGAGGAATTAAAATCAGCAGACTACAATGATGCAGTCACATCAATGTTTATAGCAGCTCAGTTCACAATAGCTAGGTTATGGAACCAAACTCTGTGCCTTTTAACAGATGAATGGATAAAGAATATGTGTTATATGTACACAATGGAATATTACTCAACCATAAAGAAAGATGACTTTATGACATTTTCCAGTAAATGAATAGATCTGGTGAAATGCTAAGTGAAATAAGCCAATTCCAAAAAACCAAAGGTTGAATATTCTCCCTCATATATTGATGCTAACACACAATGATGGAGGGAATAGAATTCAGTGGATGAGACAAAGGGGAATAAAGGGAAGGAAGGGGAGATAGGAATAAGAAAAACAATGGAATGAATCTGACACAATTTTCCTATGTACATATATGAATTCCCACAATGAATCTTCACATCATGTACAACCGTAAGCCTGGAATTCTAATTAAAATAAGATATGCTCCATGTTTGCTTACATATGTCAAAATATACTCTACTACCTTATATATCTAAAAAGAACAAATAAAATGAATTTAAAAAAGAACTCAATGCTAGTTGTTGAATATTTGGGGCCCAGGTCTCATTTCTTTCCCAAGGTTGCTTCTTCAGTCATGACTTGAAACAGTTTCAGTATTCAAAGGCATTTGAAAATTTCAAACTTGTGAAATCTTACATTACCAGAAATGTGGTAAAATAGACTGGAGGCTGAGAACCAAGCAATCCCCCATTTCAAAGATGTTTTATCTGATAATTCATCTTTGAAAAGCTCTAACTCTTCCATGGTATTTTCTTTCTAATAGGATTCAATTATTTCAATAAATATTGCTCTATTCATAGTGTTTATTTCTTCTGCTATGAGTTTTGTCTCTGACTAGGAATTAGTCTACTTGATTAAGTCATCAAATTTGGGGACATATAATTTAATCTTTTAGTGAATCTGCTCTGCAAACCTCTGTCTTTAAACTTGTGTATTTGAATGCTTCACATTTAAAATAATAATTGACACAGTTGGGTTTGTTACATATTTTCTTTTTCTCCTCTTTTATGTCCTCTTAACTTTTAATTAAATATTTTATGATTTATTTTATCTCTATCTTATTATATCAATTGTACTTCTTTTACAAACATTTAGTATTTGACCTAAAATTTGCAACGTGACTTTTAAAGTAATCCATGCCTATCTTCAGACAACACCATGCTAATTTAAACATAGTGCAGCTACTTTACAGAGAATTTCTATTTCCTATATTCTATTGTCCTTTTTATTATTTATTTATTTATTTTGCTATTTATACAAATGTGCTTCTTGATATCTTGAAAATATTTATTATCATAAATTTTTGGTAAATGTTTCTCTATATTAAATATCATTTATGTACCACTCAACATAATTTACCTTTACTTTTCTTAATATAAAATAACTATTTTGTAAGGGGAATTTATCTCATCTCAAAACAATAAATATGAGATGCTTTAGTAATGTTGACATATTGTTCTTGTAGTTCAAATTTATTATTATTTCTTGTCTCTTTCCTTTCATTTTCATTACTGAGTTTAGGTTGTTTTTGCTTGGTTTTATTTTAGGATTTTGGAAACTATATCTATTCCTTTTATTTAGTAAGCTTAAATATGAAATAGCTGTACTAATCCTGCTCTTTTTTATTACAATAAAAGGAAGACAGTATTTACATTGTCTTCATTCTGAATGAGACAGGGTTTATAACAAGTCAGAATCTCTTTTGATGTTCCCTAAAATTTAAATTTCCATTTTCATTCTTTTAGTTTTCTATTTTGCTTTTTATAAGAAATATTTCTTTAATTGAAGTGAGCTTCTTAGCTACCTCTTCAATATTTCATCATGATCTTTATATTTTACTGATATGTCATTCTCATACTGGTTTTGAATGTATGTGTATTGGTGTGTAAGTTGTATCTTGTTCCTTTCATGTTATGCTTTTAAAACATGGATTATGTTCTTGAATGGTAAACATTCATCATCTGTAACTATTCCAAATTATCTTTCATTTCATAGTCATTTTGCTAGACTTGGAATTCTAGATGCAAAACTAATATTTTTACAGAATTTTAGGATATTCCAGACATGTGTTTGAGGAGAAGCTAATGATGTTTCTTTGTTGGTAGTCTTTGTTTTCCTCAGAAACTTTGTTTTCCCTTCATCTGTTTTAGATGCTTTAACATTTTATTAGAGGTTGCTGTGTATGGTTTTATATATACAAAATAACTCACTCTAAGAATGTGAATAGTTGAATTTTCCTATTTTTGCTTTAATTATCTCCTCCATTCATGATCTATGTTCTTGGCTTTTCGAAATTCTACTGCATGAATGTCTTAACTCCAAATTCTACTCACAGCACACTTAACTTTTTACAAATAACTTGTAGTGTTTTTGCTTGTTGCATACAAAATGTAGAAAAGATCTTCATTCTCTCAGCTCAGTAATTTATTCTTAAGTAATACTAAAATTTTGTTTACCTGATGCATTATTATTGTTCCATTTTTATTTCTAATTGCAGAGAACTCTGTTTCATTTTCATATATGAAAATTTCTTTGTGTTTATCCAATATATTCATGAATGTTTCCTGTAAGCTTCATTTTTGGAGTTTAACATTGTGCTGTTTTATGAGATTGGAGATTCTTTGTCATTTTTTTCCTTAAATGTTTAATCAATTTTGGTTCCATGTGCATATGAGGGGTACAATTACTGAGTAACAGATATAAATCCCAATCAAAATAAATATTTTTTGATTCATAAATGCTTAACAATCAACACAGTGAATATTAATAATGAATATAAACCAAAATTTATAAATAAGCCTTTTAATTTCTTAACAAACTATATATAATATATGTATTACATGTAATTGATGTATTTTAAGTGATAAAATTATAAACATTTTCAAGTGACAAAAATGTAAATCAAATCTTAGTAAGATCTATTATATTTTATAAAATGATATAATGAGTTTATTTGGATTGTGTGTGTAATAGGTAATTAATGCCTTTGTGTATTATTTGATGCACAGGATTGTATGAAACTCTTCCAATAACAACTTAAATTGAAAGTTATTGGATTACTTGTGATTTCAAATGGTAAAGAATTTTTCTTAATATCAGTGTACATAGCACTGAATCTTCCTTCAGTTTCTCCTTCATTTAATAGTAATTATATTCAAAGTGTTCAACCAAGCCTATTTTTTATTTCTGTAATGTTCAATATCTCTATTATTAAAAAAGTTATGAAAGTATCTTATCATAATGTTATATTTAATTGAATGAAAGTGAATCCTGCAAAGTAAGTGTAATATGACATTTACAATACTGTACTCTTATTGGGCTGCATACAACTGAATTCTAGCTCTACAACATATCTTTGAAATTATTATCTTTGTTCATCAATTAACTTATCTATAAATGAGCATGGAAGGCAAGTATTATGTCCTTATGAATTATTTTAAACTTATAGCAATGTCTCACATAGAGTAAACAGTCTGTAAAAATTTGCTATTCCTCGTGTCAGTAAATTTGAAATTTGGTAATAATCATGAAGGTTGGAAATTTTGAGGGTTTTTAAATCAGACCACATTAAATGGAGGCAATATTGAATAAGAACAATGAAAAGTAGAAGCTATAATATATAAATCTTCTTGAACTTGAACACACAATGGAGCTCTTCCTTCTGGAATACTCTCTTATGCTGTGTAAGTGTCTGTGTTAGTGGATTCCATAGCAGGCCAATGCTCATAGTGGCCTCATTTACTGCCTTTCTTCCTTTACTATAACTTATTTCTGAATCTTTCAGTTTCCTCAAATTGTTATAAGGGAAGGTTTTAGTCAGCTTTTTTTTTTTTTTTTTTTACTGCTGTAACTAAAAGACCTGACAAGAACAACTTTAGAAGAGGGAAAGATTTTCAGGGGCTCACAGTTTCTGAGATCTAAGTCTATAGACAGCTAGCTCCATTCTTCAGGGCTTGAGGTGAGGCAGAACATCATGGTGGAAGACAGAGGCAGAAGGAAGTAGTTCACATTATGATCAGAGAGCAGAGAAAGAGACTCCACTGGCCACATATAAAACATATACTCCAAAGGCATGACCCCATGGACTCATCTTCTTCAGCCACACACCAGCTGCCTTCAGTTGCCATGCAGTAAATCCTTATCAAAGGATTAATTAATGAATTGGGTTAAGATTCTTATGTCTTAACTCAATAATGTCTCCTTTGAAACTTCTTGCACTGACTCACACCTGAGCTTTTGGGGGACACCTCATATCCAAACCATAATATTCTGCCCCTGGCCCCCAACAGCTCATGACCATCTCAGTATGCAAAATAAATTTTTTTCCCATTTCCACTACTCCCCATGGTCTCAACAGTTCCCAGATTGCCCAAAAGTTCAAGTCCAAAGTCTCCTCTCAGACTCATCACAAGCTCACAGTATGAGCTCCTGTAAAAAGATTAAAAAGTGATTTACAAGTATCTGATATATAGAGGTAGAGAGTAAACATTTCCATTCACAAATATAGGGGCATAAGAAGGGATAGAATCAAAGCAAGACTGAAATCCAGGTTGACAAAAAAATCCTGTAGTTGTGTGTTTGGCATCTGGAGCATATGGCATCATGATATTTTATCCAAAGGGCTTATGTAGATCCACCCATGAAGCCTTGTTGGTTGCAACCCCAAACACTTTTCTGTTGGTTTGTCTCTGCTCAATTCTTACAGCTTTCTTGGGACAATGTCCCATGTTACTATCATTTCTCAATCTCAGGAGTCTCCACTGAAGCTTCAGATTCCTCTTCACATTTCCATACTTTGCCCTCTCCAGGGGTGCTCACAAGGACTCTGAACCTGCAGCACTTTGCCCGGTCTCCCAGGACTTCCATTGAAATCTTGGTGCAATCTTCCATGAACCCCCAACTCCAGCGTCCTGCATTCCTGCAGAACCAGCACAATGTAGTTGATGCCATGTTCTGCTGTCATCTTCAGCAGTAGTCAAGCCTCCAGGGATGTTGGCAGCAGAAGCATCTGAGTGCCTGGATGACTGAACACATTGAAAATAGTCCCTAGGCCTCCTTCTCCTAAATGATGCCCCGAAGTTCTCTTTTCAAGAGAATTTTTACTTTTATTGCCTTGAGCCTGAGATGGATATGGTCTTGTCAATTCCTAAGGTACCCACAAGCCATTTTTCTTATTGTTCCTAGGCAAAGTCTTTAACATTTCTTTAGTAGCAGTAATGTCTTTAAAACTGCGACCTCCTTAGTCCCAGTTTTACTCACACTTTATAAGTCCATGTTTCTCAAATCTTTCTGCTCTGCTTTCTGCTTCTGAATATCATAATAAAATTTGTAAAAGCCACCAGCAATATTCTTGCCAATGCCTGAATGCAATACTGCCTAGAAATTTTTCTACCATATTAAGAAGTCCATCACTTTTAAAACAAGCCTCATAGAAAGTCTCAGGACACAGGCAAAATGCAGAAAACTTCTTAGCCAGAATATAACACAAATGGCCTCTACTCCAAATTCCAATAGAGTCCTCCTTCTCTGAACCTTCTTGAGCCCTGTCTTTGTTCATGGTCCTATTGGCATTCAGGTCTTCTGAGTTCTGACTAGAGCTGGCCATTAAGCTCCACTTACAACAATCTAAAGCATTTCCAGCTTGCACTGTTAACCATGCTCAAATTCCTCCCACCAATTCCAAAAAACTCCATAAACTTGTGAACCACGTTGTCAGGTTAGTCACAGCAATGATTCTACTTCTTGGTACCAATTTCTGTTTTTGTCAGCTTTTGTTGTTGTTGTTTTAACTAGAGGACTCACAGTTTCAGAGGTCTAAATCCATAAACAGTCTGCTCCATTCCTCAGATATGAAGGTAAGGCAGAACATCATGGTGGAATAGCATGGCAGAAGGAAGGAGCTCACATGATGATCAGGAAGCAGAAAGACAGAGACTGTACTCTTCAAAATATATACCTCAAAGGAATGCTCTAGGGACCCACCTCCCCCAGCCACACCCTACCTGCCTTTAGTTACCACTCAATTAATCCTTATCAAGGAATTAATTCATGATTGGATGAAGATTCTCATAACTAATCATGTATCCTCTAAACCTTCTTGCATTGTCTCACACATGAGCTTTTGGGGGATACTTCACATCCAAACTATAACAGAGAATGACTTCAAAAAATGCATTAACCAGCAGTGCTAGCTTCAAAGAGCTAAAGATATACCTGCCCTTTGATTCCTACATACCAAATCTTACATCAGGATGCAAATGATCCTGTTAAGTACTGGGTTCATTCTAGATAAAGTGTTATGGGTCTGGATACTGTAATTATCATGAACATGGAATGACTGCAATGTCAGAAAGCTAAGAGTTACTTTTGGTGCCTTCCAGGGCCAGGGTGGCACCTAAATGGGCCATAAGCCAAACTTCTGAGGTCCTTGGAGGAAAGTAGAACAGTGACCTTGAAATGTGACTTTTGAAAAGATTAACACAGGCACTAAGCTCTAAGCTCTATGAGAAGTTAGTTTTCAGAGGTCATGTTCTGATACTCTATAATAACCCACACGTTAATGCTTCAGTTGCTTCATCCCTGGAATTTTCAGGGTGATGCTGAGAGAGGGATTTTGATGACTGGGAAAAAGGAAGACAATTTGGATCTCAGGGCAACATTTCTTTTACCAATCAATATGGAAAGATTCAAATTTTAGTAAACTATATACAAAGCTACATTGCTTTGTATTTGTCAGTTAAATATCAAACTTGACTGTTAATATAGATTTACTTACTGAAGCCTTAATTTTCAGATTTTTTTTTGAAGTGGGAATAAGATTAGAAGAAAAAAGAATAGCCAGGGTTAAACAGGCTACCCTAGATTAAAGCTCACTATGACAATCTTACTGTTTGGTGAAGCCTAATTTTGCTTCCCTTCTGATTGGCCTTAGTGACTTGGCCAGTAGAAAGGGCATCAGTGACTTCTGCACCTTCCAAGTGTAAGCCATAAAAAGTTTTGCTGTTTTTGTCTGGGTCTCTATTTTTCTTTTCATTTTTTTTTCAATCTGTTTTCTACATTGAAAAATCTACACTGACATATTTCACATTTATTCTTTTTGTTCCTTGTCCAATTTACTCTTGAACCAATCAGAAATGTTTATTTGTGTAAGTTTTTGGTCTAGGACTTTTTTTTTTCCTCACTTTCAGTTTGCATCTTTCTACTTACTCAAATTGAGCATATTTTTTTCATTGTTCATTGTTTCCATTAGAATTCTTAGTATGTTAATCATGATTATTTTAAATTTCTGATCTGACAATTTAAAATTTTGGTCATCTGATTCTGGATCTCATGCTTAGTTTACACCTCAGACTATGGTTTTTACGTTGTAGGATGACTTTGAAATTGTTCAAAGCTAGACATGATGTAGGGCCAAAAAATATTGATATTAGTAAGATGTTAGAAGGAGGTTTTATGTTTACCTCATTAATATAGTTAAGCTTCACCATGGTATTAGTTAGGCTGTTTCCTGTTCCTTTAAGTCATGGTGTCAGAAACTAAAATTCCTTACTCTACTTGAATTCTCTCCCTTGCTGAGTGTTGGCTTTCTAAGAGCCTCATAAACATGCTTGGACAGTTGCAGTTCTTTCAGCTATAGTCCCCATTAAAATCATAAGCCATATTGATGTGGTGGTAAGGCATGTGGGGAGCAGAAGCTTTAGTCTATGACTATGTCTCAGTCTTTTAATAAGTCTGTATTCCTGTGCTGTGACCCTCCCAAGTACTTCCCAGATTCTTTCCTTCTTTTTAGGTAAGACTAAAAAGATAGGTGGGGCTAGAATTGGGAATTTTTCCTTCCCCCATTTTGGTTATGCTCTGGTAAAACCCAAATCAGACTATGGTGAAATAATTTCATTTGAGAGTGGGCTTTTAGTGAGGAGCACAAAAAACTCTGAGTTTATATCAGATGATTACTTTCCCCCTTCCTATGTCAGAACCATGAGGGAATTTTTTTTCTATCTTAATCCTGATAATTTATTGGGAGACCTAGAGATAAAATGCATAAGTATATAATCTCCTTATGATTCTGCCCCCAAGAGATTTTTATAACTCAAGCTGGTACATGCACAATCTTAGCCAATGATCAATTACACTTTAATTGTTCTTACTAGGCTTTTCTTCCCTTTAAACTGGGTTTCTCTGCATTTCTCACTTGTCTTTCAATTTGAGGGATAGTGTTCTACCTATGTCTTTAATTAGCTGATGTGTCTATAAAAGAATTATTGTATTTCCAGTTTTTAAAATTTTTATTTTATTGGGATGATAGGAGAGATGATTCCTAGCCTTTATGTGTTTTACCAGAAACTAGAAATGTTCTGTAGTATTGTTTTACTTTCTTTCCTTTCAAAATATTTTTTGGCTTAGCTTTCTTTAACTTTTATTCATTCATACATAGAACATAAATGGATTATGTACTATACAAATTTCAGAATAGTGTTTGATATGAAAGAGAAGTGAATTAGAATCTGAGAAGCTTCACCTATAATTGTAATTTCTCTTTACTTAAAAATAATGAAACTATGTCAAACAAGAACAGCAAAGTATTAAACTTTGTTGGATCTTGATGACATGAACATGAGATTTTTCTTTCTTCAATTTTTTCACTTTTTAGTTTTATTTTCAAAATGTTTCATAGTTAAAATATTAAACAATTGAGGTGAAGTTAACTACTACAGTATTAATACTGTTTTAGTAAAAATCACAAATTGCAAACAAAATTTGTGGAAGAAACTATTTTGAAAATTTATACTCCAATGAAATAGAAAACCTTGAAGACATCGACAAATTTTTAGAGACATATGACCTACCCACATTGACTCAGGAGGACACAGAAAATTTAAATAGATCAATTTTAAGCAATAAAATTGAAAATGCCATCAAAACCTACCAACAAAGAAAATGCAAGATGAGATGGATTTTCAGCTGAGTTCTAACAGACCTTCAAAGGCAAACTAACATCAATCCTCCTCAAATTATTCTATAAGATAAAAAAGGAGGAATCCCTTCCAAACTCATTCTATAAAAGTGGTAGCACCCCAGTACCAAAATCAGACAAATACACAACAAGGGAAAAAAACAAACAAAAAAACCTTCAGACCAATATCCCTGATGATGCAAAAATTCTTAATAAAATACTGTCAAATCACATACAAAAATATATTTAAAATATAGTGCACTGTGATCAAGGGGTTTCATCCCATGCACATCTGGTTCAACATATGAAAACCAATAAATGTAATTTATCATATTTATAGACTTAGAGACAAGAATCACATGATTATCTCAGTAGACACAGAAAAAGAATTTGACAAAATACAGCATCCAACCCACATTTCCAAAGTCCCCAAAGTGAGTTGTCTTAGGGAAAAGATTTGGTGTAATTGAACTAGGCCTATGTGACGATTCTCAAAGCACAGGCCTTGACTCACTCCAGTTAATCTCAGAGTTTTAAAGACACTTATAGCTTGGGCCTTGGCCTTTCTAAAACTTTGCCTTTCTAGTTTTGAGCCTCAAAAACCTTCGAGTTTCTATTTATTTGGTCAATTAGAACTTGAACAAATGAGTCTTTTGTGCTATAATGTAAGCAAAAGAAAACTTGAAGATGTTGTCCATGTCTTCAAGGACCCTATAATCCAGCATGACAATAAAGTTTCTACACAAAATTGAATCACTAAAGGCAGGAAAGTAATAGCTATAAAAATGGTATAGATATGAAGAGACCCAGCAAGAAATAACTTTCATGGTTACTATTCACTTAATTGATCATGCCAGAAATCATTCATCCTCATTTTTTCCTCCTTTCTCACCAACCTACTACCAAAGTTTTGTTTTACCATTCTTTAAATATCTTTCCAATACATTGATGTCTCTTTATCCCCACTGCCATAAGCCTTCTCCACATACTATCATCTCTAATGTACACCGAGGCCAATCTTCTAACTCCTGTCTCTAGTCTTGCTTTCTCACTCACCAAAAATTCACCTTTGCTGTTTTCTTTATACCCTCCCCTCACCACACTCTCCTCTGCCCCACCACATGCTAGTATTATGTCCAAGCTGTGGTCTATCATCCTCTTGCACTAGTAGACTTCTAAGTGGTTTAGGTGTCTTCTGACACCTGAGTAAGTCATAATAAAGAGCCTTACAGCTTAGCGGGGATGAGGGAAAAGAGAAGTAAAACTTAAGGATAAACACAAGTTCTAAAGTTCTGGAAGGCTTTTTTCAATCTGCTTGATTCTATCCCCATGTTCCCGTATTGACTCCACCAATTTAGTTTTCTAGTGAATAGTTTACTCAGTACCTAACTGAAAATACCTGGAGTACAACCAGGTCAGGTAGGAAACTTAATGTAACCTAAACACCATGGTGAAGCAGCGCTGGCCTCTTTATAATCCATGTCAACCACCCTGCCCCAGATACACAAGTCCTATCTACAGTGCCCTCTTTTGGACCTTGCCTGCCTGTGGGTTGATAAAAAGGGACAGGGGATAGCTGAAGATGGATCAGTGAAACCATTCTTCCTTTTAAAAAACTATCAATAAAATGTGTACTATAATTTTTAAATGTCACTTTGCAAGAAGATAAAATTAGTTTGATATATTTCTTTGTATGTAAAATGCTAACATATCCTCTTTTGTTGGTCTCCATTTATATCGTTATCTCTAGTGGAAATATTTTAAAAGTTAATATTATAGTAAAACTAATTAGAAACACTTGAGAAATTTGCTAAGTTTTCAAAAAGTGATTTTTTTTAAAACAAAGGATATTTAAAAAATTCATTACTGAAAAATTATTTTAAGAAGAAAAATACAAAATGGAATAAAAATAATTTGTGTTTATTTTATGAGAAAAGTTGTTAATTATCCATGTTTTTTTTTTGTTGTTGTTGTTGTTGTTTTTAGGTCAATCAATCCTGACATTGCAATGTTTTTCATGCATTCATCTTGGAGACTTACAACTTTGTGTGAGGGTGACTTTCTTTTTATTTATTCTAAGTGTTAAGAGGAGAAGAGAATTCGAAAAAGAAAGAAAACAATGAGAGAGAAAGAAAAAAGAAAATTTTAGTCTGCTATTAAAAGTTACCTCAAAAACTAACATACACATATATTTTGGTTGTAAACTTTTCAATTTCCCTAGTCAAAATACAGAGTAGTTCTGTGGATTAAAAATAACAACAAAAACACTATATGCTTGGAGCTGGGGTTGTGGCTCAGTGGCAGAGTGCTAGCCTCGCACATATGAGGCACTGAGTTCGATTCTCAGCACCACATAAAAATAAATAAAATAAAGATGTGTCCGTTTATAACTAAAATTTTTTTAAAAGAACACTATATGCTGCCTAGAGTGGATTCACTTCAGTTTTAAATACACATATACACTTAAAGTGAAGAGAAGGAAAAACAGGTCATATAAGTGGAAACAAAGACAGAATGAGAGATATATTTTCATCAGAAAACATTTAGTTCCTTGACTGCTTTTAAGCCAAAAACTGTCATAGGAACTAAAGAAAATTATGATGTAATGATAAAGAGTTCAATTCATCCAAAGGATATAACAATTATAAGTATGTAATGTTCAACATCTGAACATCTAAATGTACAATTAGCATATCTGAAGGGAGTAATAGATAGCAATACCATAGTGGTAGGGGACTTTAATATCCTATTTTCAATAACAGATACACTATCCACATGGAAAATTAAACATTGAATTTAAACTATATTTTAGACTAAATAGACCTAAGGCATATACAGAATGCTTCATTCAACTGAAACAGAACACACATTCCTTTTAAGCACACAAGAAACAGTATCATGGATAAATTATAAATACATTTCCAAAACAAGTGTTCACAAATTTAAGATTGAAATCATACCAAACATTTTTTAAAGCACCATTATATGAAGTTAGAAGTTAATAAGAGAAAGTGGAAAATTCACAAATATATGAAAATTAAACAGCATCCACTTGAACAATCAATTAGTCAAAGAAAATAACGAGAGAAATACAAAATACATTGAGACAAAAATAAGACAACTCAAAACTTATGAAATGCACCAAAACCAGTCCCAAAATTAAAATTATAAATTCTTACATTTAGAAAATCTCAAAAAACCTAATTTTACAACTCAAAGAATAAAAAAAGAAAGAAAATGATGCCAAAAGTTATTAAAAGGAAAATCAGAGCAAAAATACTCAAAGTATTTGAGATGAGGAACATAGCAAAAAATGTTTAACAAAACTAAGAGTTGACTTTTTTTGAGAAAGCAAGATTAGTACAATTTTAGACAGACTAATAGAAAGAGAGAGGATTCAAATAAATAAAGTCAGAAAAAAATGAAATATTGTAGGTAGGTTATAATACAGAAATACAGATCATAATACAGGACCACTGTGAATGATTACACTCCAATAATGTGGATATCCTGGGAAGCAATGAGTAATTCTAAAAACACTAAACTACTAAGACTGAATCATGAAGAAATAAAAGTTTAAAAATGAATAAAAAGAACAATCTTCCAAAGAAAAATTGAGACTGGATGAAATCATCCTTTGAATCATCTTTGGTGAAATCATCCTTTTAATTTTTTAAAAATAATACCAATTCTTTTCAAAATCTTCAAAAAAATTAATAACAGAACACTTCCAAACTCTTTTTCTGAGGCCAGCATTATCCTTATACCAAATTCAGACAAGGACTCTAGTAATTTCACAAAATAGAAAAAATATTTGGTGTCTATTAGTCTTCTTTCCAATGTAGAAATTTACAGAACCCTAAATATTTGAAAATATTGAGGGAAATATAATACAATATGGCTTTATGAAGAATGGATTCTATCAGGCAAAAATCTTTTTTTCGCCTTAATGGAACAATGATAACTCTTGAGATTTGTAGGACGCTTGCACCTGCCTTTAATAAGATTCAAACTTCTCTTGCATATATATGCAAGTTTATAAGAAATTTGAGGAGTATTTGTATTAACTCTTCTTTAAAGGTTTTGTAGAACTCAGCTGAGAATCCATCTAGACCTGGGCTTTGCTTGGTTGGCAGACTCTTGATGGCATCTTCTATTTCCTTATTTGAAATTGATCTGTTTTAGTTGTGTATGACTTCTTGGTTCAGTTTGGTTAGTTCATATACCTCTAGAAATTTGTCACTGTCTTCTGGGTTTTCTATTTTTCTGGACTATAAATTTTCAAAATAGTTTCTAATAATTCTTTGTATTTCAATGGTGTCTGTCATGATATTTCCTTTTCATCACAAATTTTATTACTCTTAGTTTTCTCTCTCCTTCTTTTTATTAAGGTGGCTGAGGGTTTGTCAATTTCACTTACTGTTTCAAAAAACCAGCTTTTTGTTTTGTCAACTTTTTTAGTTGTTTCTTTTTTTCAATTTCATTGATTTCAGTCCTGATTTTAATTAATTTCTGTCTTCCATTTCTTTTGGTGTTGGTTTGTTCCTATTTTTCTGGGGCTTTAAGATGTAGTGTCAGGTCATTTATTTGTTGACATTTTCTTCTTTTAATGAATGAGCTTAATGCAATGAATTTTCCTCTTACATTGCCTTCATAGTATCCCAGAGGTTTTGATATGTTGTATTGGAGTTCTCATTTACCTCCACAAATTTTTTATCTCCTCCTTGTTGTCCTCTGTTATCCATGTGTCATTCAACAGCATATTATTTAGTCTCCAGGTGTTGGAGTAGTTTCTATTTTTTATTTTATCATTGATTCCTAATTCCATTCCATTATGGTCAGATAGAATGCAGGGTAGTATTTCTAGGTTGGTTTTATTTTTTTTTTTTGTATTTGCTAAAACTTGCTTTGTGGCATAACGTATGGTCTATTTTGAAGAAGTATCCATGTGCTGCTGAGAAAAAAGTGTATTCACTCTTCAATGGATGGAATATTCTATATATGTTTATTAAGTCTAAATTATTGATTGTTTTATTGAGTTCTATGATTTCTTTGTTTAGTTTTTGTTTGGAAGATCTATCTAGTGGTGAGAGAGGTGTGTTAACATTACCCAATATTATTGTGTTGTGGTCTATTTGATTCTTGTAGTTGAGAAGGGTTTGATTGATATACATAGATGCCTCACTGTTTGGGACACATGTATTTATGATTGTTATGTCTTGTTGATGCATGATTCCCTTATGCAGTATGAAATGTCCTTCTTTATTCCTTTTCACTAACTTTGGTTTGAAGTCCACTTTATTTGATATGAGAATGGAAACCTCTGCTTATTTTCACAGTCCATGTGAGTGATACATTATTTTCCCATTCTTTCACCTTCAGTCTGTGGATGTCTTTTCTTGTAAGATGAGTCTCTTGAAGGCAGCATATTGTTGGGTCTTTTAAAAAAAGAAAATCCAATCTGTCAGTCTATGTCTTTTAATTGATGAGTTTAGGTCATTCACATTCAGGGTTATTATTGAAATATGATTTGTAATTTCAGTCATTTATGTTTATTTTTGGTTTTAAACTTGACTTGGTTTCTCCTTTGATTGGCCTTTCCTTTAGTGTAGTTCCTCTCTTTGCAGATTTTCATTGTTGATTATAATTTCTTCCTCATGGAATATTTTGTCAAGAATGCTGTGTAGTGCAGGATTTCTCACTATAAATTCTTTTAACTTTTGCTTATAATGGAAGGTTTTTATTTCAACATCAAATCTGAAGCTTAATTTTGCTGGATATAAGATTCTTGGTTGGCATCCATTTTCTTTCAGATCTTAATATATGCTGTTTCAGGATCTCCTGGCCTTTAGTGTCTAGGTTGAAAAATCTGCTGATACTCAAATTGGTCTCTTCCTATATGTAATCTAATTCCTCTCTCTTGTGGACTTTAAAATTCTATCCTTATTCTGTATCCTAGGCATTTTCATTATAATGTGTTTTGGTGTGGATATGTTGTTATTTTGTATATTTGGTGTCCTATGAGCCTCTTGTATTTAATTTCCCAATTCATTCTTCATCTCTATCTCTTTCTTGAATTAACACTTTGCTACCTATATTTACTCCCTTATCTATTTGTTGGTGTGTTCAATGATTGCTTTTATTTTCTCTTTTATCTCTTTGTTAGAGTGATTAATATTTGCCTGTATTTGTTCATTTGACTAATTTTTTAATTCACAGATCATTTTAATTATGTACATTCTGAACTCTTTCTCTGACATTTCATCAATTGTGCTGTCAATGGATTCTATTATTGTAGTATCTTGGTTTGTTGGGGGCACTTTCTTTCTTTGTTTTTTCATGTTGATTATGTGTCTTCCTTCCTTGCAATGTGGATCTGAGGTATTGCAATTTTTACCCTATAATCTTGTAGTGACCTGGCAGATTACTTGTACCTCACCTTGGTATTTGCTTTCAGTCCCCAGCAAGTGTTCCCAGATGGATGGTACTGCAACTAAAGATGGTGGCAGTGGTAGAGGAGGTAATTCAAGATAGCAGTGGGAGTGGCCCAAGATGGATGCAGCCACTTTCAAGATGGGGCTTAAAGTGTGAAACTTATGATGGCTTTGGGCTGACTGGAGATACAGTGCTGTGGTGTGCTGAGCTGTAGTGAGCAGCTGCCTCCAGGCCCTGTCTATTGTCCCAATGTTGAAGCTACTACAAGAGGAGGGCTATGGCAAAGTCTGCAGTGTCCCAAGATGGATTCAGGCAGGAAGCCACAGTGTGCAGGGTTGATCCTGGGCCTGGGCTTGTACACAAGTCCTCAGTGGTGGTCCTGGGCCTGGGCCTGGGCTCCTCTGATTTAGCAGAGGTGGTCCTGAGCCTGACCTAGGCCTGGGCTCTGGTGCAGAACTGTGGGTGGTCCTACACCTGATTGGGGCCCAGGCTCCTGCATGGGTCCCCAGAGTTGGTCCTGGGCCTGGGCCTGGGCTCCCCTCCTGTTATCTCTTAATTCTTTTGTTTCAGTACCAAGGATTGAACCCAGGGGCCCATGGATGCTTAACCACTATGCCACATCCCCAGCCCTTTTAATTTTTTATTTTTAGACAGTCTTGCTAAATTGCTTAGGGCCTTGCTAAGTTGCTGAAGCTGGCTTTGAACTTGTGATTTTCCTGACTATCTCCTAAACTGCTGGGATTATAGTCATGTGCTACCATGCCTGGCTAGTATCTTTTAATTTCTGTGGTCTTCACTGCAAATTTGGCTTCATATTTTGCTTCCGTGGAGGTTGTCATCCATTACTCCAATCCTGCTATACTTTGCCTAGCTTCCAGGCCTTCCTTTGAAATCTAATTGGAAGGCTCTATGATCCCTTAAGCATCCTTTATTCCAACAGAACTTGCTCCATATTGATGCCAGGTTTGTGCCAGCTCAAGCCATAGTAGGACTCCATTGGACCAGGGATACAATGACTTCTGGGTGTATAGGTGGCTGAGAATAGTGAACTGAATCCTAGAGACACAATATCATAGGCACTCTTGTAGGAGCAGGCTGCCCCCAGGGTCTTTTCTCAAAAGAGTTTTCATTTTTACATGCTTAAGCCTGCCATTGGTGTGGACTTTCTAATTCCTAAGATGCCTTCAAGGCATCTTTCGTATTGTTTCTGTGCAAAGTACTTAGTTATCCTTCAGCAATTTTAATCTCTTTAACAACTATACCTTTCTTTTCCCCAATTTTACATGTGCTGCTTCTCTTACTGAACATTTTTAAAAAAATTTTTGTCTCTACTACTTGTTCCCAGTTTTCATAGTAAACCTGGCTAAATACCCCTGCCCCCACCTGAATGTTATGTTGCCTGGAGTTTATAACTGTCAGTTTAATTAGCCTTTCACCCTTAAATTTTTCCTAAAGTAGGTCTCAGGACATGGTCAAATGTTGATATATTCCTTGCCAGGATGTAACATGAATGACCTCTAGTTCAACTCCAAATAAAGTCCACATTTGCCTGTGAAACCTCATGATCACAGTCCTTACTATCTATATTCTTATTCACATGTGATCTCTGAGATTACACTAGAATTCTCCATTAAGCTCTGCTTAAAAACATTTTATGTCTTCTCTAGCCTGCATCACCAATTCTTTCAAACTCTTTCCACAAACCAGTTCCAAATACTTCTGAACCATATGGTCAAGATAGTCACAGCAATAACCCTGCTTCTCAGTTGCAATTTCAGTGTGAATTAACTTTTCTTACTGTGGCCAAAATACCTGACAAGAACATAGAGGAGAATAGCTTATTTGGGGATCATGGATCCAGACATTTGGTTCATGGTTGTCTGACTCCATTACTTTTGCCAATAATGAGCCAGAAAATCATGGTGGAAGGACTTGGGAAAGGAAAGATGCTCAGTTTAGGGCATCTGGGAAGGAGAGAGAAGTAGAGGAAAGGGAGCAAAAGGAGTCATAATCCTGAAGGGCACACCCCCAGTGACCTAACTTTATTCAGTCATGCTCCACCTGCCTGTAGTTACCACCAATCTAATCATTAACCCATCAAATGAATTAATCCCTTGATGAGGTGATAGCTTCCATAATTTAATCCTTTCACCTCTGAAAATTACTACACTGCCTAACACATGCACTTTCAGGCAATAGTAAAGATCCAAACCATAACATTACTGTTTAGAACTCCCTCTTGAACACTCAAACATATATTAACAGCTCATAAAGGTCATATTGAAAAATAAATGGCTTAACTTTTTTAATCCAGCATTGCCTGAACCTATTTGTTCATGGAACTTTTTTAATAGTATATTTCAGTTATTACCTTTGGAAAATATTGTCCCCCAAATTATTTTTTATCATTTATGAAGGTGCATGGAATAAAATTTAAAAATAGGCTGAAACTTAGAAAATTACTTTCTTTACTAATATTATCCATTTTAAGAAATGAACAGCACATTAAAATTGTATGATTTTAATAAATACAATTATTTTCAATTTAGAATTTTAAATTGTCTTTTGAGTATTCTGTTTTACTGGCTATTTCTATATGAAAGTAATAAGAAATTTTTTGTACTGTAATTGTAGAAATTTTGCATTGCACAGCTATTGAAAAAAATTGAATCTTCTACAAAAAGATGAGGTACGCTCTGTTTTTTTTAAACATATAACAGATAAAGATTCAGATTCAGCAATAGATTTGATAAGTAATTTGGAGGTACAAATTGTTTGTCAAACATGATATTGGTAGGTTCTTCCATATACCTCCAATTATCAAAAATTATTACAACCCAAAAGTAACCAGCAACATTTTTCCAGAAACAAGTCATGATACCTAATTGAATCTGACTTCCCAATTTATTAGAGTGTTCCAGAAAGAAAAGCATGTGCTTCTTCTATTCTATTTTAACCTTGTATTATGAAACACCATATAAATCTGTTTTTTCTTCTTCCCTTTCTTGCTAAGAAAATCCAGTCTCTTAAATTATGCCCTATTGTCTATTTTATATAGGTTATTAGTGGGAAGATCTAGTAGGTATAAATAATCACATAGAATGTTTCTACACAAGCATCTGTATCTAGGATTCATTTTTTAAAATAATTTAAAACAAACACTGCTATACATTATTGGTTCCACTGAAATCTGTTTGATAAATATTTTTCCAGAGAATGGAATCCCATATAAAACTGAAGGTAGAGCCCAACCACAAAACTCCCCTAGAACTAAAATTATCCACAACTGGCCATGTTTTGTGTTTTTATTTATTTATTTATTTTGCCTCAACAGGAGAAAAAAATTGAAATTAAAATTTCTTGTTGCCTATAACTGTTACTGAGATGTTTTTGAATATGTTTGACAAATCAATCAAGGCAGTCTCATCCATGTTTTCAATAAGAATTATTTTAATGATAGCAAGAAAACATCTACTAATGGCAAAATATTTCTGAGCAATATGGCATAATTTTTATTTAAACTATGTTTTGTAATAAATTCGATATGACAATTTTACATTTAAAAAAGGGAAAATCTACAAATACCTCTGTTTTAACAGCCAAAATAGTTTGTGTGCATATGGGGGTTGGGAGGGGGGATTATCCTTGTTTACCTACTAGTGCAATAGACTTTGTGAATTGGGGGTTTTGATATTTTGAAGTGTGGAAATTTCACTAAGACAAAGTATATTTTTTCCTTCTACAGAAAAAAAAGTCTATTTGCCTGTGAAAATCTCAAAAAATCTTTGGAAGACTTTACTATGCATTTTTGTAAAGATTGTGAAAGGAATAATAAGTAGATCTAGAAACAATTTAAGATTTAAGAAAAAATAAAATGCATGCAACAATTTATTTTTCATACCATGATTGATATAGTACATGTACACCAAAGGGAGGAGAAAATAGAAACAAATACTACGTTAATTTTTAGAGTTGATTTTATGCTGTTTGTAAAAAACAATGAGGCATGTCTGTTTCTCCTCACTTCTTTGTTTTAATCACCGATGTTTTTATTATAACTATGTGAAGAAAAGTGTCTAATATTTTGGATAGCTGGTTTATTTTTTAAGTAACACATAAAAATTATACATGTTTGTGGCTAAACATATGATGTTTCAATACCAGTGTACATTATGTAATATTCAAATCAGGGTAAGCATATCCATAAACATTTATTATTTCTTTGTGGTGAAAACAATACTTCCTTCTAACTGTATTGAAATATAAAGAATTTTTAGATTTCTTTAAGATTTCAATATTTAAAAGTTGAGGCTGATTCTTGACACATTTTGAAGAATATATTGAAATTAACTGAAATTTATTTAGTACACATTTGTAGATCTGCTGTATATCAATAAATAGAAACCTTTGATTGATTATTGGAATCCTTAAAACCTATCTAAAGACTCATTTGTTGGAAAGGCTCTCATATTTCACTTCTCACTGATTCTCTCTTACATTTAGGATCTTCTACACTCAATACTAAGTCTATGGAATTTGTAAAAACCCATAGGGCCTGTCCTCCAAAGCAATGGAAATGATACATTATTTGAGTATGTCAGTAGGTGTAATGAATACTGGGTAACAAACTGCATAAACTCCCTTTCAGTTAGAAAGTTAGACAGAGGTAACAGTCTTCCTTCTTGTTTTGTGTAGCTATGAAAGAATCTTGCCATATAGATAGCCAAGCTATTTTGAAAGTACATTGCAACTATTATGTTTTAATATTATAATAGAAAACTTTGAGTGTGTGTGCTTCTTACTTTGCCATAGGTAAGAAGAAAACAAGTCACATTAATATGTTGTATCACCATGAGAGATAATGAGATAATTCATTCAATAAATGTTTATTGAATGTCTACTCTCTCTTTTAAACACTTGTGACACAGCATGTCTCACTTGGAATAAACTCACAGTTATAATATTCTTCTATTTTTAATTGGGAGAGAAGAGGCAGGGATTAAACATAAGCCTAAATATATAGCTTCACATAAAGAACTGTTATATATTGCAGAGAAAAATAAAGCTAAGTAAGGATGTAATAATGAGAATTAATATTTTAGATAAAATAGTGAGGGAATAATTTATAGGTCACAGATGTTTGCTATATTCTGTGTACAACACAGCTAGTGAAGTTCAAGCTCAATGAGCAAATGGGAAGAAGAAAAGAGGTAAGAAATGAGACAGTTAGACCCTGATACTTGGTATTTTTGTTCATCTAGTAGATCCTGGTAAGAATTTCAGAATTTATTTGGATTTTATATGGTATTGAATATATGAATGTTATAAACATATTTATGGGTTTTAAAAATTATTTGACATAAATTTTACATATTTATGGGGTTCCATGTAATGTTTCAATATGTGTATACATTATGTAATGTTCATGTCAGGGTAAGTATCTATCTCCTCAAACCTATATGAATTTCTAGAGTGAAACATTAAAAATCCTTTCTTCCAGCATTTTTTCAGATACATAGTACATTACTATTATCCAGTCACCCTACCATGTAATAGAACACCAGAGCATATTTCTCCTAATTGTATCTTAGTGTCATTGACTAAACTTTAAAAGTTGCACTGTCTGCTACATAGTGAATGGAAGGAAGGGAAACTAAAAAGTAGAGGAGGAATATCAATAGTACTAGGAGAGAAAGTAACAAATGGCTAGATTTTGAATTGAATTTTGAGGAAAGCTATAATAGCCACATGCTAATGAATTGGGGTATAAACTAAAAGGACAAATCAAATATTACTCTGGGAATTTTTACTCCAGCAATTGGAAGGAAAAAAATTTCCATCAACTAGGCTGTGGAAGTTGGTAGCTGAATATGTTTTAGGAAGATCTGGATTTCAGATTTTGTTAGATTTTTCAATGTCTGTTAGTCATTCAGGAACAGAAGCAAATAGGCAGATGGATATGTCAATCTGCAGTTAATGAGAAAGTGACTTTTACAATTTCTCAATAATCTTTAAACCTATTATCCTCAGTTAGAGAAGGGATAAAGATAGTGGGTCTGAGTCTGATAGCATTTGTACATGAGGAAAAAAATAAGAAAAGGACATTCAAAATAAGCTGACTATGACTTACAAGATAAACCTAGTAGGAGCTTTTTCTGTGGAATTTAAGTGCAGAAAGTAGATGGGGCAAACACTTGTGTCAAGGGTTGCTGATAATGGCAAAAAATTTGCAAAATGTAAAAGGTATTTTGTAAGAAAATTTTTTTTGAATTGTGAGGATAATTTTTTTAATTGTGAGATGAAAGCCTAGAGGAATAGGGAAGGAAGAAACTAAAGCTAGAGTGTAAGCCACTCTGAACTAGAATCAATCATGAACTAGGACCTCCATAACTGAGCCAAAATAATCCCACTCTCTCTATAAATGAGTTGTCTTAGGTGCATGTTATACTAATAGAAAGCTGCCTAAAATGCAAAGGGATTATTCTAATTTTCCACTAGGCATATGTGAGAGTGTCAGTTACCCTATATTTTTTTTATTACTTAGTGTTGTCAGTAGTTTATTTTTAGCAGTATGCACGAGTAGTTTTTCTGTGTTTAAAATATTCTCTGGAAAAGTTTACAAAATACTGTTGATATTCTTTGAATTGCACTTGTTAAATACACACAATTAGTTGAATATTAATACCTCAATAAAGATGTCATATGCATTAAATGATGATATCTTCCTTCTGTTCTTGATTTATACTGCTTATAATATGGCAACAGTGTAATATACTTAAAGGTATATTATGAGATGGAGAGGAATAGAAGTGAAGTATCATAGAAAACATATCTCCTCTCCTGAAATGCATCATGACTCAAACTATGCATTCAGTATCTCGTGCTTTAAGCATCATATTCCTTATTAAAAATACAGTAAAGTGAATAATTTGAAACTATATATTATCACAATAAAGAAATTTTGTTAGATCTCCAGGAATTAGGAAAAACATTGCTTTACAAATTTTGGTTTTATACATATATTTTCATGCTATTCATGAAAATATAATATCCTGAGTCATGTAGGATGTATCTTACTACAGTTATCCCTGACATACATACAACACACACACACACACACACACACACACACACACACATACACACTTACACATGATACTGAAAACTAAAGTTCTTAAGAAAGCTACTTTAGGAATAAAACTGTTAACAATGCAAGCAATATTTCACCAAAATATCACAAAAAAATTGGCTACCACAGAATCATAGTTGTTGTAAAATCTTATTGCTTGTTATGGATTATGGTTTGACTTTACATTCACAATACCTAGTGTTCAGATTTTTGGTGGGGCTAGAATAAAATAACCATATGCTTTCAAATACCTTTCTAGTTTTACACATTGTTATACACAAAAGCTACTGTTGGCTTTAAGATTGCATTATTTTTATCTTCATTATTTTTGATAAATATCTTTAAATCTTAGGGCCAATTTTTATCATATCTCAAGCTTATGATAGCAGTTTTATTTTTCCTTTGCTGGAGGATTGTATTTCCAACAATATGGACTAAAAATGGGATTTAAGTTTTTTTTAAGAACAAAATTAAAACTGTATTCATCCTTTCCACATTGTTGTCCAGAAACACATGTATTTTCCTATATTTTCTCTTTTAACTGTATCTAATGATTCCTTTAATTCACTTGTTAAACAAACTATTATTAGAGAAAACAAAAATGGCATATGCATGGGTTCATAGGTTTAGGGAAGATAAGACTAGCATATGAAATTAGAGGTTGATGAAAGTGATAAGTTATGTATTAAAGTACCTTATACAGGTAAGTGAAATAGAAATGCAGTACAAGGATGGAAGAAGGCAAAGGCTCAGAAAAGAAAAAAAAAAAAGAACAAAGCAACCAGTCTTATTATTAAAGAAATGCCATATTAGTAAATCATGGAAAAAGGATTAGCATTACAGGGAAAGAGGCAGACATTATAGAGTGTCTAGTACATAATCAGCCTCATAAAAAGTACAACATGAATCTGTGGCTGGAACAGATAATGCTTAAACAGCTAGGTGAAAATGGCTTTTCTGGTCTTAAAATAAAATGCTTACATAATTTCCTAACATCACTTTCAATGCACTGAAGATATTTTCTCCTTATTCTTCTTCATATGAAATTCTCAGAATCATTATTATTAAGGCATAAAACTTTAAGAACTTTTTAAATTTTATTATTCAATTGTTATTTTTGCCTTTGTATCATTCTCACTATAGCAACCTTTTAATAATCATGTTCATTTTGTTAATTATCCAATTTTTGTTCTTTCTATGTTCCTATTTCACTAAAGAATCAGTATTAAGAATGTGCTTCTTATTTCACAGTAGAGTGACTATAGATAGCAGTTATGTACTATATATATCAAAAAGCTAGAAGAAATGATTTTGAATGTTTTCATAATGAATAAATGATAGATGTTTGTGGAGATAGGTACATTTATACTGATTAAAACATTACATTATATATATATATACACACATATATATGAGAAAGACATATGTATACACACATGCACATATATGTACACACGCCAGTACATGATACTCCATTAATAAGTGAAATTTTTAATACTTTTATATATCAGTTAAAACAACATGCTTATAAGGTATTACACAAAATAAAAGATTGTGATCTAAATAGAGAGCACTAAATTCAGTGAAAAATATGGCACATATACATGGGCATTAGTATATTCATAGAAGCTAATATATCTCCCACTCATTCACTCTCTGCTACTTTAAATGGCTGCTTTGACAACCATATGTTGTTTTTGATGTTTTACATGCTGGGTATTACCGGACGCTGAAAATTTCTTTGCAACTTAAAGTCTGTAAATTGGTTGTATGTTACAGAGAAATAATCTTTAAATTATGTCTCCTGTGTGTACATGTTCATTGATCCAATACCTTGCCTTATGGTAATGCCCACATTCAATTATCATTATTATGGAAATAACAATGCTCGTCTATTTCAACCAGTAGTATCAGCAGATGCTAAGAGTTCTAGAAATCACACAGGCTTTCATGCATACTTTTTAGACTGACTGACTGCTTTTGACTGGGGAATATATTTATGAGAGTATTTTCATTCTTTCTCCCACCTGTTTTAAATCTTCGAAGAACTCAAACTCCTGCTCCATAATTTTAGTGCTTCAGTATAGTCTTCTTTATGTCCTTTCCTGTCATATACTGCTCAAAAGAATCTGCCAAAAAATTTAGGAGAAGTATCAAGGAATCATAAATGCACTAAAATAATCTGGAATGATGTTAATCATCTTGGTTTATTGAATAAAAAAGCAACATTTGGCCAGATGAATTGAGTTTTACGGTATCTATGTTATTGATTAAACACATTCCAAATTTAATTGTATCCATAGATATTCATGCTAGTCAAGTTCCTTGAATTCTATTGAATTTGTATTAATGGAATCATATAGATGTATTTGGAGGAGAATCTGATCTCTGTCACTCAGCATAATTATTTTGAGATTGTGCATTCATCTTTTGAGTATCAATATTACATGTTTTTATTGCTGATTACAAATCAGTTAAATGAATATATCACTATTCCTGTACTCACTTACCTGTTGATGAACATTTAGAGGTTTTCCAGGTTTGAACTATTACAAATAAAGCTAGCATGAATATGTATACCTTTGAATGGACATATGCTTTCATGTCTCTTCAGTGAATACCTAGGAGTGGAATGGTTGTATATAGTCAGTGCAGGCTTCATTTCAAAAGAAACTATGCATCTGTTTTCCAATATATCTTTCAATAAATAGTGTATGAGATTTCAAAATGCTCCATATTCTAACCAGCAATTGACATTGTCTTTGAGATTTTATTCATTCTAAGAGGTATGTAATGGTATACCAGAATGATTTCAATTTGCTTTCCCTAAGGACTAACAATACTGAGTGTCATTTCATGAAGTTCTTAGGTAAAATGTGTTCAAATAATTTTTGCACTTGAAAAATTTCTGCACCTTACACAGACCTCACCTGCCAGCAGAAGCAGAAAAATATCAGTCTTGCCTGCTAGCAGAAGCAGTTCCAAAACTCCAGTTTCATTATTATAAAAGTCAAAGTAATATGAACAGACACCCTGTCCCTACCAGTCCTCTTTACTTTTAGATTTATAACTAAGATTCGAGTTCCAGAAAGCCCATAAAAGTAGGGTACAAAGTATGACACATGATGAGGTATGCTACTATACAGCACAGCTACTTGAGTTTTGTATTTTATGTGACAGAAATCTGGAACATACATGGGAATAGATACTAAAGATACAGTATAGTGGTAGAAAAATATAAAGTTGAATCAGATCAATTTATTGATATAGTCTCACTACGCAATACTTCTAGATTTAATGTTGTGATTTAAGGGATTGAAAGAATTCTAACAGGTGGTTGGCTGAAACATGGACCAATATATGACCCAAAATGAGCAAATTGGAAATGGCAGACTTGTCTTGATTCATGTAGAGGGAGACTGAACTGTTAGAGTGGATCTGTCATTTAAGACTCATTCATTCATGCTGACATTGTATAGGAGACATACAAATGCTGTGAGAAATAAATTTGTGAATAGAACTTCACCATGGAGAACTTTGTAATACATCTTCTTTATAATACAGATCTAACAGTGGGAACTGCAGCCACTAAATTGAGAAGCCCACATGAAATGACAGGAGTTAGAGCTTATGGTGGTAAGGGCCAAGAGGTAGCACTCAATTGCTTAAGGTAAAAGAGATATAGTTACCATTATGGACAGCAGAGGCAAACTAATAGTAAGAATATGCAGGCTCATGTAGACATATGGAGTTGACTAGTTAGTCAGCCATGGTATTCCTAGAAGGGAAGTAGATAAAAAGTATGTTAAATTCTTACTTGGTCTGTATAAGCAAGAAAGTTTAAGTCTAATGAATGAAATTCTAATTTGAATCCTAGAAAAAAGGCAATGCCCCCTCAATCGATTCCCAATTCCAAATGAATCATTTACATTCCAAGGTCTTTGAATAAAGAAGATGCTAGTTGTCTTCAAGGAAGAACTCAGAAAATGTATACTGTTAATTATAATCCCTTCCAAAATGGGTCCGTGAGTTTTTCCAAAGATAAATGTTCCTTAGAGAAAGTAATCAGACCTTCTAGTGATAACTGCACACTGTCTCTGAACTGGCACTGATTCCAGGAAGCCACAAATGTCACTGTGATCCATGATTCAAAGTAAGAGTCTAAGAAAGTCAGGTGATCAATGAAATTTTAGATAAACTTTGTCTTACAGGGGGACCCAAACCCATCCTATAATTATTTCCCAGGTTCTGGAATATGAAACTGAAATAGCTATTATAAGGAGCTGACAGAATCCCCTCATTGGGATGGGGCCTCCTATAGTAGAAAGGTCAAGTGGAAGCCAGTAGAGCTTCCTTTATCTAGGAAAATAGTAAACCAAAAAAATACTCTTTCCTGGAGAAATTGAAGAAATTAGTGTTACTAGCAATGAGTTTAAGGATGTAGGGAAGGTGGTTTACTCCAAATCAGTATTCATCTTTCCTATTTGAACAATGGTGCTAGAAACTAACAGGGCTTAGAGAATAACAGTGGATAAGTTTAACCGTGTGATGACTCCAATTATAACTACTGTACCAGATGGTTTCACTGTTTGAACATATTTGCACATTCCTTGGTACCTGTTATCTAACTACTGATCTGTAAAATTTTTTTTTTTTACTGATATCTGTTTCTTCATCCTTATCCATAAGTCCCAGTGGAAGTGGTTTTCTTTAAACTGGCAAAATAAGCAATACACTTCCACCACTCTTCTGCAGGGATATATCCAGTTTCTATCCCTGTGTTTAGGTTACAGGGATCTTGATCATCTTGCCCTTCTACAAGATATCATAGGGCACATTATATCAATGATTAATGCTGATTAGACCTACTGAGAAAGAGGTACCAAATTCTCTAGACTTATTTAGTAATAAGACATTTGGATATCAGAGGGTAGGAAATAAATTTAGCAAATATTTAGATGCCTCAACCCCAAAGAAAGTTTTAAGGGTCCAGGGGTATGAAGTTATGTCAAAATATCTATTTTAAGATGAAAGCTACATTATTGCATCTGCCACTTCCTACTATAAACAGAAGGTACAATGCCTAACTGGATTCTAAACTTTATATCTTGAAACAACATACTACCTCATTTGGGTGTAATATTCTAGCTTATTTACTAAGTAACCTAAAACGCTATTAGTTTTGACTACATCCAAAGCAAGGCTAGTAATTTGCTCTGACCCTTGGACCACATGAACTTTCAGATCTAATGGTGCTTTACGTGACAGTGAAAAAATAACAGATAACACTTGTGGCTTTGGTACGAGCCTATAGGTGAATCACAACATAGGACCCTTGCTTTCTAAAGAAAAGACTGCAGATCAATACTCTAGTATTAGGAAACAGGTTTTGACATGCTACTAGACCTTAATAGAAATCAAATGGGGCACCAAGTCATCATGTGACCTGGCTACTCATCTTGATTTTGGTGTTATTTGATCAAACAGGTTATAAAATTGGGTATGTACAGCAACACTCCAACATCAAATGAAAATGGTCTATATCTAACTTGGGTCAAGGTGTCTCTAAGAATACAAGAAAAATTAAATGAATAACTGACCCAGAAGCCCATGGACCACACTCCTGCTAGTGTCTTCTCTTTCCCAGCCATTTCCTATGGTTTCAAGAGTAGTGCCTTATTATTTCAGAAGGAAAGAGAAGACTAAATCCTGATTTACAAATGTGAAGACACCACTCAAAAAAGAATGGTTGCAGCATTAGAACTTGTTTCTGGGGTATCCTTTAAGATGTGGTGATAATAAATTCTCAGAATAGGAAGATATTTACTCATTAGACAGCATTGTTCATTTTGTTTGAATAGAAAAATGGCAAGATATGTGATTATATACTGAGTCATAGACTGTGTCCAGTTGTTTAGCTGAAGAGTAATAATATTAGAAGGAATTTGATTGGAAAATAGATGACAAGGAAATTTTGAGATTAAGTATGTAGGTATACCTCTATAAATGGGAATATGTTTGTATCCCTTGGAATAACCAGCAGACAAGATTATCTTCAGCAGAAGAGGATATTAACAATGGGTAGATAGGTTGACTCCTTCTATGGGTAACAGTCAATCTCTTTTCCTCATATTGTCATTACAATCTGTCCCACAAGATCCTGTGGCAAAATGAAATACTGCATCAAAATGAACCAGTGACATTTATGGACCCATCGTCAATGAACAGAAATGAGGTTTTATGGTAGAAGCCATCATAAACACATCAGTATTACCTTGTTAGATATATTTCACCTTCCAAACGTTGTCCTTAAACATTGTCCTTTAAGTTTTGCTTAAATACCCAGGACAATCAACCTCATGAGATGAAGTGGAGATCAACTTGTTAAGATTTCATTTTTGGCATCTGGTAGGAAGAAGGCTCAAAATTCAAATTAAGTTCAATCATATAAATATCAAATTTATTTATTTATTTATTTATTTATTTTTTATTCTTACATTTTTTTTTCTTTTTATTTAGGCTTACATGTTAACAGTGTAAATGATTCATTGTACATAGATAGAGGATAATATATCAATTCTCTAGTTGTAAGTTGTATAGAATCACAACATATATGCAGTCATACATAAAGTTAGGGCTATGATGTCCATCATATTCCACCACCCTTGCTGTCCCCATGCCCCTTCCTCCCTTACACCCCTGTGAACAGAGATCCACCATTGTTCCCATGTCCTTCCCCACATTATGGATCAGCATCCACTTATCAACGAGTACATTCGGCATTTGGTTTTCTGAGATTGGCTTACTTCACTTAGCGTGATATTATCAAATTTTGTACCCAAGAAAGCTGTGGCCTGAGGATTCAGGGCCTTCAACTAATAAAAGTCTTTACTACTTACTGAGTATTTGTTATCCATCAAGTATTGCACCAGTTGACTTAAAAAATAATCTTAGTTTTGTCAGCAGTAAGACATATTAAAATATGTTCTCCCTAAGCAAATATTTGTAATGACAGACCCATTGTACTCTGGTGATAAAACTTTGTATATAAGAAAAGTTTTAGATGCTTAACACCATAAATCTTAGATCAACATTGGATTAATTAGGTATATACCTGGAAGTTTAGATCCAACAATTAAAGGTCCATGTTCAAACCATAATTAACTTCATATTCATGTCCCTTGTCTTTTAAAGTCACTTCCCATTAGCAAGACTTATATGATTTCCCAGCACAGCTGGCAACAATTTTGTTTCTATCAAGCAAAAGACAATAATATGTTAGAGGTATTCACTGTAAAATAAATACAAAACATTAAAGGTTTTATCTTATCTTGCGCTAACTTTAACCTTCAAAAAAATTAATTGGTCCCACAGGCTTAGAAGAATTTAAATTTTTGAAGAGGGAATTAGACAGGAGAAGATATGTTAAAATCATCTCTTCTCTCCCTAAGGCACCCCCTAAAAAGCTGCTTGGAATAGGAAATGTGTGCTTGAGGCCTTGCCCAGCAAGAACTAACAGGAACTACAGCATATTCAGCTGTGACCTTTACAGTACATTTCTAAGAAGTGATTCAGCCTTAAGCCTTGCCAAAAGGTATAAATAAGCTTTATAATTTTCACCTTACCTAACTGGGGAGCAACCAGATAAGCCAGTATCAAAGACAATTTGATTATTTTTTAAAAAAACATTCCCTTCATACTTATGAAATCTAAAGGTGTTTTGAGGGAGATTAGGGATGGAGCAACATAACAGTAGACAGAGTAGGTCAAGTATTACTCAGGACTCAATAAACGTAAGACTAAGGAAAAATCATATATTGAAAAGAAAAAAAATATGTCTTTCTATGTTACTATTGCTGTGCATTTTTCTTTCTCGTGTGTGTGCATGCCTGTGTGTGTGTCTGTGTGTGTGTGTGCGTGCATGTGTGAATGTTTAGCCACTGCACTTAGGCTTTGAGTGCAAAGAAGATATGTTAAAACCCTCAGGTACAAAAACTAGCCCTAGATATTATTATTGAACCTGCCAGAAAAAAAAAAAGCATCAAATAGGTTTGCCAACGGGAACAGATGTTTCTGTTGTATATTTCTTACTCCCTAGGCATATTTGAGAATTCTAAATATAACGTTCAAACAGACAGGGTGCGAACACACAGGAAGTTGGGGGAGTGTGAGGTTTCATTTAGGTGATTCAATCTGATTCACAACATTGCACATGAATCAAAAATCAAAAAATTAGAAAAAAGATGGTTTGTTCATATTAACATGTGTATATGGCATACACCTTAAAAAGAAAGCAAATTCCAAGTACTAGCCAAATTGTAGCTCTAACTTAAACTACATAGAGAATAAATAAGTGCACATTTAAAAGACTTACACATACTCAATTTTACATGATCATTTCAATGCCCTCATATTGGGGTCACATGTAAATATCTAAATTTCACTGATATTTATTGCAGTTTTATATATTAATTAAAATGATAAAAATCTATCTGTTGAGGTGATAGGAGAGATAGGAACATATTACTTGGGACATAATTGTCGATACTCAACGAAATCTAAGTCTAAGCTTTCTAAGCAGGATGCAGTCCAAACTAAATCAGCCTCTGAGCCTACAAAAAGTTGTGACTAAACTTTTATCCCCATATTTAGTTGATATCCTTTATCAATAGAATAAACAATATCCTTTCAATGGTAATATATTTATTATGAAAAAAAATAAAATTTATTATATAAAAATTAATAATAAGGAAAAATATCTTGAGCTTAACTCCTTCAAAACCCAGTGGGTTGCTTTTCTTGTGTGTGACAAACAACTGTGTATACTACTCCTAGTATATTTCTCATGACTACGATATTTTATTTTGTATTATATGGAATTTTAAAATCTTAAAAACTAATTTACTTGTTAGATTAAGCCTAGATTTACTTTCACAGAATAAACAAAAAACTGTCTTGACTTTTATATAATTAGATGTTACTAAAGCCCTTCTTGGTTACTTACCTCACCTCCAAATGCTATCAAAAGCTGTTTGAAAATGCTCACCTCTACCCCTTCCTCTGGAGAACAGCACTTTGATGAAAGGAGTCACCTCACAACATAATTTATGATCTTCCTTAGTTTGAGTCCCATGAGCAGTCCACTATCAATGAAGACTTACTCAAAGACACAAATTGTTACCATGATTTCCTGTCAGAATAGACAGGTCAAATGCTAAAAAAGGTAAGCTTTCTTAAAGTTAATCCATTGGGTGAATGAATCTGTCTCATTAATGTCCTAGATCATGTCCCTGGTTTCTAAATATAAAATCAAATGATTATATTGAACAGGTGGCAGAGTCCTTACTTTGGTCCCTTACAAGGAAGAGTCATCAGGAAATTGAAGATGAAAAAACCCTGAAATCTCTACATTTTGCTGAGATGATGAATAAGAAGCAATACCACATCCTGTGGGTAAAGATGGAATTCAGTGTTACCTTTAAAGCCTTAAAGGATGGAATGCTACTGAATACTCAATTTTACATGATCATTTCAATGCCCTCATATTGGGATCACATGTAAATATCTAATGTTACTTGTCCCTTATTCACTAGTCTAGATGCTACAAAATCCAGATGGATAATGGTGGGGATGACAGTGGATCAGCCACAAATTAACTTAGTAGCATAATTGTAATTGCTATGCCAGATAGAGCATCTTATATTCCAGATGTGGTATCATATCTAAAGCAGATTAAGTAATTTTCCTGGTATGTACAGAAACTGATTGAGCCAATTTTTCCCAATAGGTTTTAAAGAGAGAAATAGAAGGAGGTCATGTTCATAAAGGAAGGATAAGACTATATAATTAATGTCATAGCCTAGGACTGTATTTATTCTCCTGCTCCTGTCATTTTCACATTCAGAAGAATATCACATTAGTCCATAATGTTGATATCTTCTTAATTGAACCCAAATGGCAAGACAACTTGGAAAACAGTCTGAATTACTGATTAAGCCTATATGGTTACTGGAAAGTAGGAGATAAACTCTACAATGATTCAAAAGCCTTCCAAATAAGGAAACATTTTAATGGGCCTAGTGTTATATGGCTTGTGAGGGCATCTTCTCCAATAAAATCAACAAGATAATTCTCTTTTGACCACCTACTACTGAAAGAAAGCCCAACATTTGGTAGGTATCTTCAAATCTTATAGTTAGTATATCCCACACTTTAGAATACTTTTCCATTCCATTTATTCACTGATTCTAGTCTACTGGTTGGAGTGGCCATAAAGAAGAAAGTTGCATTCATGAGGGATGGGAAAAATAAATAAATAAATTTTCTGTATCAAGTCCCAGTCATAGCATTGACACTAGAGAAAGGACATGGTGAATAACAGAGTAGTAGAAGTGTGCTTGGTAGAGGGAAAATGTGCTACAATATCATGTCAAACCTCTAGGAAGATTCAGTGTGAATATCCTAAGTCAGAGCACAACTTCTGTGGCTCCAGAGAAAGAAATCATGCTGTCCACAGGAAAGAACTATAACTTTACAAAAAGAAGTCCCCTAGGAGAAAAATTTAGAATTATTCATGTGGTACTTTATTAGAGTATGAGACATTAGAATGAACTAAACTTTGTCTTAACATGGATACACATATAGAAATAATTGTAGGCATATTGGTATATCCCACTCAGGATCTACATATTCGTTGGCTTTGTCAGTCAAGAGTCTAGAATTAATGGCAGTAATTGGGATCCCTGGAGCCCAGATGTGGACTTCTAATGCCATTTGTACAATGAAAGGAACAAGGGCTTTTGGAGAAATGGTTGATTCCAGGCATATAACAAGAAATACACAATATCATGTTAGAGTATCTTTTTGTTCTGCCTGCAAGCAAAGAAATGCTCAAAACAAAGTAAAGCAAAACAGCATTGATAGAATATCCCAAAGGGACACAGAGGTCAACTGAAAGAGCTACCAATAGTTAAAGCAGGAACGATTTCAGCAATAAAATGAGACAATTATAAGCTAAAATAAAAGATACATAAACACGAGTCCATAGAAATCAATCAATGAAAGAGAAGAGGCAAGTATCCCTTGTTGAAGAATTTAAATAATTCATGTAGATATTCTTCTCTCCAGGAGATGAATTTTATTTCCCTACTCCAGTGTGCAATACACATAATGCTTTCTTCCAAAGGGTAAAGTATGGAAGTAGAAGAGGAGTGATATCAAGTAAGTGCTCATTCAAAAACCTGGCAAACACTGCCTCAAACAAATGATTTGAAGTTAACACCAACAGTGGCAAGTCATATTGATAACACATACCTTTGATATGATATGATGAAAATGGCATTTTACTTATGTGGATTTCCTTACAAAAATACTTAAGGTCTGTCTATTCATGAGAAAACATCAAACAAATCCCAGTTGAAACATGTTTTACAAATATCTGACCAGAACTCCTGAAAAGTGTCAAGGCCATTGAAAACAAAGAATATCTGAGAGACTGTCACAGTCTCTAAGGAGACAAGACAACAAAACAATGCGTCCTGGATGGGAGCCCAGAACCCGCCCCCCCCAAAATAGTATTGGATAAAAACTAAGGAAGTCTGATTAAGTGATAGATTTCAGACAATAATAATATCTATACTGGTTCATGCATTATTACAAATCTAGTGTACCAAAAAGGATATTAATAATAGAGAAAGTAGGTCCCAAGTATATGAGTAGCTCTGTGCTTATCTTTACAATTTCCCTCTAAATCTAAAACTGTCTTAAAATAAATGAATTTTTTTAAAATGCAGTTTCTGGAATACTACTGAACCCAAGCTGAGATTGAGCAACAGACCTGGTGCATCAAATAAATATGTAAATAAACTTGTCTGTCAAGATCTAGGCACTGATAAGACCAACAAATCCTAAGGTCCAATGATTCCAGTAGTAAACCAGTGTAAAATGAAAGTAGCACATTTTCAAACAAGTCCAGAGGGAAGGTGTAAGCTGCCCAGGCAATAGTCAAGACAACTATCTCATCCATACCTTTCCCTCATTTAACACTTATGACCTCAGATGGGTTTACTATGACCTGTTTTTAAAGGAATTGCCAGCTGAGTTTGTGAATGTGAGCAAAAATACTACACAGCAGCTTAACTAGGTGACAGCCCTAAAAGACTATGGTGAGAAGGAGTTCACCCATTGGGCAGAGCTAGAGGCAGATCACCCTGTGATCTGTTTGGTATGGAGAGATTTGACCTGAGTTAAAAATAAACATAGATTCACAGACAGTGAAGAATGGCTCAGTGGTCTGGTTAGTCCACACAAAGTGAGAGGAGATTTGTATTGTACTCGGATGTCCATCTGCAGGACTTTTCTGCAAAATAAATACTAACAACCAAGAGAGAGAATTTCTTGGTCAGTAGACATAATACGCCTTTGTCCTCAGTTACTCTAATAATTATAAAATAGACTCTGAACAGAAAACCGTTGTTTTCAAAGATGTGCACATTTTAATAGCTACTGCTGATACTAAATATATAAGAGCAAAACAACAGAGACCAACACTGAGCTCCACTGAAGAAACTCCCTTCCTGATGTGGCTGCACACGCCTGTAATCCCAGCAGCTTGGGAGACTGAGGCAGGAGGATCATGAGTTCAAAGCCAGACTCAGCAAATTAGTGAGGCGTAGGCAACTCAGTGAGACTCTGTCTCTAAAGAAACTACAAATTAGGGCTGGGGATGTGGCTTAGAGGTCGAGTGCCCCTGAGTTCAATCCCCAGTATCCCCCTCCCCCAAATAATCTTCCTCAGGGGGACAAACACCTGTTTGTTGGCAATATGATTTCATTGGATATCTTATTATCGTGAAAAATTAAATGATTTATCCCCATGAGGATTGATGTGGATATGTACTTAGGTAGGGATTTGTTTTTCTTATGCACAGTGCCTCACCCAGCACTATTATCAGAGATCCCAAAAGAAGTCTGATCTGTTGTCTTGAATCAAGGCACTGAACTTATTCCAAAGAACATTTACCAGTAAGTTTTTTTGTTTTTGTTTCTTTTTTTGGGTACTGGGGATTGAACTCAGGGGCACTCAACCACTGAGCCACATCCCCAGCCCTATTTTGTGTTTTTTGTAGAGACAGGGTCTCACTGAATTGCTTGCTTAGTGCCTCGCCGTTGCTGAGGCTGGCTTTGAACTCGCGATTCTCCTGTCTCAGCCTCCCTAAGTGCTGGGATTACAGGCTTGAGCCACCGCGCCTGGCTACCAGTAAGTATTTGATTATGAAACATAATGTTCCTACATCATAGCACACTATTCCTAACCCACCAGTCTGATATAGCAGTCTTTCAGAAAGTACCATGTATGAACATTCTTAGAAATAACACCCAGTTACACAGCATTGTTTCAGGAAACATGAACATACACTCTACGTCAATGACTGTCATTGATAAGTAAAGTACATGGTTTGTGGGATGTAGGGATAACAATAGGGATGGCCCTTCTCAGTCATTCCCAGGGTCCTGCTTAGAACTTAAATTCATAGAGACAAAAATCAGTTTTCCTGAGTATTTAGTGGTTTCATTTCCTGAGGGAGAAATGCGTCTACAAGAAAACAGTTTGTGCCCCACTAAACTTAAAGCTACGGTTACTGATGAGTAATTTGAGGTCCCTTTGCCAATGATGAGCAGGAAAAAAAATTCAACAACAAAAAACCTGATTGGCAGGTATAACTGATCTTGGTTGTTATGTACAAATAGTACTGTTTTGCTACCTAATGGGAACAAGGAGGAATATATTTGGCATTTAGATTATATAGATGTTTTGAGATTTTTTCTTTCACCCTCAATTTAAATAAAAATGAATGAGTCTATAGGGATGGTAAATAGGGTCTTAGATCCTTTAAAGATGTGGGTCCAAATCACATACCAGGCAATTCAGCTTAACATACAGAAGTGTTTGTCATGTGGAAAGAGAAATCTAAAAGAGAAAGAGATTATCTGTCATACCTATGGTGCCAAGTATAGATTCAGGAACTGTTATTCATTGCTACTAGCTTTCTATAGTAACTTTCTTCCAGAAATTGTGACCAAACCAAATCCTAGAAATGTGAGCTTGCATGAATGAACGTAATTTGATAAGCAAGTGGAGCTCATTATTGCAGAGTGTTGACCATAGTGGACATTGTTGACACTGCCTGAACATCTTCTCACAATGAAAGTTGGGTGCCAAAATCTTAACAGCTTTCCCATTTTCTGAAGAACCGTTCATGGCCAAAGGGGAGTCCCTAATATAAAATTTTATCTCTACCTACCAGGATCAGCCCCGCCCCCATAACTGAATGATAAGTTGGTACAAAAAGCTGGCTTCGTTGCTTTAAATGCAAGGAATTCTGCTGTGCAATAGATGCTCTCCCGTGAAATACAGGTGAAGCAAACTTCATGGGAGACCCCTTTCTTACCAGTTCTGCTCTGCTCTATTCCTTTTCCCTTACAACCCTTCTCCCAAGAGCACTTGTTAGAAAACGAAGTATACAGAAACCCCTATCTCAGCCTCTGCTTCTAGACAACTTATGTTGAAATCCAGCTACTCCTGAAAAAAATGGTAAGTAGAATCATATCTGATAAGAGTTTGGGTCAATATCTTTCAGAAAGCCCCTACTATCCTTCCAATTTTTCTCAGTTGCTTTCTAAAGTGCCTATAGATATTATCCTACCATTCCAAAAAACATTTCTGCAGGACTATATTATATTCTATATTATCTTTAGTAATGGCAATATTTTGAGCTCTTGTTACATGTTGTTTTAGTCCATTCATGCTGTTAAAACAGAATCACATAGTCTGGAAGATAAACAACAAACATTTATTTTTTACAATTCTGAAAACTGTTAATTCCCAGATCAAGGCATCTGAAGATTCAGTATCAGGTGAGGACCTGCTTTTGACTCATAGATGGCTCTCTTCTCACTGTGTTCACACAAGGAAGAAAAAGAATAAAACTCTTTACTGTGCCTTTATAAGGCACTAATTCTCCTCATTAGGACTGTGCCCTCACGACCTAATCGCCTCCCAGAGAACTTACCTTCGAATACTATCACCTTGTGGGTTAGAATTTCAACAGATGAATTGGATACATTTAGTCCATTGAACATGCCAATCACAGTACTTGGTGATTTACATGCATTATCTAATTTAATCATCAATAGCCCCATTCAACAATAGCACTGCAATGGTGTCCCTTTGATAGTTGGGAAACTGAAGGTTATAAAAGTGTTTTTTCCTTTTAATTTTACTCCCAGGTTGTATGTTTAATAAAGGTAGAAGGCAATATCCAAGTCCAAATTTTAGCTCAAATTATAAGATATACATGAAATCTAGTCTGGAAAGTAGTAAATCTGTTTACATCTTCTGGCTTTTGGTTTTTCAGAGTTTGTTCCAAAACTATGCAAAGAAACATTATATGATGAAGAAAAAATTATGTTTGGCTTCTGTACTAGAGATACTGTTACAGAACATGAATGTATACCTCCCTGATTCTATTCCAACTGGGAGTGAAATGACTGTTTCATACTATAGCTATTTGGAACACAACTAGCCACTGTGTGGCACCAACTTATCTGCCCTTACTCTCTCTCATTTTCAGAATACAAGACAGTTCTGGAAAATCAATCACAACTTGCCTAAACTAGAAAGCTAATCCTATTCCTACTGATCAATGACTTTCCAAAAGTGGGCTTTTAACCGTGTGACTAATAAGATATACGATGACGTTTCCTAGAGTTAATTGTGCTTGCCAAATAAAACATGCTGCTCTATAAACAGCCCTTTGTATGCTTTTCTTAGTTTTCCTACATAAAACACGGACACAACACCAGAAATTACAGCAGACACTGTATAATTCTGTGGCAACAAAGCCAAGATGCTAAACATAGGTGGAGAGAAATTTAGAAAGAAACTAAGGTTCTGATGGTATCAGTCAGTTCAAGAGCACTGACCTGACTACTTTTGAACTTCTTGCTGTTGGAATACTATAATGCCCTATTTCTTTAAGCCACTAACATTTGGCTCAGTGCATCATTTACACAGATGTCTGTGTTCCTGCTTGATAAAGCAGGTATTTGCAAATTCACAAATTTAGTCTATAAGAAAGATCAAATTATTGTTTTGGTTTTAACTATAGTGACTTTCAGCTCCTCCCAATAAAAATATTGAAGTTTAGTTTCTATTTTATTACCATCTTCAGGATTTGCCACAAATTTCCAGGATTGCTTAGAGTCTGTTACTCTACCCGCCCTCTTGTTTACCTGCTGCCACATTTAAAGCCAGATGCTTTCTAAAAATACTGTACAATAAGCAATGATAGGCAACTACATAGAAAAATTGAGCAGGCATTAGCAAAAAATGGTAATACAAAAAGCTAAAACCATGAGATATGTTGCTCAGCTTCCTCTTTTCTCCTGAATTTGGGAATTTTAGTTTCTCTTCTTTATAATTATTATTATTAGATGCTCAATAATTAATCAATTTGAAGAATCTTTTGCTTATTTTATCCTATTTTGATTTTTTTTTTTTTTTTTTTTTGGTACTGGAGATTGAACTCAGGGGCACTCAACCACTGAGCCACATCCCCAGCCCTATTTTGTGTTTTATGTAGAAACAGGGTCTCACTGAGTTGCCTAGTACCTCGCCGTTGCTGAGGCTGGCTTTGAACTCGCGATTCTCCTGTCTCAGCCTCCCTAAGTGCTGGGATTACAGGCTTGCGCCACCGCACCCGGCTCTATTTTGATTTTTATTTTTTCCATTTCTTCTATTATTTGTATTGTATCCTTCATTCTACTTGTTTTGGCTTAGCTTTACTTGTCTTTATATAGTGTTCAAAGATAAAAATTTCAATCATTTAAGCATTTTAATTTCCTTACATAAATACTTAAAACTGAAAATTTCCTTAGAAATATTGAAACTGCTTTAGCTGCATTTCAAAAAATTTTATATATTGTACTTTTCTTATTAAACAGCTCTAAATTTTTTACAGTTTCATTATTGATATTTTGCTCCTAATTTGAAAGTTTATTGTTTCATTTCCAAATGAGCACTTTTACGTTTAATTATACTAACTTCTAATTTAACTCATCATGGCCAGAGATTATACAGTACATCATTTGAATAATTTAATTTTTGAAATTTATTTGTTATGGTCTAGCATAAGATGTACCTCCATGATTGTTTTTGGATGTTGGAAAGAGTGTATATTCTACAATCATTGCACATCTTGTTCTATAATTCAAATTAACTCAGCAATGGCATTCAGGTATTCTATATCCTTACTGGGTTTTTTCCTATATTTTATCAATTACTGAAAAAAATGTTAATATCTCCTATATAATTGTGAATTAGTCACTTTATTCCTTTATTTGATCAGCATTGCTTCATATATTATGAAGCTATCTTATTGGTGTACATGTTTGTAATTATTCTGTCTTTCCAAATAATTGATTTTTTTAATTTTATGCAATCTACCTTTTTCTTTAGTCATATATTCCTGCCCATAAAATTCTATTCTGTCTTATATTCACATGCCCACTCTTTCTTATGAATCGTGCTTACCTAACATTTAATTTTCATTTAATTATTTAAAACCTATTCATAACTTCTTAAAAGTCTGTCTGTTTTAGTCAAAATAGTTTTTTTTTGATCAGTCTGAAAATATATGCATTTGAATGGAATATTAGTTCATTTATTTTCAATATTATTATTTAAATGATTGTATTAAAGTATTTTATTCTGCCTTTTTTTTTCTCTGAATAATAGTTTTCCTATTATTACTACTTTCCTGCCTTATTTTGGGTTAATAAGTGAGAATATTAATAAATTTTATTTCTTGCATTGTCTTTTATGCTATACATTGTTAAATTACTTTAAATATTTGATGAATACCATTTTATGTTAATATATCAGAGTTTATTTGAGATTAGCATTGTACTATATCACAAAATATAGAGATTTATAACAATATAATTTCATTTACCCCATTATGTCAATATTCATTCCTGTATGATGATTGTTCTTTAGCATTTTTGAAATGAGAGTCTGCTGAAATTTTTTTCCTAGCATTTGATTTGTTAAAATGTTTCCATTTTACCTTTATTTTGTACTAAATTTTGACTGGATATCAATTTCTGTGTTGACTTTTTTCCTTTCAACTTTGTGATCATGTTTTCCCACTGCCATCTGACTTCTATTTTTTTCTGATTGGAAGTCATCCATGGTTCCATCGGTGCCATAGTACATGTTTTATCTACGGCTGCATTCAAGATTTTCTTCTTATAGTTGGTTCCCAATAGTTTGCCTACAGTGTAACTTGGTGAGATTTTCTTTGTATTCATCTCATTTGGGCATTTTTACCTTCCTAAATCTATGAGTTAATATTTGTCACCATAATTGGAAATTGTTTTCATTATTTACTCAATTTTTAATGATTATTCTACATTCTCAAGTTCTGAAGTTTCTGTTACCAAGTGATATTGTCCCAATTCTCCTGATGTTGTTTCTTTTTTGTAGTATTTTTGTAATATTTGGATTGAAAATTTTCCATTGATATATCATAAACTTTATTAACCACATACAATATAATCTCCATGAGATTTTAGTTTCACCTATTGAATATTTTCTTTTCAATTTTTGTGCCTCTGAGTCCCAGCCTTTGCTTTTTTGGTTTAGTTTCCTTTTTCTGCTTAGATTTTACATACTTCTAATAACTATGACCATATTTTCTATCAAGTCTAAAATCATTTTTATAATATCTGCTTTAAAGTCCTTGTCTTCCATCACTAACATGTAGGTAATCATAGAGTACACTTCTATTGATTAGCTTTTCTATTGACTCTGGACAACTGTTTTGTTTCTACTTATGTCGAGTAATTTTTCTTATATAATAGACAACGTGGATGACATACTGTAGGGATTATTGTGAATATCATCATGATCTTAAAAGCAATAATTTTTGTATCAAGAAATTAAGGTGGCTAAAATTCATATACAAACACTTTCTCATCTTTATGGGCAATAACTGTTCAACCTTAACCTTCCATCTGTCCCTTTGAATTCCTCAGAATCTTCCTTCCTATAAATGGGAAATTATGGAATCATCTAAGAACCTGCCTATAATTCACACACATATTTTTGGGCTTCCTGCACTGTGTCTCTGTACTTATGGGATATGTCCTCCTCTGATACTCTGGAAGGTCTCAAGTCTGTCCTCTAATTTCTCAAGCCAGAGAAACTTTAGCTGCTTATTTCAGAAGGAGAAGAAGATATTCCAGACTATATAAAGCAATATAACAAAATTATTATATAAATGCAAATCTCATCCACTTTTTGTCTTTTAATGATTGACTACCCAGTATTCTTCATAATTTGGTGACTCCACATTACTTTCATATCCTTTTTTTCCCTTTTTCTGTTTGGAACTTATAATTAACATCTCATAAGGAATTATTTTAATACAATCTAGAAATTTATTTAAGTTAACTTCAAAAATGATATGAAATAAAGGTATTAGTAGACAACCATATGATGAGAGATTTAACCCCAGAGATTTGACCCCCATTTTTGGTACTAAAAGTAATACTAAAAGATATCTCTCCTATGAAAGAAATGGTCACATTCAGAAACACAACAATGTTCAAAAGAATGAACAACAATGAAGAAGAGAATTATAAGAATATAAAAATAAAATAATTGGATAAAATAATCATTAAAGTCTGGGAATCATAGAATATATGTAGAATAAAATATATGGAGAATTTATGGAGAATACAAGGAGAAGAAAATTAGATGGAATTAGTGTTTCAAGGTTCTAGAATTGCATGGAGAGTGCAGAAAAATCTATTTGTTAAGCATAGTTGGAAATATTCATAAGTAAAGAATGCATGTAATAATATTTAAGGCATATAATAATACGATAGCCAAATAATTTATGTCCAGCAAGTTAATGCAAAAATAAAAAAGAATTCAAAATAATTCATCTAAAGAAAGTGAGAAGAAAATTAATTAAGCTCAATGGGTCAATAGAAAACAAGTAGTATGATGAAACAAAAAATCCAATTCTAACAACAGTGGTTTTGAGTGTAAGTGATGACTGGTCAACTTGAATTTTTTTTTTAAATCAAAACACATAAACCAATATCTAATTATATGTTGCATGTAGGGACTTCATTTCCATTTAAAGATACAAAAGCTTTAACATAAACAGTGATAAAAGTCACATACCCACGAGGTTTTAAAAACGGACTTTTTTCTATTAGTATCAGAAAAAATAGATATTAAATTAAAAATTATTACTACAAAAGAGAAATTTAAAAATGTTAAATGTAAATATACCAAAAAATTGTAGATGTGTTTGCACCTAAATTAAACAATTTCAAACCATATAAGCAAAAGTTGACAGAACTAAGGAGAGAAATTAACAGATTCATCATCAAAGCAGGAGATTTAGCAAGTTTCTTTCTGTAATTTACAGAATCAGCAAAGTCAAAATTTTATATAATATAGAATTTTTTCTCAAGAGTAACTTGATCTAATTAATATATATGACTCAACACAACCAATAATGTTAGGTTATGTATTATTTTCTAGAGGCCATGGAGCACTTACCCAAATAAACCTATTTTAGTTATAACTCATAATTCAAAAAATTTTAAGGGAATGTAATTACTTAAAATGGTAATATAGCCATGGTAGAATTAAGCTAGAAATCAATAATAACAACAAAAATTAATTTATGCATTGTCCAATGTTTGGAATTAGACATATTTATAAATCACAAAGGAAATGAGAAAATATCTTTTCATTTTAAAACTTTTGTCATATAATTTCATTTATTTAAAGTAATCTGCATATTTCATATATAGTATATCTCTCTGTCTATATATGTGTGTGGGGTGTGTGTGTGTGTGTATATATATATATATATATATATATATATATATATATATATATATACAGACTACTGAGATGACACAGTCCCTTTGGATGAGAGTGGTTATCACTAAGGAGGGAACTAGAATTCAGTGGGATTCAAGAGGATTTTCATTAAATGTGTACTATTTCTATTTTTTTACAATGAGAATTTACATAGTCTATTTAATATAATATAATTTAAACTTTTAAAAACTGGAACAATTTAATATTATGTCAGTTGGAAGACATTATTTTAAAATGCTATTTGTTTTGCAAATTATTAGTGTATGATTCCAATCAAAATAGTAAAATTTGGTGCTGAGGATTGAACTCAGGGGTACTCAACCCTGAGTTGGAAGACATTATTTTAAAATGCTATTTGTTTTGCAAATTATAAGTTAGTATATAATTCCAATCAAAATAGTAAAATTTGGTGCTGACGATTGAACTCATGGGTACTCAACCACTGAGCCACATCCCCAGGCCTATTTTGTGTTTTATGTAGACACAGGGTCTCACTGAGTTGCTTAGGGCCTCACCATGGCTGAGGCTGGCATTGAACTCACAATTCTCCAGTCCCAGCCTCCCAAAGTAATGTCCCAAAGCACATTACAGGTGTGCGCCACTGCGCCTGGCTGACATGTTTGTTGTTTTACATGCAGATTCATTTTACTTTTCAATGGTAAAAATATCTGTAAACTTTTTGAAATGAGAAAACATTTTAGCTGTATAAAAGTAGAAATTCATCATATCAAAACGCTTCAGTTGTGATTAGAGGAAATCAATAGCTTTTAATGCATATATTAGGAAGAAGAATAGCTGAATGTAGATGAGATCACTAGCCATCTTAATCTTTAGAAAATTAAAAGTAGTTAAAACAGAAGGAGGAAACTGGTAATATAAGTTTATGAAGTAGAAAGCAAATAGTATGAAAATCAATAAATCCATACTGAGATATACTATTTCATGTGTCTCCTGTGTTTCTACAGATCCTGTGAATGAGACACTAAGTGGATTTTGTTTCAGGATATCTTTTCAAGGATGATTGCATAGCTAACAAATTAGAAAGATATAATGCCTCCCTCTGGAGCAGGGAAGGCATGCTTACAATCCTATATAAAATATTTGGGTTCCCTAAACTCCTATAAGGCAGTCCATCTTCTTCAAACTTTTCACCCTGATGACACTCTGGAAATTAAAGCTTAGGAAGTAGGAACAAATATTGAGACCATGATTACTAGTATCATTGTGAATAATAAATTATCTTTTTCTGTAATTTGAAAATCTTGTGTTTTCTATCACTATCAATGAAGCTTTGGGCTAACTAGATAGACTGCAAGTAGGGTAAAAGTTTCAGATATTTCACAATTTTTGACAATACAAGATTTTGTTTATTTAGAACTCTAATATACTCACTAAGCCCAGACTGAAATAATCAAGAAAAAAGACAAAAAGCACAAAGTATAAATATCAGTATGTAAATAGTGTAATCCCATCAGATTCTACATAAATTAAAAAGAAGATAAGACAATGTTATATAAAAACCTATGCCAAAATTTATGTGAAATGAACATATGCTTCACAGGAGTGACAACTTATGTGAGAAGAAATATATATTTAAATAAACTGTATATGTGATTTTAAAAGTCCTCAAATTCTTAGTCTGTACTTTTTTTCAAATATTTAAGGTTAATTAGTAACCATCTAACATCTTTTGGAGAGTAAATAAAAAATGAAAAATTTCCCATTCATTTTCTGACATGATAAAAGCATTATGAAATAGGCTATTATAAGTCCTTGTATAGGTTCCTCCAAAATCACAGTCTGAGATGAGAAATGGCAGTTTGTGATGTATTTATTTGTTTATCCCAGGAAACACAAGTGAAAGAGTTTTAAGGGAGACATGGGGAGGGAGGAAAGCCAAAGCCAAAGATAAATTACTTAGGGTGTTTTATAAGAACAGTGGCTCCTTGTTGCTACAAACTCCTGAGAAACTTAAAAAATACAGGTAAAATGTGTCTTAAAAATGCAAGGCCAGAGTATTTATCAACCAGTTCTCGACACTTATTTGGTGAGGGATGCTTCTGGTGCCTTAACTCCCCTCCACTTTTGGGACAGTGCCCATGTTGGAGGTCCAGTTCCCACAGTATAAAGTGAGCCTTGGAGCAGAATGTAAGAAGATGCACACTGTGCTCAAGATGAGATACTGGAAGCACATGTGGTTCAGGCAACAGGGCAACTGTAGACTGCGTCTGTCCTTACTGGAATGTTCTCTCTTGCGCTAAGCCCTAACAATATTGATTGAATGAGAATAAACTGTCACTGAACAAATACCCATTAGGCAGTATTTTCACCTATGTTACATGTTGCCTGAGAATGGAAAGAAATTCCAGTTTAGTTCATCTTCGAATATAGAATAAAAGATATAATAAATTGTCTTATACTTTTAATGAAATATACCAAAATATCCCAGACCACTGGACCACCCATGGCAAGATCCTGAATCTTCATAGTTTTTATATGCCAGTCTTATACCATGTATGTTACAAGACCCAGAGTCCTTGCTGCTTCTTGTTAACTAGGTCATATTAGGATTAATCATTAAAACTAGGAGGTAACATGGGTGTCCATGGGCTAAAATAAGATGGAGAAGGAAAATTGATATCATCATTGGACAAGAAATTAATGCATACCACTCTCTCTCCTAGGCAAATACTTTGAATTCTCTTTTCTGAAGTTGATTGAAATGAATAATATTCTAGATCAATACAGGTAATGTTGATCAGTTCCAGTGCAAGTCACACATCCAGCAGAGCAGCTAGCATTGAGGTTTTCTCTCACTGTTCTATATTTGCTACAGTTCATTTTCTTGTCCTCTAGAGACCGGCATATTAAATTGGAATCTGCAAACTTTCAGTTCTTTAGAATCAAATTATTTATTGAAAATTATCCTAAGATTAAATAGTGCTTTTAATTTATTGTCTTGGCCTGAAATGGAGGCAACGTTTTGGACTTCTTTTTTTTCTTTTGGCCTTTCTTAACATAGATGCTTCTCTGTAGTTGCTGATATGCCATTTGTTCAGTATACCAAAACCAAATATGCATTCTTGGAATCTAGTAACTATGTGGAGGTTCTGTGAAACCATTGATTCCACTATATAAGAATTACTTGGGGAAGGATTTCTGGTGATCCATTTTCACCTGGGGATGTTGATAACATTTATGCTCTTATTTTATCATAATTTGTTTAGGCTTGTTATTTAATAACTAACGCATTAATAATTTGCTATATTTGTATGTACTATAAAAGGCAGCAGATTTCTTTGGGAAATGTTTACACTAAATGGTATAAGAAAATCTTTTTGCTAAAGAAATGTAGCCTCCACTTCAATCCTCATGCTCAGGGTTTGCAATATAACTGTGGTCTGAAAATAGGGTGAGTGATAACTATTTTCCATTTTTGGAGATAATGTTGAACCTCTGCTTGTCAGATTTCAGGTTTTTTTTTAAAGGTTACATGTGTCGATACCACATTCAGCATCCTAACACATTAAAAAGATCATGGGCTATTTAACTGTCACACAGATCCCTGTGGGACAAAGCACCTGGATGCCACTCTGGCAATGCTATCTTTTAGGATAATTACGTTTATAAAAAAAATGTAATACTATATATATTTTTTAAAAAACTCTGAGAAATGATGTAAAAACCTGTGTTTCTCACCAAGAGCAAGAGGGCTACGTTTTTAAACTTGTATTTCTTTAATCATGGCATAGGCATGCTCTCAAGAAGTGTTAATTATCCTGATATTCTGACCTGTTTCCTATGCAAAGTGGCCTCCAAATTCCATGAAAAAAACAAACCAACAAATAAAAAACCTGTAAGCAAAAGCAATGCAAGTGCTGTTGGTCGAAAATGGCCCAGCATCACTGAAAGGGTACAGATTTGGGGCAGCAGAGTCTGCTACGCTGCATCCCTCATTCTATTCAGACCCCTGTACCTCCCTGAGATATGGAAACATCCTTTGTCATAAAGATGTAAGCACAAGGCTTATCTCCCCCTGGAGACATCTATTAACCTCAAAAGTAGGAGGATTCAAGATCCTTCCTATTATGTCTCCACAGAGATTCTTGGGAGAGGAAGAAGAACAGTTGCCCTTTTCTTTTATATAGATGCACAAATTAAGTTTTCCCATGGTCTTTACCTATAGTAGACTCTATTACATACAAGCTGCTATCCAGTTCTCTTCAAATTATTTAGGAGTAATTGTGACAAAAGGAACCCAAACAGGTATTATAACATATATCCTATTCATGAAACTTCTGGCCTCATGAACTGATCACCACCTCCCCAATATCCCCTGTCTACTAAAACTGTCAACTTGAGGGTTAGGATTTCAACATAGGAATTTTGTGGAAGCATAAATATTCAGACAATAGCACTAGTTACAAATGCAACAAATAGTGACATTTTTTACCCAACAATTAAAAATTAGATTATAAAATAAAATTAAAATTTAATTTCTATTCATGATATCATAAAAATTTTGAGAGCTTAAGAACTAAGTCTCATGAGACATTTAAGACCATTTTTGAAAAATTAAAAATAAATTTTAAATGAATGGCATAATGGGAAGTTTTTAAAAGAATAGAGAGCTTTCTTGTATATACAGTGGAATTAAACAGAACTACAAAATCTCCTTCATTTTTCTCAGATGTGATCAAAATAGCAAAATTCTGCTATTAGTTTTATAGTTACAAGCAACTATGAAGTCATTATATCTATATTTTTCTCAAAAAATGAGAAAATATATAATTTTCACAATATTTAAAATAGAGCTGAAATTATTAAATCTTTTACAATATTCAGTATTTTAAAAACTTATGCTTAGTTTAAAAAATTAAATTCACTAATATTTAGGAAAACAGAAAATTTTTAAAAGATGAGACAAGAAATATTACCCCAATCATTTATCAAAAGAAAATTATAAGGTTACCAAGGGTATTCCAAGATCAACTGAGTACTAGACTACTTTTTGGAACATAAGATCTGCTTCATTGTGCTGTGGATGAGTTGAGTTTCTGCTACAAAGGTGATACTAAGAGCATGCTAGAAACTGTCATGCAACATATGCATTTTAAATAGAAATATTAAATGGCCCTTTTACTTTACATGCATTTTTGCTTTTGAGGGCTAATAAAAATTTTAGTTTTCATCAAGATGATGATTTTAATAATAATTATGTCATACAAAAACAAACACTAATTTCCTGCCCAGGAGTCCATTTGACATATTCATTTACCTCACCACGCCAAAATTTTGTTCCAATGTCCACTTTTCTATACATGTATAACCTAAACTTTAGAAGGGGCTTGTCAAACACATTTCCTGGACTAATTTGAATTTATGTAGGAATAAGCTGGAATTTCTCAGGAAATTCATGATTAAGTGAAAGCAAAAATAAATATAGCCACCATTGTTTCTTTACTATGTTAAAAAGGTGAAGTCAGCAAACAAATTGAACATCTATGAGGATATAACAATAACACAGGACATCTATGTTGGTTTTGGGTTCTATAATCCTCTGAATTCCTAATGGCAGGCCAAAACCATCCACATTGATTAGTCCAGTTGAGTTAAGGTTTTTGACTTCTTCCAGCATAGATGATTTTAACTGATATGCCTGTCTAGAGATTAAAAAGTTTTATCTATCATAAGTAAAGTGAATTAAAAAAAAGATAGAACTGAACCGCTGTTCAGATAAGTCATTAAGAATTATTTATCTAATACTTTAAGGTGATAAGTATCAAGTTACTGGTTTCCCACGTAAATCCTAAAGTGGTATAAAATCCACCTATTCTGTGAAGTGGTGTCTGATATTTACTCAGCCCAAACATAATTGTATTGAGTCACTTTATATTCTATCTTTATAAAAAAAATAATAACAATTTCATATAGAGCAAAAACATATTGTCAAGGATGTGAGTATAGTACTATTATACTGCATTTTTTATCATTTTCTGTTTTTATGTTTTCTTGTATAGTCAATGTCATAGAAACTAAACAAATCAAATGAATATGGCTTAATCCTCTCCTTTAAAGAGTCTACTATTGATACCCAGTAGGTATTAAATTATGAATGAAGTTCATAGGTCAATTAATACATAGAGAATGCAAGTAGCTGAGAAATACAACAATAAAAGAATCTAAAAATGAAAAGGAGCACCACAGGAAGTATGTAGAACAGCCATTCCTTCCCTAGAAATGAGTAACTGCTTTGTAAATAACAATAATGATCATCATATCTTCAGTTAATTATTCCCTGACTTATAATTAAAATCACATAAGTTCAGGAAAGTATATTTTGGTATCTTCCTTAGTAAACCATGTAGGATTTTTTTTCCTCTTAATTTTGTATAAGAAAATGATAAAACATAAAGGGAAAAACATATATAGCAATACATCTTGGTTATGAGACATTGTAACAGTTTACTTTTATAGAGAACATATAGGCTCTTTTTCCGGATATAAGTTAAGCAGATAATGTTTAGGTACAGACATGTTTACAAGCAGGAGCATCTGGAAGTTCTGTAATTTGATAGTTTTATAAATAAAATGTATAATCCACAATGTTTAGTATTGGTTTACACATAAAACTTGAGCTACAACATTTGTTCACCATACAGAATATGCTATTCTTTCACTGAGAAAAATGGAAAATAAAGCTGTGAGGAAATGTTCTGAACAAGTTCCAGGTCTAGAAAGAAATTTAAGGTACACTCAAATTAAAGAACATGCTGTTTTCACAATATGGGATATATGTTTAATTCCAGAATGAAAGAAAAATAAGGGCTCCCTATCAGATTCATAGCCATTATAAATCCACCTTTGAGTAAGCCAGGACAGTATAGCATATTTATTCTGAATTTATCTGTCTTTATATAGTTATTTACTTAAGAACCTGAGTATTGAGAGTATTGAAATAAATAACAGATATGTAGGTAGAAAATATATTTTGTGAAGAGGTACCTTGGGAATGGAAATTAAAGACCTCTGAAAAGCTGCTTTACCATAAAATGCGTAAGAATTGGAACAAAACATTTATATTATCAAAATATTATTACCAATAATCAAATTTTTCAAATTTCTGAAATTTAACCAAAGTCATGGTCAAGACATTGTTGAATTAAAAATATGGCCCTCAGTAATGAGTAAGCTTTGAGATGTCAAAATAGGTCCTGTACCTCTCCCTTCTCCTAACTTCATAGTAACCTTGCAAAACAGTAGAAAAACTAATAAAAAAGCTATGAAAATCAGCAGCCCTGGATGACACTTGTGGAAAAAACATGTGTTTGGAAATCTCCATAAAGTTAAACAGAAATGAATTGTCACCATTTACCTGTTTGAATTATTCAAGAAAAGCTTAATTGTCTGGATTTGTTTTAATTTTGTGTAACTAAGAATTTGTTCTGTTAAATAGCCCTTGCTAGGGAAAATTGTCTGAAACAATCACAAGCGATTGTTCAAAATCTCACTGCCTTAGATAACAATAACAGGGGCTAAAAATAAGCTAACCAAAACATAAAGGAAAAGAGGGCAATTATTATGAGACTTTAGAAGCTCTAACATATTTCTGAAAATCAAGAAACTAACACTCTTGTGCAGAGTTATGTTTATTCCTAAGACACACCAAAAAAAGCCCAATCTCTCTGCTCTGACCTTGAGGATCTGACCAAGAGAAATTGAAATCCAAAGAAGAATTGAAAACTAATTGTCAAAGCATTGAATAAAAACACTAGTATAAACACAGACATCTTCTGCTAAGACTGGGAGATTTTGTGATTCAAGGAATTTAAAGAAACCTCTTTTCACCATTAGTGGAAGCGAGCAAAGCAGAGACTGCATTATCTACACAAGATAAAAAATATAGATTTCATAGAATGTCCAACACAAAAAAAAGCAATAGCAAAAATAACAACAATATGAAGCAATCAATGATAACCTAAAATCTCAAGGAATAGAGAATCTGATTTCCAGAGCTGCTATGTTATATTAATATCTACTTTTCAATAAAAATATTCTTTCTCTGTTTCTTTGACTCTATGTCTCTTATGGGATGGGGGAACAAGAAAGCATTACCCAGGCATGGTAAGATGGGGGCAGAGGGAACAGTCAATAGAAATTCTTCCCGAGAAAAGCCACACTCTAGATGTAGCAGTAAGATTTAAATCAATCACTATAAATATGTTCAAAAAGTAAAAGGACATTATGTCTGAGGAATTAAAGATAAGTATAGGTAAATCTCTCCCTAAATAGAGAAAAGAGAGATAGAAAACATTTTCTTAAAAAAGCGATAGTAGTTACTCTCAGTTGTAATTGTAATGCCTAGGGGAATATATCAAGAAAATAACATTCAAAACTACGGCAAAGAAAACAAAAGGAAATTAAAGAGCCTAGAAAATACCTATACATAATAATAATAATAATAATAATAATAATAATACACTATAATAATAATAAAAGGATATCTAAAGAAGAAAGACAAGATATATATATATATATATATATACATATGCATATACATATATTTGTGACTGAACTTTTAAAAAATCACTAGGGAATGTAAACAGAAGAGTTTAACTATAGAAAAATAGACAGTGAATTTGAAGATAAACTAATTGATACAATCCGGTATTAAGGACAGAAAGAAAAAATAATAAAGAAAGATGAACAGAGACTGAAGTTTTAAAAAATACTATCAAGCATGTTAATACATGTATATTGGAGTCTCAAGAGAGGAAAGAGAGAGGGGCAGAAAAAATACTTGAAGAAATAATAGTTTAAAATAACTACAAATTGATGAAAACATTCATATTTTGTTTAAGAGGCTCAATTAACTCCAGAAAGATAAAACTGAGAGATTCATACCTTCATAACCTGTCACATCATAGTAAAACTGACAAAAGACAAATGCAAGGAGAATCTTGAATGTGGCAAAAGAAAACTAACTCATCACAGATGAAACATTATCCATAAGGGTAACACCTAATTCTTCATCAGGTAATGGTGGCCAATTGGCAGTAGGTTCAAAGTGCTGAGAGAAAATAAATGTCAACAAGGAAGTCTGTATTCAGTAAACTGATATTTCATAATGAAAGAGTATGACATACCTGGATAAGCAAAAACAGAAACAATTCATCTCTTTCAGACCTGTCCTATAATAAATACAAAAATGAGTCATTCTAGATAAAAACACAAGAGTAACTCAAACCCAGAGAAGAAATAAAGTGGACTATTGCATAGGCAAATGTAAAAGACATTGTGAATGCATTTTTTTGTAATACTTTAATTCTACAAAACTATTTAAAACTGTGTTGATTGAATTATAATACATTAAAAAATTTATTTGAGAATCAGATGGAGAAGGGGGAATGGAGTTATATTAAGACAAGAGTTTTTATATATTGTCTATGTTAAATTTACCTTAATACAAAATATAATCTTTAAGTTAAAAAATAATTTTAACCCTTAGGGCTTCCACTGAGAAAACAACTTTTAAAAATAAGGTGAAGAAAACAAAAAGCAATTAAAGTAATACCCTAGAAGATATATGCTTAATGAACAGGAGGTGGGAATAAAGAAATAACCATAATAGAAAGGTATTTGGATACATAAAACAATACATAAAAATGTCTAATTTAAATTTTATCTTATTGGTAATTAAATTAAACTTACCTGCATTGATGATGATAAGGAGAAGGAGAAGGGAAGAAGGAGGAGGAGGAGGAAGGGAAAGAAGAAGAAGACAAAGAAGGAGGAGGAGAAGGAAGGATTAAGAGGAAGAAGAAGGTGGCAGTTTGGCAGAAGGAATAAATGATTCATGTCTATATTGTCTGAAATTGTCTGAATGTATTTTTAGTTCAAATACATAAATTGATTGGAAGTAAAAGGAAGAAATTAGATATACCATATAGGACCTAAAGCTGTTTTATTGTTCAATAAAATAGACATTAACATTAGAGACAAAATAGGGCATTTTATAATGGTAAGAATTTTAATCCATTAAGAAGACATAACAATTATAAACAGATATGAACTTAAAACATTGCCTTAAAATACAGCAGGCGAAAACTGACAGAAAAAAAGGAAAGACCACAATTCAACAGTCATCACTGGAGACTTAAAATCTCATTTTAATTAATGGGTAGAACAATGGGACAGAAGATATACATGGAAAATAGTGTTTTCTAATAAACATTTAAAGAGAAGCCTTCAAAAATCATTATTGAAAACGAGGTTTAAAATATATTTCCTAAATCATCTAATGATACTAATATTATCCTAATAGCAAAACCAGAAAAATATATCATAAGAAACAATCAGGCTAATATACTTTATAAATCTGATGCAAAACTATTCAACCTAATGGTAGCAAAATGAGTCCAGCAATAGAGAAAAAAGATTATACATTATGCTCAAGTTGGATATATGTCAGTAAGGCAAGGCTGGTTCAAAATACAAAGACAGTAGATGTCTTATTATACTATCCATCATATTATTTTCAAGAACCAAAACCATAGTATTACCTAAGTAGATGTAGAAAAGCCATTTTAACAGAATGTGATGCCTTCTTGTTGTAAAAATATCTAAAAAATTAGGAGCGAGGAAGCTTCTTCAAACGGATGAGTATTCTTGAAAAATTCTTAGTTACTATCATTCTTTTTGTTAATATAAACTTTATTCTTACTATTTGTAATTCCTCCTTCATAATGCAATCCCTTTAATTTTGTGACTTGTGCTAATTAACAAGGTAAAATGTTTTCCTTATTTTTCATTCCCTTTAATTTGCTTTTATTTTTACTTTTTCAAAATGTTATTCTTTTTTTAAACACTTTTTAAAGTATCTTTAGTTTGTTATTATACACATAGCATGGTGTTATATGTAAAAAGTTATTAATAATCTATAGAGCTAACAAAAGAGTTCAGGAAGTTGCTAGATAAAAGATTAATAAAAGTTACAATATATAAAATTATTTCATAAAACTATACACCTAATAAAGGAGTTCAGCAAAGTTGATGAATAAAAGATTGATATACAGATGTCCCTTGTACTTTTATCTACTAGAAATCAGCAATATGAAAATAAAATTAGTAAAACAAATTCCACTTATAATATGAATAAAATAAGTTTAACAAAATAAGTGCAAGATTTATAAGCTTAAAACTATAAAACATGTTCAGAAGACATTTAAAAAATCTTGAATAAAGGTAAAAATATCCTATATTTATAGGAAAAAGTTTAGTATATTGGGGCAATATCCTCATTTTAACTCAAATTGAACGTAATCTCTGTCAATATACCAGATGCCTTTCTTGCAGAAGCTGAAATGATACTAGAGTTCATATTAAAATATAAATAACAAAAAATATTGAGAAATGAGAACAAATTATAAGAAATTGCATTTTCCTTTTTCATAATTTACTAAAAATCTGCATTACTCAATATGTGTGGTATTGACAAAATGATAGATAAATAGATCAATGAAATAGAACTGTGAGTCCAGAAATAAACTGTTCCTAAGAACCAAGATGATTCAGTGGGGAGGTAATAGCTATTTCAGCAAATGATGCCAGGACACCTGGATCCTTACATCATACCACTTACAAAAATCAACTCAAAATAAATCAAATTCTTAAATATAAGAATTAAAAAGATGAAATTTTAAAAAGAAATTAAAGAAGTAACTGTTCACTTGTATTGATAATAGTTACTTAGATATTATAACAAAAACACAATTAATAAAATTTTAAAAATAGTCAAACATTAAAATTTTAAAAATTCATGATTCTATGGATACCGGTGAGAAAATGCAAAGATAATTTACAGTATGAGAGAAAATGTTCGTAATTATACACCTGATAATAATATTATATGGAGAATAGTTGAAGAACTTTTAGAATATAAATAGACAAATAAACCAGTTTAAATGGGAGAAGTATCTGAATAGACATTTATCCAAAGAAAATATACAGATGACTAATAAGTGCATGAAAAGGTTTTCAGTATCATTAGTTTTCAGGAAAATGATCAGCAAAACTACAGAATACCACTTTACACCTATGAAAATGGCTAATATAAAAGAGACAGGAAAATTCAATTATTGGAACACTCAAAAATTTATAGTGTAGGAAAAATGTGAAGACCCTTTTGGAAATTATTTGGAAGATTCTCAAAAGTTTTAACGAAGTGCAAACATAAAACTTAGCAATTCTACTCATAGGTAAAATAAGAGTTAAAAACATATGTCCACATTAAAGCTTCAACACAAATATCCTCAATCACATTGTTCCTAACAGCCAAAAAGCAGAAACTAGTCAAATATTCATCCATTGATGAATTAATAAACAAAAATATTGTATGCATACAATAGACTATTAATTTGACTAACAAAAAGAATAATGTTATGATACATGCCACAACGTGGATGAACCTTAAAAATACTGTGTTAAGTTTAAGAAACCTCCCAAAAAGACCACATAATAATATGGCCCACTTATATGGAGTTAAGAATAGGCAAACTTATAAACAAGAAGTAGATTGTTCAAGAATGCAAGTAACAATAAATGCTGGAGAGGATGTGGGAAAAGGGTACACTCATACATTGGTGGTGGGAGAGTAAATTGGTGCAATCACTCTGAAAACCAGTATGGAGATTCCTCAAAAAACTAGGAAAGGAAATACCATTTGACCAGATTATACCACTCCTTGGCATATATCCAAAGAATTTAAAGTCAGCATTCTATAGTGACACAGTAACATCAATGTTTATAGTAGCTCAATTCACAATAGCTAGATTATGGAACCAAACTAGGTGCCCTTTAACAGATGAATGGATAAAGAAAATGTGTATACACACACAATGGAATATTACTCAGCCATAAAAAAAGGATGCCTTTATGATATTTGTTGGTAAATGGATGGATCTGGAGACTATCATATCTTATTTCACTTATAAGTGAAATAAGCCAATTCCCCAAAATCAATGGATAAATATTCTCTCAGATATGTTGATGCTAACACACAATAGGAGGGGAGGGAGAATAGAAGTTCATTGGGTTAAACAAAGAGGGACAAAGGGAAAGGAGGGGGATTGGAATAAGAAAGATAGCAGAATGAATATGCCACAACTTTCCTATGTACATATATGAATACAACACAATGAATCTCCTCATCACGTACAACCACAAGTCTGGAATCCTAATTAGAATAAAATATACTCTACATTTGTATAAATATGTCAAAATATACTCTACTGTCACATATAACTTAAAAGAACAAATTAAAAAAATAGAAATGGATTGTTGGTTTCCAAAAACTAGGAAAAGGGAAAATGGAGAATAACTCTAAAGAGTGTAAGTTGTTTTTTTTTTTTTTTAGATCATGAAAATATTATAAAGTTAGATATTGGTAATGATTGTACAAACTTGATTATTCTGAAACATTTGTACATTGAAAGTAGTGAAATGTATGTCTGTTAACCACAAAATAGATGTCACTAAAAAGAGAAAATATATTTGTGAACAAGAAATCTGTTACAAAATTTTTATATTTAAATATTAATTTGTGGTAAAGTATGCATTTAGAATCTTTGTGTTCCCTGGGGGTAAAAAGTGACTCTGAATTTCTTGGAACAGTTGCAGAAAATTGTATATCAATGTGCCGTAGATATTATATGAAGACGCAATAGAGGAGAAACTGGGATTTTTTTGTTCTTGGAAAATTATAAAAATGGCTCCCCAAACTCTACAATTGGCTCCTACTCTCACATTAATACCCTAGAAACATTAACTTTACTGTGCTTTCTGGCCAAGCAGGAGTGATGAAAAAAGTGTGAAAAGATATGCAAAATGGCATTATGAATGCTGTAAGACTCTTCGACCATAAAACTTAAAAGTTTTTATTTTATGATTTCATTTTCATAAACAAAAATTATTATTTATATTAATACATTTTCATTGGCCTAAAAGTTTATTTTTTCTTCTAATTAAAAAAAAGTCTTAAAATTTTCTCATGGTTTCCTAAAAGCAGAGTGGGCCTTGATACTACATTTAATGATAAATCAGTCCTAAAAACATGAGATACACACACAGACTGGCAGTCACAGTACAAGTCACAGTACAAGCTCACGCAGAACTATAGGATGAAGAGATGTAGCATGGGGGCATCAAAGGCACATTCTACTGTTAATCATGAGAATAAATCTTTTCGTACAAGTTTAATATGCTTTCTTATAACGTCTTCCACAGATGATCATTTCTAAAATATATGACTACTACTCCAAATAATCCACTGTATTTAATAACTGGAATCATATATAATGTTATAATTATATCAGAAAATGATGAGGCCTTATATAACTTTTGACAACAATGTTTATTTACTAGTCGTTGAAAATTACATAGAGACTATTTTTTCTATCCAGCAACATGAATCAATGTGATAAAAGAGCTCTGTAATAATGCTGATGTTGGAAGATAACACCTAACTTGAAGGCTCTTTTGATGTTATATTAAGAGAGATGTACAATGTACACTGTGGTCATAGTTTGACCTAAAGTATAATTGAATCTATAAAATAGTGAGGTGTTTTATAATAGAGTTCTACTGTAATTGCTTTGTCAGGTCATCAGTTTTGTAGCTCTGTCCTAAATAGAAAAATTTGGTCCTGCTGCTTACAGGTATAGTGAATTCTGGAAGACCAAGTACATGTCGGCTAAGGTGGCATTGACCCAAGAGACTGGAACACTGAGAAGATTAAGGAATAATACTTCTGATTACAGGCTAGTGCTGGTAGAATAAGAAATAATCAGGTGAATGGCATTGATGGTGTGGGGATATGGGTTAAAAGGAAAAAGAACTCCATAAAAAGTTCTTCCTGTATTCTATGTTTGGGATTGAAGAGAAATGAACTTAAAAAAAAGAAATGTCTTTGTTAAATTTTCCACCAGTTGCAATAAAGTCATGAGAAGCTTCTGAGAGTAAGGGAGGTAACTCTCAGAATGTATTTTTAGATTTAGAAGAGAATAAGGTTAAGTTTCCTTGGAGACATCGTTCTTTCAGGCCAAATCTAACTTGATTTGAAGTAACTTGAATATTAAGAGAATTTAACTGAATGTTGTATCCTGGATTTTCCTCAATAAACCAAAAATATTAGAAGTTCAAACATTTTAGAAGAGATATAAATTCTGAGAATAATGAACACTGCCACTATATTAGATACCATGTCCACTATTACATGTATTTTATGAAGTTAATTATATGATAAATATAATTTACACTGAAAGCAAAATAATTACTTAAAATGTAACTTAATCTTACTTAGAAATAAGAGTTGTTTTAAATTTTTTTATAGCCATTCGCCTTTAGAAATCACATTTTAATTTGATTTCTTTAAATTTTAAATTGCTCCATTACTATAGAAACATAGAAAGAATACCAATGGCTAAGAGTAAATTGTAAGAGCATTCTTATAAAATTATACTTTTACACTTTAGCCCCAAATCCTTATTTATTTTTTCTTAATATTTCTGATAATGTGTTTTCTACTGCTATAGGCAAATAGTAGTGTAAGTTTCATAAATTTTACAAATAATATTACACATCACAGTGTGTGAGTATGTGTGTGTGTGTGTGCGCGCGCACACATTAGTGATTAGGATTTTTCTTCCAGATTTCACTCCTCATTTCATTTATAGTCCATATTTAGTTTCCAAGAACTTTATTATTTTAGGGCAGTGTTTCTTAAAATTAGTATGAATAAAGATTATTTGGGCGATTAACAATTGATTCTTTGGATTCTAGTGCAAACATTCTAGAAATGTGCCTTCTAAAAGTAACCTCTGTCTAGTAATCTAAGGGAATATAAGAATATAATTGTGATTAACAATATAGATAATGTTTACTTATACTTAGCAACATACCCGACTAAATTATCTTCTACATCTCTGGGGCTAGAATCCTAGAAACCACATTTTAAAGACTTACTTCCTGAAATTTATCTTATATTTTACTAAAGAAAGACACTTTTACAAGATTATGGAGGTGGAGAAGAACAATAATTAATTTTTGTGTGCCTAACAACAAAGGGTGGGCTCCTCATATTTAACCTAAAGCAATGTTTTTCTGTCTGCCAGACATTCTCCAATGGATTTATTAACTAAGCATGCAGGTAGCTATAATTAGCAGTGTTGGTTTACTGGTATTTTTGAACCCTAAAAATTTCTTGATATCATGAGCTTTCTCTTGTGTCCTCGTTCTTTCAACAGTATTAAAAGCATAATTAAACTACTTCCTGCCTGCGATGTTTTCCTGGCATGACCCTGACATATATAGACTGTGAATAAAATAGAGGTCAACATAATGCCTGAATCCTGGTGACTCTACCTGCATGTATGCAAGACTTCATCCTTATTTCAAGTCCCCCACCTTTATCTGTGGGCTTCCCTAGGGAAATTAATATACTGTTTTCTAAGAGTATCTACCCAGTCCCTGCTGCTTAGAAACCTTTGTTCTCAGGAACAGAAGCTATTCTTGTCACTGTATCAGAGGACATACTCTAACCCAGGGCAGGGCTAAGAGAGTCTTCTGAGGAAGAATTCAGGGCACATTTTCCGAGTCAAAATGTTATACTTCATGTTGAAATAAATAAAATTTAATGAGGATTAGTGCTACTTCTGTTTTACTATTGATAACCCAGTGGCTTCTGGGTCTCATAGGAGAATACATCATTTTCATAAAGTCAGTTTAAGATGCCAATAGCTTATAAACCAATAGTTCTCCACTACTGGAATAAAAATGAATCAAAATTTGTGTTAGAAATAAAGATGATTTTTGCCCATCTTCTGAATGTTGTTAGATTGGGTTAAGGAATATGAATTTCTTATAAACATCATACAAAATTCTGATGAATATCTTTCTAAAAATATACCTTTACAAAATTCTTCTTAAACCATCATTGCAACAAAACCTTTTCTTTAGAATGTATATTTTTTAATTAATCTGAGAGCTTTGTGGAAAAGATGTTGATAAAAACACTCACTATGCCCTGCAAAAAATTCAAATTTAATCTGTTGAACAGAAAGAATACTATAGACCAAATATATCTCAACTTTAGGACTCAAACCAGTTATCCAAAAGAGGATAACTTTACTCTTAATTATTCAACTAGGGGAGTATACCATGATGATAATAACTTCCACTGACTTAATATTACTCATATCCAAATACCTTTGCAATATGACTATACTCCTCCTATTAAGAAATGAATTCTATTATTCTATAGGCTTCAATGTGGACTTCTTATGTCACTAGCTTTGATCAATAGAAGGTCACCATTTCAGAGATAAGGAAGCAAAGGAAATTAAATAACTTGCCCAAAAGCACATGGCTACTCAGTAGCAGCGTCAACATGTAAACCAGTATCCAAAACTGGTGATAACAACTCCCAGTAAAAAAGATTTAGCTATGGATAAACAACATGCCATTTTTAGCTCTAATTCAAAGTTATTAAAATGTTATTACTCAGTGAAGATGAGATTTTCAGACTTTGTGCTTGTTTTTATTATCTATGGTAAGATATTGGAGATTGTATAAATGGAGTCAAATACTAGTAAATCAATAAAAACAAAGTGTCAGCAAAAGATGACCAAACAGCTTGAACATGATGAGATGTTACCTAAATACTACTGAGGAAAACTAGGGCAAATTCCATAGGTGTGACTTTAAACAAAAGAGATCAGGGGAGGAATAATGTAATAACTGCACAAAATTTAAAAGTCAATGAATACAATGAGGCAGAATTTTTTCAAAGTGTGTTAAATAGGAAGACTGAAAATAACAAGAAAGTATTGATGTTAAAGAAATTACTCCCAAAGAATTATTTCAAGAGAGGGACCCTTAAAGGGAATTTTTAAAGTCTCACTTTTTATAAAATCATTACTCATTTAACTGTAGTAATTACTATAAGCAGTACACAGAATAAAATTTGTGTTTTGCTGTGCCCTTATAGTAAATAACATTAACATAAATACCAGGAATAGGAGGAACCTCTGTAATACACTATTATCTCTTTTTTGAAAACTTTACTCAGTTTCATGTAACTGAAATTTGTTGACCAATAGTGCACTTAGCTTTACAGTGTTCATGCAAACGTGTACATAAAAATATTACCGGCTTCTTTTTATACTGGTTTACAATTTACAATTGAAAGAAAGATCAAACTTCCAGATGTTATCACAAATGTTTCAAATTATTCAGACATCATTAAGATACACACATGAAGGATTTCAACAGATGCTTTAGAATAAATATGGCTGGACCTTCTAGATTTCTTTTCCCCAACAAGTTTCTTTGAGTGTTTTTGATTAGGTATCAAAATATAAATAAAGATTACTCTCCAAACTACATCTGACATTTTAACCTTTTGGCTCTTGCATTGTTAAAAATAAAGCTTGCAATTAGAAAGAAATTAGCAAACACAAAAATAGGAAGTACTGATTGCTTATTGATTAGCAGTAGTCTGAAAAGCTAAGGTTGAAGAGGATCTTGAGTTCCTAATTTCTTTCCTCTCTCATGAGTGCCATATTCTGTTGCTAGACAGCAGAGATGCTTAATATGACAGGATATAAAGGGGGGGAAAGGAACTAAAATAAAATGGAGCAGAAGTCAGTTAGAAGTAGAGGTAATTTCTGATAAACAAGTTCAATTTAATCACCAGTGAAAAATCAGTGAAGTGAAAATAAACTGCTAAATCCCACACTGATCGTATCAGAACATCCCCAACAACACTTGGAATCACTATTTGTTATCATCTTCTGTCCAAGGGTTCTCTCTCCTCTTCCCCACCAACTCAGTTCCACAACACAGAACTTTACTTAAAATTCTACAAGTTTTCTGACTTGCATTCTGACATTAGAACTGGACACACTCTAGAACGCTTATAAATGTTCCAACACTCTTCCTGCTATTTAGGATTCAGTCTTAAAAATCCTCAAATTCACAAGCAGAAAATTTTCGCCTCAAAATTTAACCAGAGATTCTTAACTATATTTCATGCCAGGAATCATTTTGGTAATCTTGTGAATCTTTTGGATTTTTAAATTTTTGAATGAATAAAATAAAGTGCATATAAATAATATAAACCAATTATATTGAAACATTGTTTTGAAAGTGATTTATCAGTGCCTATGATGATAATTTTCAGAAATATGTCTAATAACTGCAATAATTTTGAAACATAGTAAGCATGAATTATACTTCAAAAATTATAAATCTGTCTTATATGAAATCTGTGATTTGTATTAGTGACCAAAGCACTTGTACTGCCAATATTACAGTGGTTTGCTACATACATTCATAATTGAAAAACACAATAATTTGACTCATAGGTTTATGGGGTGTGTGTGTATGTGTGTGTGTGTGTGTGTGCTATTTTTAACTTCTCTCATATTGAATGAACATTTGTATATTTTTTCCAACATTTGTATATTTTTCCTAAATTTTTCCACAGGTCCTTTGAAAGATGGATCTCAGATTAAAAACTCCTCTCCTATAAGGGAAATATACATTATTACTTAAAGAGATACTTTACTTTTTTGGAGAGCTTATAGTGATTGGAGCGTTAGCTGCTATTACTATGCAAATTATTATCCAATTGAACCAAAAGCTACCTCTTCTCTATAAATATTAATGACACACTCTATTTATGGTACCTTTAGAAAAGTCTGGGAAGAAAGGCTATCACTGTGGGGTTTCCTGTTCTCACATTGTTTGCAATGTGGCCAGATGTGCATTGTTTTATGTACTCAAGATGTACTTTTCATAGGAACAATGTGTATGTTCATTTTTAAATTCTCTCAGTCACAAGCCATGTATGTAGAATTTGATTGATATTATGTTATTAGTATCAAGAGAGAGAACAGCAGTTCTTAGGACCCACATCTTATATGTATTATGTAAAAGCATTACCATAATAGACATTCTGGTAATTTGTTTCTTTCTGTGTATCCTAAAAGTATCCTATGGAAAAAAACACCATATAAAATATTTATACTTGTGGATTAGGGATACTACAAAGTATAGTTTCTTTCTCTGCAGGCAGATAACTGTTGAGAGTATAATGATGATAAAATTATAAAACATATCAATAAACCCCAATGTACAACCCAACCTTTTGTGGTGCAATTTCTTAGAGAATGTTGACGGCATCAGAAACAAAATGGGGCAGTCAAGAAAAATATCAAAGCTTACTTTCTAAGGAAGCTTTTTTTTCTCTTTTCCATTTTGCAGATCTTGATTGGTTTTAATTGAGATTCTAGAATTGGGCAGTACTCTAGACCAAAAATTGTTCAGAAGGCTCCATCCACCAACATGGGGAGTTGTACATATATTTTTTTTTGCATTTTTTCACCATTTTAAAAATTTGTTCTTTTTAGATATATGTGACAGTAGAATATATTTTTGACATATTATATATACATGGAATATAACTTATTCTAATTATGTAAGGGAGCTCTTGATCAGTGCATGATCACTCGATCACAGAAAACAAAATGGAAGACTGATTGCACAATATATTTACAGAGTTCAAGAACCAAATTGCCCTCAGTTTTGACATTTTACTTATTTCAAGTCTCCTCACTGAGAACTAGGAACTAGTGAACAGGGAAAGTACTTTCCATTGATTCACCTTCTACTCCCTTTGCCAATTTTTTTTTAGGTAGGAAAAAGAAGTAAATGAAAATTTCATTTTGATATGGGATTTAAAAATCTGCTCTATTTGTAATTAAATTAAGACATTCTAGCCAGTCTCAGTGACGCTCACCTGTAACCCCAGTGACTTGGGAGGCTGTGGCAGAAGGATGGTAAATTCAAGGTCAACCCAAGCAACTTAGTGAGGTGCTGTCTCAAAACAGGAAATAAGAAGGACAAGTTATGTAACCAGCAGTAGAGCACCCCTCGATTTGATCCCTAGTATGGCCCATCTCCCCCAAAAAGTCATGCCAGTGGTCTAAAAATGAAATAGTTTTAGAGTTTTTTGTTTTAAAAATAATTTATATAGTCTCTTAAACTCGAGATGAAAATGTAGAGAAAACTATAAATTATCTATATTGGGTATGAAAGAGGAAGCCTACAAATATGAGAGAATATCATCAACAAATTCATGATAATAATTACTCTCCTTGAAAAGTTAAAAAATGATGAATTATTCCATAAACAAAAGCTCATTCAAAAAGTGATTAAAATTGATTTAAATTTTATTCAAAAATATTCCCACCAAAATTTCAGACTTTTGATGGCTTCATTGATAAACTGTATGAGATATATAAGAAACAAATAACAAATATTACTAACTCAAAACAACTCTTCACAAAAATACTAGAGAGCAGGACTCTTCTCGCATTTTTTGTTGCATTATAGTTATACATTATAGTAGGGTTCATTTTGACATATTAATAAATAGATATAGCAAAGTTTCCTCCATTTCAAACCTCAGCATTATTGGAACTTGGTTGAGAATCCATTTTAACCTAGGCTTTATTTGGTTGGCAGACTTTTTATTATGGCTTCAATTATATTACGTGATATTGGTGTGTTTATGTTTTCTATGCTTTTGTGGCTCAATTTAGGTGATTATATGTGTCTATAAATTTGTGAAAATTCTACATTTCCAATTTATTGGAATATAAGTCATAAAACACTACCCCATGATCCGCTGAATTTCAGAGGTGATCTTTCCCATTTCATCTTTAATTTTGTTAATTTGGATCTTTTCTTTCATTCTTTTGGTTAGTTTTCCTAGAAGCTTATCAATTTCATTTATTTTTTCAAAGAACCAACTCTTTCATTGATTCCTAAGATTTTTTTCCTCCACTCTATTTTGTTTATTTCTGCTTTTCTAGGGCAGTGAGATTTAGCATCTGATTGTTTATTAGGGATCTTTCCATTTTTCAAATGTGGGGAGTTAATGCTATAAACTTTTCTTTTTGTACCACCTTCATAGTGTCCCAGAGATTTAGGTATGTTTTATTACCATTCTTGTTTGATTCTAAGCAATTCTTATTTCTCTTCTTATTTCTTCAAGAGACTACTCTTTATTTTAAAGAGTATTGTTCAATCTCCATGTATTTATGTGGTTTTTATGTTTTCCTGTTGTTGAAATCAAATCAATCCTTTATGATCTGATAAGATGCCAAGGATATTGTAAGTTTTGTGTTTGTTTAAACTTTCTTTGTGTCTTAAATATAGTCTACTATGGAAAAGGTTAAATAAGATGCTAAGAAAGTGTACTCAGTTCTTGTTGGGTGAAATATTTTATTGGTGTCTGGTAGGTTCATTTTATTTATATCATTTAGGTAAGAAGTGTCTTTTTGATTTTATATCTAGATGACCTGTCTCTTGTTGAGAAGAGTGTGTTTAAATCACCAAATATTATTGAATTGGGGTCTATATGGGGCTGTAAGAAATTTTGTTTTATATTATTAGGTGCACTGATATGTGGAACATAAATATTCAGTATCATTACATCCTATTTTTGGATTGTTCCATTTAACAGTGTGTAGTGACCTTCCTTTTTGTCTTCTGAGTCATTTTTCTCAAAATCTGGTTTGTCAGATAAGAGAATAGCTAACCCTGCTTGTTTATAAAACTGTGTTCGTATGGAATAACTTTTTCCATCCTTTGACTTTCAGTGTTTGTATATCTTTGCCTGTGATTCTCTTGCAAAAGCACATACTTGGGTATTGTTTTATTATTTCATTCTTCGATCCTATGTCTTCTAACTGGAGAATTGAGTCAATTTCATTCAGTATTATTATGGATAGATGTTTATCATTTTTGTTTGTTTCATAGATTTAATTCATTCTTTATTTTCATTAGCTCAAGTGATTTTCTGGAGACCTTCATCCACTTGAAAGCTTTGGTGTTTGTTTTTGATTTATTATTTGTGTAATATATCTTTAATTATTTTCTGTAATGTAGTTTCAGTGGTCATGAATTCTTTTAGTTTATCCTTATCATGGAATTTTGTATTTCTTCTTTGATTCTGAATGATAACTTTGATTTATCTAGCAACGTTGACTGGAAATTGTGTTTTTTTCAGAGATAATATTATGTCATTCCAAGCCCTCCTGACCTTTAGGGTCTAAATTAAGAAGTCTACAGTGAGTTTCATTGGTCTACCTCTAAATGTAATATGGAATTTTTCTCTTATGCTTTTATATTATTTTCTATATCTCAATGTTAGACATTTAATTATGGGTCTTGGAAAAGTTCTTTTTTTGATCTTTCCTATTTGGGATTCTATAGGATTCCTGAATGTGGAGGCCCATCTCATTCCTAAGATTTGCAAAAATTTGTTCTTACTTTAATAAAAAGCTTCCTAATAACATCATTCTTTATTTTCATGTCCTCTTTTGTTTAGATGACTCTTAAGTTTGTTCTCTTCGTGTCCCAGAGTTCTTGTGCATTCTGATCATGTTCCTTTACTCCCTTTACTCTCTAATGAACATTCCAGGTCTTTGAGTTGTTCACTAAGCTGTCAACTGGAGGGACCTACAACCAAAGCTGGTTTTATTGGTTCTTGGCATCCCTTCTCATCATGTAAGTTAGGACAAAATGAGAAATCATGCTAATTGAAGTTTTTTGTCCCTTCAAACAAGGTTAATTCTCTCCCAGGGTGGAACTGATACAGAGTTCTAAATGTGACGTTCAAGTAGAATGGTAGTTAGTTCTGACCAATATTTTAGGCTTTATTGTGAGGTATCATCTCTAGTGAGAATACTTTTCCTAAGCTCTGCTGGGCGTCTGGTTCAGGGGAGGGTGGGATATTGAGAGCTCCACTCTTGCTGCAAATGAAGTGAAGAATTTTCTGCTCTCCTCATGTACTCCACCACCCATAAATGTGATCTTTGAATTATCAGACCCACTATGCAAATATGCCTCCTTGCCAAGCTTCTGAGATCTCTCTGGCTAATCCCCCAAACCATCAAATACAAAGAGAAAGTGACAAACATTGCACTACCTGGACTAATGTGGACCCTAGACTGAGTCCTGCTGGGCTCATTCACCCTCTCAGGGGATTCTAGATTCTATGGCAGGTACACACAGGAACAGTTAATGGTTAATGCTTATTATGAATTAACTAGCTCCCACAGCAGAATCTGTTTGTTCACATACTGAATCTCTATGTCACCTCTAGGTCACTCAAATTCAGACCTCCCCTCTTGTCCTTTGGTTCTCCTGTGCCTAATTTTCTTTACAAATTTAATCATTGTGCTTGGTATGAGGAAAACATTCTAAAATTAGATTTTGATGATGTTGGCACAAATTTGAATGTAATTAACCCACCATTGAATGATAGACTTTAAATAGATGAGTATTGTAATATGTGACTTACTTCCCAAAAAAGTTATTTCACTGAAACGAATGTTTTTTTTTTAAAGGCAACATGCCTGATAGCATAAAACATGAAGGATTATAAGAGTCTATTATGAACAATCATACACCAAAAATTTTTAAAGTCACAAAAATGGATAAACTCCTGGACACATACAATCTACCAACACTGAATTGTGAAGAAATAGAAAATTTGAACAGATTAACAATGACTAACAAGATTAAATCTGTAAAAAATTCTGCCATCAAAGAAAGCCCAGGAGCTGTTGATGGTCTCACTATTTATTCTATAAAACATTTAATTAATAAATACCCATCTTCTCAAAATTATTCCCAAAAAGTTGGAGAGGAGAAAATTCTTCTACTCTCATCCTATGAAGCAACAATTATTCTTATACAAAAATCAGACAATGGCATACCATAAAAGAAAATAATAAGTTAATGTTCTTGATGAACACAGATGCAAAATCAAAATAATAGCAAACCAAATTAAATAGCATGTTAAAAGAATCGTTCACCAAATAAATAAAATCATAGAAGAAAAGGAAGACATTACAACTGCCATCACAGAAATACAAAAGATAATAATAAATTATTATAAACTGTTGTATGCTCACAAACAGATAAAACTACAAAAAAAGGGCTCAATTTCTGGACACGAAACACTTACCAAAGGTGAGTCATGAAGAAGTCAAGAATCTGAATGGAGCAATAATAAGTAATAAGACTGAATCAGGGAAATAAAATGTTTCCCATCAAAGAAAATCCCAGGTAATGATAGTGTCACTGCTGTATTCTAACAAATATTTAAATATAACCTAATTCCAATTATTTTCAAACTATTCAAAAGCACGAAGGAGCAGTGAATCAAGCCAACTCAATCTATGAGGCCAACATTATCCTGATACCAACCACAGATAAGGATATAAGAAAAAATATTCTTGATAAACCTAAATGCAAAAATCATCAACAAAATATTAGTAAACCAAATTCAACAGAATATTAAAAAGATTATTCACCACAATCAAGTGGGATTCATCTTAGGGATGCAAGGATAGTTCAACTTGTGCAAGTTAATAAATGTGATACAACACATTACAGAATCAATGACCAAAACCAAATGATCATTTCAATAAGTGAAACAAAGTATTTGATGAATGTCAATTACCCTTCATGATAAAAATTTTCAACCAATTAGGCAAAAAATGAATGCATATCATACAATAAAGACCATATAGACAAATCCACAGCTAACATCATATTTAATAGGAAAACATTGAAATCTTTTACAGTAAGATACTAATCAAGACAAGAATATCCACTTTTAACATATTTTATTGAACATAGAAGAAAGTCATATTGAGAGCATTAAACAAGAGAAAGAAAGGGCATTTGAATAGGAAAGGAGGGAGTCAAATTGTACATTTGCCAATGACATAACTTTAAGTATAGAAAAACCTCAAAGAGTACTCCAAAAATCAGTTGCAACTAATAAGTGAATCTGGTAAATTTCAGTACATAAAATCAACATCAAAGAACAGTGGCATTTCAGAATATTAACAAAATCTATTCAAGATAGAAATCAAGAAAATGATTCCATTTACAAGAGCCAAAAAAGATAATAAAATACTAGAAATTAATTTATCCAAGGAGTTGTTGTATACAGTAAAAAAACTATAACATATTGAAGAAAGAAATCAAAGGATAAAAATAAATGGAAAGATATCCCATGTTACTGGATTGGGAGAAAAATTAGTGTTTAATGTGCAAACTAGCCAAAGTAATCTACAGATTTAATAGGATCTCTATCAAAATAGCAATGATATTCTTCACAGATAATGTAGTCCTAAAATCCATATGGAACCACAAAAGACCATGAATAGCTCAAGTAATCTGGAACAAAAAAGAAAAAAAATACAAAAGGCCTGGCATTATCTTACTTCAAAATATATGCCAAATCAATAGTAATTTAAAAGAGCATGATATTACAAAAACAGGCATGTAAAACAGAATAGTGAGCTTTAAAATTCCTTTAAGATTTGCAACTGACTAGTTTTGATAAGGGAGCCAAGGACACACAACAGGGAAAAGAAAATCTCTTTAATAAATGGTGCTGGGGAAACTGGTAATTCACATGCAGAATAATGAAAGTAGACCCCTCACCAATTACAAATATCAATTCAAAATACATTAAAACTTAAATGTAGGACTTTAGACTATGAAACTACTAGAATACGTGTTAGGGGAAATGCTTCAGGATATTGGCTTAGGCAAATGATTCTTATATAAGACCCTAGAAACATGGAAAACAAATGCAAAAATTTAAAAATGGGATTACATCATACTAAAACGCTTCCATACAGTGAAGAAAAGACAACACATCTCAGGGACAATCTACAGAATAGGAGAAAATATATAACTGATACAAACATTTCTCAAAAGAAAACACACAAATGTCCAATAGGTACATGAAAAATACTCAACATGACCAACCATTAAGGAAATGCAAATCCAAACCACAATGAAGGACAACCTTATCCCACTTAGAATAGCTAGTGTCAAAAAGATAAAATATAAGCTGGGTGCTGTGGCTCATGCCTGTAATTCTAGCACTTTGAGAGGCTAAGACAGGAGACTCGCGAGTTCAAAGCCACCCTCAGCAATGGTGAGGCACTAAGCAACTCAGTGAGACCCTGTCTCTACATAAAACACAAAATAAGGCTGGGGATGTGGCTCAATGGTCAAGTACCCCTTAGTTCAATCCTCAGTACCCAAAAAAAAAAAAAAAAAGATAAAATATAACAAATTCTGTGCTAAGATGTAATGAAAATGGAACTCTTACACATTGATAGTAATTTTAGTACAGTGATTATGAAAAATAGTATGGAGACTCCTCAAAATCTAAAAGTAGAACTATTGTATGAATTAGTAATACTACTACTGGATATATACCCCAAAGAAATGATATCAATATGTCAAACTTGCATTCCCGTGTAAATTGCAGCACTATTCACAAGAAATATTTGTTAATAAAATAGACTGGTTTAATATTCCATGGATTAATTATTTAACTATTTGCCTGACCAATTAATTAATGTTCGGTGTTCAGTGCTTGGCTCTTCTAACTAATTATAGAAGGTATGCCAGAACTGCAGGGGTTCTGAGAAATTTATGTATTAGGGTACTTCAGAAATCATCTGAAACTGAAGTTGACTGAATAAAATCAATTCTGCTGATTTTTTTCAGTCATTTCCCCCCCACTTTTAGAGAATCTATCCTTTTGCAGTTTTTCTAGAGGGCAATTTGCTCTCTCTTAGTCTGCACTTCACAAGTGCCAATCAAGTTTACACAAATCCATTTTGTCACATACAATGTTATTGTTAGTTCTCTTGGCAAGCTTCCTTTTAGCTATAAAAAATATATTTTAGCACCATCAAGTAAAGACAACTCAGTCACGGCTATTAGTAATGATGACTCAGGGGGTATGGATAAATACAATTCTACTTTAGACAGAACTTGTGAATGCCTCTATTGCTCATTAATTTTACTTGGCTTACTAAAATGTCTCCAAATCCAATTTTCTGAAAATTTTTTATGAATGGAGGAGAATAGCCACAAATATATTTTTGTGAATAAAAATTAAACTAATATTTTGGATTATATATGACCATGAATAATGGGTTTGTTAATACATTTAAAAACTGTTATTAACTAAAATAGACAATTTTGAGAAATTTACGGAATGAATTTTTCTCATGCTCATTGTGGGTGTCATTGCACAATGGCTGCATTATTTGTTGCTTGATCAAAGTCTCTTCACTGGTCATTTTAGCACCCGCTTCATAGTCACTTAATACCTTTTACAAGAAGCACACTCCCTGTGACTTCTTGGTTTACTCCTTGAGATTAATTCACATTTCTTTTCACCAATTTTGTAAAAAAATCGTGTCTTTATTTTGTCAATGGAAGCAGAATTTGGTTAATCATAATATTATATGCAGTTATAAAGAATTCTATTGAAATGTTCATTTTGGTATTTACTACCTCTCTTGTATTTTACACATGACAAGTATATACTTTCCAGAACAAATAGGACAAAACAGTATACTATACACTTTCAAATATCTTTTTTTTTTTTTTTTTTTTGGCACCGGGGATTGAACTCAGGGGCACTCGACCACTGAACCAAATCCCCAGCCCTGTTTTGTGTTTTATGTAGAGACAGGGTCTCACTGAGTTGCTTAGCCCCTCGCAGTTGCTGAGGCTGGCTTTGAACTCACGATTCTCCTGTCTCAGTCTCCCTGAGTGCTGGGATTACAAGCTTGCACTACCACACCTGGCTATCACCAGCACTTATTATTGTTTGTATTCTTGAATTTACCATTTTGACTGGAGTGAGATGAAATTTTAGTGTAATTTTGATTTGTGTTTCCATTATTGCTAGATGTGTTGAATATTTTTTCATGTGTTTATTGGCCTTTTGTGTTTTTTGTTTGTTTGTTTCTATTGAGAAGTTTCTTTTTAGTTCTTTTGCCCATTACTGATTGTGTTATTTGGGGTTTTTGAGACTCTTTGTATATTCTGGAGGAAAAGTTTGATAAGATTTTCTCCCATTCTGTAGGCTTTCTCTTCACACTCTTAATTATTTCCACAGTTGTGCAGAAGCTTTTTAGTGTAATGGCATCTCAATTATTGATTGTTGTTTTCATTTCTTGTGCTTTGGGGGTATTATTAAAGAAGTCTGTGCCAGTACCTACATGATTGTGTGTTGACCCTATATGTTCTTCTAACACTTGTAAAGTTTCTGGTCTAATTCCAAAGTCTTCAGCCTTTTTTTGATTTGATTTTTGTACAGGGTAAAAGATAGTTGTGTAATTTAATTTTTCTACATATAGCTATCCAGTTTTCCCAGCACCATTTGTTTAAAAGGTTATCTTTTCTCTCATGCTCCCCACCCACCCCAATTATGGATCAGCATCCACTAATCATAGAAAATATTCAGTCTTTGGTTTTGGGGGGTTGGTTTATTTCACTTAGCATGATATTCTCCAACTCTACCCATTTACCTGCAAATGCTGTGATTTGATTCTCTTTTAATGCTGAGTAATATTCCATTTTGTATATATACCACAGTTTTTTTAAATCCATTTATCTATTGAAAGACATCTAGGTTGGTTCCACAATTTAGTTATTGTGAATTGTGCTACTATAAATACTGATGTGGCCGTGTCACTATAGTATGCTGTTTTTAAGTCCTTTGGGTATAGACCAAGGAGTAGGATAGCTGGATCAAATGGTGGTGCCATTCCAAGTTTTCTAAGGAATCTCCATATTGCTTTCCAGATTGGCTGCACCAATTTGTAGTCCCACCAGCAATGTAAAAGTGTGCCATTTTCCCCACATCCTCATCAACATTTATTATTGCTGTTTTCTTAGTAACTGGCATTCTGACTGGGGTGAGATAAAATCTTAGAGTAGTTTTGATTTGCATTTCTCTAATTGCTAGAGATCCTGAAAATTTTTTATGTATTTGTTGATTGATTGTGTATCATCTTCTGAGAAGTGTCTATTCAGTTCCTTAGCCCATTTATTGATTGGGTTATTTGTTTTGTTGCAGTTAAGTTTTTGAGTTCTTTATATATCCTGGAGATTAGTGCTCTATCTAATGTGCATATGGTAAAAATTTGCTCCCAAAATGTAGGCTCTCTCTTCACCTCACTGATTGTTTCTTTTGCTGAGAAGAACATTTTTAGTTGGAATCCATCCCATTTATTGATTCTTTTTTTAAATTTCTGGTGCTAAAGTAGTCTTGCTAAGGAGGTTGGGGCCTAGTCTAATATGATGTAGATTTGGGCCTACTTTTTCTTCTGTTAGGCATAGAGTCTCTGGTCTGATTCCTAGGTCCTTTGGATAAGGCAAAGGGGAGGGAGGGGAAAGAATGGAGCATGGGGGCAGGGAAGATGGTGGAATGAGGTGGACTTCATTACCCCGGGTACATGTATAAATACATGAATGGTGTGACTCTACTTTGTGTACAACCAGAAAAATGAAAAATTTTGCTCCATATGTGTACAATGAAGTTAAATGCATTCTGCTGTAATGTATAACAGATTAAAACAAACAAATAAATAAATAAATTTTTTAAAAGGCTAGCTTTTCTCCAAGATATATTTTTGACATCCTTGTAAAATATCATATGGTTATAGGTTTATCTCTGTGTCTTCTATTCTATTCCATTGGTGGTCTTTATGTCTATTATGGGGCGATTACAATGCTGTTTTTGTTACTACTGCTCTGCTGTATAGTTTAAGATCAGGAATTATGATGCTTCCTGCTTCACTTTTCTTGCTTACTATTGCTTTGGCTATTCAGGGTCTCTTATTCTTCCAAGTAAATTTAACAATTATTTTTTTCTACTTCTGTCAATGTCATTGGTATTTTGATGGAGATTGCATTGAATCACTGTATTGCTCAGAATTAATTTCACAAAATTAATTCTGCCTATGCAGGAACATGGGATGTTTTTCTATCTTTTAAGGTCTTCCTCAATTTCTTTCTTCAGTATTCTAAAATTTTAATTGCAGAGCTCTTTTGCCTACTTGGTTAGGTTAATTCCCAAGCATTTTTTTTGGGGGGGGGGATGGGGTGGGGGTGGTGGGGTGGTTATTGTGAATAGGATGGTTTTCCTGATTTCTTCCTCAACTGAATCATTGTTGGCATATAGGAAAGCTGTTGATTTATGCGTGTTGTTTTTTTATCCTGCTATCTTGCTAAATTCATTTATGAGCTATAGAAGTCTTTGGGTGAAGTATTTTTTTTTTTAATCTTTTAGGTACAGGATCATATAGTCAGCAAAGAGAGAGAGTTTGACTTCTTCTTTTTCTATTTTATCCTTTTTTTTTCTTTATTGCCCAATTGCTCTGGCTAATATTTTGAGGACTATATTGAATAGGAGTGGTGAGAGTAGAGAGCTTTGCTTGTTTCTGAATTTAGTGGAAATACTTTTAGTGTATCTCCATTTAGTATGATGTTGGCTTTGTGTTTGTCATAAATGACCTTTATGATGTTGAAGTAACTTCCTTCAATCCCTAGCTTCTCTAGGATTTTTAGCCTGAATGAATGTTAGATTTTATCAAAGGTCTTTTCTGTATCTATTGAGATGATCATATGAGTTTTGTTCTTAATTCTGTTTAAGTGATGAATCACACTTATTGGTTTGCCTATGTTAAACCAACCTGTGTCTCTCAATGAAAACCAACTTGATTATTGTGTATTATCTTCTTGAGGTATTTTTACAATGTGGTTTCTAATATTTTATTTAGAATTTTTGCATCTTTGTTTATTGGTCTGTAATTTTCTCTCCTTAGTGTGTCTTTGTCTGGCTTTGGTATTAGGGTTATACTAGTTTTTATAAAAAGTATTTAAGAGTGTTCCCTTTTAAAAAGTATTTAAAAACTATTTAAAGGTGGAATAATTTGAGAAAGACTTCTGTAAAAGTCTGGTAGAACTCAGCTACGAATCCATCAGTTTTGGGGCTATTCTTTTTTGGAAGGATTTTAATTGCTGTTTCAATTTTATTACTTGATATTGGTCTGTGTAGGATTTCTGTATTTTCCTGGTTATATTTGGGCAGCTCATTTGTGTCTAAAAATTTATTGATGTCTTCTAGATTTTCCAGTTTATTGGAGTAGAAATTCTTACAATAGGATCTAAATCCTCTGGATTTCAGAGACTCTTTGGTGTTACCTCTTTTTGCATTACTGATCTTGTTGATTTGCTTCTTTTCATTCTTTCTTTTTATTAGTTTGGTTAAGAGTTTATCAATTTATTTATCTTTTCAAAGAATCAATTCTTGAGTATAGCTGGTGGGACTACAAAATGGTGCAACCAATTTGGAAAGCAGTATGGAGATTCCTTTAAAAACTTGGAATAGAACCACCATTTGACCCAGCTATCCTACTCCTCAGTCTATAAGTTAACGAATTAAAAACAGAATACTACAGTAATGCAGCCACTTCAATGTTTATAGCAGCACAACTCACAATTCCTAAACTGTGGAAGCAACCTAGATGCCCTTCAGTAGATGAATGGATAAAAAAACTGTGGCATATATACACAATGGGATATTTCTCAGCAATAAAAGAGAATAACATTATGGCATTTGCAGGTAAATGGATAGAGTTGGAGAACATCATACTAAGTGAAGTAAGCCAATCCCAAAGAACCAAAGGCCAAATGTTTTCTCTGATTAGTGGATGCTGATCCATAATGAAGGTGAGAGTGGGGAGCATGGAGAAATGGAAGAACTTTGGATAGGGCAAAATGGAGGGAGGGAAAGGGAGGGGCATGAGGGTAAGAAAGATGGTGGAATGAGGTGGACATCCTTACCCTAGGTACATGTATGAAGACATAAATGGTGTAACTATATTGTTTACAACCAGAGAAATGAAAAAATGTGTTCCACATGTGTATTATGACTTGAAATGCATTTTTCTGTTTTAAAAAATAAAAATAAATAAATTTTAAAATAAAAGAACCAATTCTTTGTTACATTAAAAAATAAAAATAAATAAATTTTAAAATAAAAGAACCAATTCTTTGTTCCATTAATCCTGTGTATTTTCTTATTTTCAATTTTACTGATTTCAGCTCTGATCTTAATTATTTCCTATCTTCTACTAGTTTGAGGGTTAGTTTGTTCTTCTTTTTCTCAGGTGTTGAGATGGAACATAAATTTATTTATTTGAGATATAATTTTTTAAATGTTGGCACTTAATGCTATAAATTTGTCTCTTAGAACTGCTTTTATACTGTTGAGAAATTTTGATATGTGGTATCTGTGCTCTTGTTCATTTCTAAGAATTTTTTGATTTTTTTCTCTTTTCTTCTTTGATTCATTCTTTATGCAAGAGAGAATTATTCAGTTTCCGTGTGTTTATATAGTTTCTATTATTTTTCTTCCTATTGATTTCTACCTTTATTCCACTATGATCTGAGGATATATGTAATTACATCAATTTTTGTTATATTTGCTAAGATTTGCTTTGTGGCCTAAAATAAGATCTATTTTGGAAAATGTTCCAGGCAGTTAAGAAGGTAAATTCAATTACTTTGGATTGGAATATTCTGTAGATGTCCATTAAGTCCATTTGATTTATAGCATTGTTTAGGTTGGAGATATTTTTTGATTTTTTGTTTTGATGACCAGTCTATTGGTAATAAGGGTGTATTAAATCCCCCAGTGTTACTGTGATGAGGTCTATGTGGTCTTTAACGTCACAAAGTATTTTTCCATGTAATTGGGTGCATTGACATTTGGGGCATAAATGTTTTCTATGGTTATATCTTCTTGTTGAAGTTTTCCATTTACTAGGAACGTGAAGGCCTTTTCTCTTGTGAGTAATGTTTGCTTGAAATCTACTTTATCAGATATGAGAATAGCTATTCCTGCTTGTTTTTGTTTGTTTGCTTGTTTGTTTTTTACCCATATGCCTGCAATATTTTTTGCCATCCTTTTACCTTCAGCCTGTGGATACTTTGGCCTTTAAGGTGGGTCTTGTGTAAATAGCATATGGTTGGATTTTTTTTTATTTGATCCATTCTGCTAATCCGTGTCTTTTAATTGGGGAGTTAAAACCATTAACATTCAACATTAGTATGTGATTCCTGCCAGGTTTTTTTTTTTTTTTTTTTGCTATATTTATCCTGTCCTGCTTCTCATTTAGTGGACTATCTTCTTCAATAGTCTTCATCTATTGAACTTCCTCTGTTTGTGGGCTTTGGAAATTGTTTTTAGTTCCCCTGTGTGAAGTTAAACTTTGAGTATTTTTTGTAGTGCTGGTTCGTTGCTCACAAATTGTTTTAGTTTATTCTTGTTATATTTTTATTTCCCCCTTGAATTTGAAACTAACTTTTGCTGAGAGTTGTTTTCTTTTAGTGTTTGGAATGTTTCATTCCAGACCCTCCTTGACATTATGGTCTCGGTAGAAAAATCAGAAGTTAGCCTTTTTCATTTGCTTTTATATGTGAACTGAGTTTTCTCTCTTGTGGCTTTTAATATCCTTTCCTTGTTTTCTGTTAGGAATTTTGATTATGTTATGTCTTGGCAAGCTTCTCATTTGGCTGGGTATATTTGGGGTCCTATCATCTTCCTTTATATGGATATCAATCTCATTTCTGATTGTTTTCTTGACTATCTCATTGAAAATATTTTTTATACCTTTAATTTATATCTCCATATTCTTTATCCCAATGATTCCCAGGTTAGGTCTTTTAAAGTTGTCCCAGATTTTTTTGTATATTCTGGTCATGTTCTATAATTTATTTCCTTTTACTGCCTTCTGTGTATTAAAGATCATATAGCCAAAAAAAAAAAAAAAGATCATATAGCCTATCTTTAATACCTAAAGTTCTGTCTTCAAGGGCTGAAGTTCTATTTTCTATACCATCTAGTCTGTTATTGGTGCCTTTAAGTAAATTTGTAATTTGATTGATCTTGTCTTTCATTTCAAAGAATTCTGCTTGGTTCTTTTTACTATTTCTCTTTTTTATTAAGTGGTTCTTTAATGTCCTGTAATTGTTTTCTTAATTCCTCCCTTAGATCTTATTTTAGTTCATTCAACATTTTGATAACCAGTTTTTTATAATCTTTCTCTGGGTTTTCATTTACCTCATTAGTGCTTTCCTTTGTTAGGGGATCATGGATTGGGGAAAGGGTTGTTTGTTTTCTCATGTTTTCCAAGGACTTGGTCTTGTGCATCAATTGAAGTGGATTCCTCTATCTCCTTTTTCTTTTCTTTTCTTTTTTTTTTTTTTTACATTTCCTTTCGTGTGTAATTATCTTAGTTGTTCTGAAACTTCTTTCTGGTTTTGATGTGCGAGCAGATGTCCAAGTGTGAGACCTAAGTTTCTTCTCTGTTCTTCCTTGGTTCCTTCTTTATGGTTTGGGGATTTTTATCTTTTCCCTTCTTTAATCTGGAGTACTATGGAGAATGTTTAGTTCTGCAGAAGAATCACTACCCTGTGAACTTTTAGTGTTCCTGTAGGTTCTTAGTACCTAACAGAATGGGGTTCAAATAAAATAATAGTAACAATTGTTGCAAACAGAAAACAGTGAAGAGTGTTAAAGTAAATACAAAGGTCCTACTATGATCTCTTCAACATTAATTGTCACAAATAAACAGAAATGTTGGGTTCAACAATTGTCAGCATCAAAAAAATAATCATGAACTAGCTCTAGATTTAAAGCAAATTGCAAGTGTCAGTTATATAATCCATAGCAGTAATGTTTGCAGTAGCAATAATAGTGGGAGAGGGTTTATATAAACCATCTACTTTTGAATGATGATAAAAATACAGTGAATTGGGGGAAGTAAATGTGTTAGGAAGTTAGAAAAGACTTTACAGTTTCAGAAAGTGAACAAAGAGAATACAGAAGATCAGTAACAGGCAATGTTTACACAGAGGGAAGGGAAAAATGGAACCAGGATAGAATTGGGAGAGAGGAAGAAAGAACAATAGAATTAGGCTGATAGCAGGAAAAGATAAGATTGAAAGAGAAATAGAAATAAACACATGGAAATAAAATAAAATAAAATTAAGATATACAATCCAATGAACCTGAATTCTCACAAGACAATGCTAGAAAAAGATAATTACACTTAAAAAATGCTCAATATGAGAGAAAACAAGACAAATAACAGTATGTATATATGTCCAGACAGCCAGAATTTACATTCACATTCTCTCTTTGTCTTTCTCTCTCTCTCTCTCTCTCTCTCTCTGACAGAATAAGAGAAAGAAAGAGAATATATATATATATATATATATATATATATATATTCCAATATTTTGGTGTGCACTGAATGGACCGTCTCAACTGAAGCAGTCAAAATATTTGACCTGAACACCAGAATAGGTGGTCAGTGTCCAATAGTCTTTTTCACCAATTATTCTTAGTAAAGTACTGATAGAACAAGAGATAGGGGATATTAACCTCTTCCTGTTACTGTGCTCCTCTGAGTTACCCGTCGGAGTGGCCTAAGACTGAAATTGTGTGATACAAGTCTCAGTTTTCCTTCTCACTAGCATGAGGTTGGATGGATTAAGTTGTACCATAGGTTTGATCTTGACCCTTCATACCAGATCCACGCAGTCCTAGGGTAGTGCTTCTGCAGCATGTTCTGAGAGGAGGAGATCTCACAGAATAGAATGAGATCTATTCAAGCTTCAGGTCTCCTCAGGTTAGTTTGAAAGATGCCTTCTTTGGAGAGACTATGTTAATCTGCTCCTAGGGCTAAACTTTGGCCAGGTGACTTCCAAGAAATCCAATCATGGGGCATTGGGGGCTGACACTGCACTCACTTTTGCCCAGGAGCTCAGTTTCCCAGTGTAGTTCCTGAGTATATTCACCAACTCCCAACTCCCCACTCTCCACCTCTGTCCTCTCTGACTCCCAGTGGCTTTGGCTGGTCACATGAGCAACCAGACACAAAGGCTCCTCCTAGCCATTCCAACTTTTGTCTCCCTAGGTACAGTCTACTACACACCTGTTGCTCTCACATTATAATAGTACACCACCTAGGTGCTATGCTACTATACTAGACACCTGGTGGGATACAGAGGCTGTGCATCTTTGTTTTCCCCTGATCCCCTGAGTACTGTTAATGTCATGGCAGGTGTGTTAGCCCCAAGATGGCTCCAGTCTCAGCTCTCCACAGCCCATCAGGATACTGTGTGCACTTCTATAATACCTGAGTGGGCTTGTCAAGGACCCGCACCATTTGCTACCTCTTGGTTCAGATAAATTCAGACAGTGTTTTCAATATTAGATTTTTCCCCACTCTATTAGTCAGAGCTGTCTAGATGAACAGAATCAACAGGAAATATGATTACAAAAAGGGGATTTATTACATTGGCTTACCCAATCAGAAGATGGATAGTCCGCAATGGCTATCTGCAGGCTGGAGAGCTAGAGGAACCAGTAGCTGCATAGTCCAAGAGGCTTAAGCCTCAGAATAAGAGGGATTAATTTTGCTACTCGAGTCCAAGACCAAAGGCTTCTGGAAACTTCCTGGTGAATCACTGGCAGAGTCTGCTTTGGAGGAGTGAAGAAGCGAGAGTCTGATATCCTCAGGCAATCACAGCAGTAATACAGAACCTGTTCAAGAAGAATAGAGTTTGCATCTGCTGCTGCTTCCTTGTTCTTCCAACTTTTATTCCATCCAAGCCACCATCCAATTGGATGGTGTTGCCCATGCTTAGGGAGATTTTTACTTCAGTTCACTATCCCACATGCCAATCATTCCTAGACACACTCTTACTGACACACCGAGAAGCCTCTTAATATTCACCATTTCTTAATCCAATCGAGTTAACAATTCAAGTTGACCATTACACTCACCAAGACATGCCAACATGCTGCCTGAAATGTGGCTCTGTCTAGTCCCACTCCCTTTGCCCATAGTGGGCCAGCTCTGGCAGCTGCCACTGATGGTTTCCTTTTTTATTTTACTGTACCCAAAGTTCTGAGTCCCCAAGCTGCTCTGGGTGTCCACTATTAAATCCTAATGAAATCCCCCTTTCACTCTTCTCTCTGAGAAGCTGTGTACCCACTACCTTGGTCTCAGGCCACAGAGCAACTTCAAAACTACCTCCTCTACGCTTCCATCCTCCCAGAATCCAATGATGTTGAACTTTATCTGAAGCCTATGTTCCTAGAAAAGTTGCAGTATTTAAGAAACTACTAACATTTATGCCATCCATTTATGTTCTAAGAAAAAAGTATCCACAAATAACTATCACCTCATATTTAAAAAACAAGAAAGACCTGTTACAATATGTCTTCATGGGTTTCAAAAACTTGCAAGTATTTAAGTGCCTTTTAAAACTCTATGTCTCCTTACTGACTTGGACATATTCTTCATTAATTAACATTATCTCTCTTGCAACATCATGAATAAAATGATTTCCTTAGTTGTTCAATGCATTTTTCTTTCTAACTTTCCTTGCCATAACTTGAAAAGCATTAAACTTCTCCTTGGATCTGTATTTACTCCACAGAGTTAATGAGGCATTTTAGGGCTTCTTGTGCTCTTTTACTGAGAGGCCATATGTGGATCCAATGGTGAGTCTTTTTCTAGGCATGGGCACCAAACTCTTGTCGATTGGTAGCATGCTTCTGATTTGATTTAGCTTATTTTTGAGTACTTACGAGACTTCTTACATGTTATGGTATGAGTAGTTGGTGATTACTCTAAACTAGTAGGTATAAAGATTGCGTCTCTTTCCTATATATTGAGATAAAGTAAATTGAGATTTCATATCCATTGTAATATCTGGATAGGTGAACATGTGTGACCCACCACTGAAGTTCCAATAATGAGCTATGTACTTTATGTACTTTTTATTCTTTGTATGCTTACATTGGTCATTCATAAAGGACTTTTAAGTATAATTATGTGAGTATTGTAGTTTATTATACGGTATTGTAGGTTATTATAATAGTGGTCTCTTCTTTTGACTTGGAGATAAATAAGGATTTTCATAAACAATATTCACAAAATTCTCAAAAATCAAAGATATCAAACCTCAAATACCATCATTGTGAAAAAAGAGATATAAATATTGAATCCAAATCAACTTTACACAATTTAAATCTTTCAGAAACAAAACTAGTATAATAATTTTGGTGTAATAAATAAGATGCTGTTTTCTCTTAGTTATCAGCATTAGGTAAATACAGTGTATATTTTTATTCTTCCTAAGTATGTTTCCAAACATATACAGATTTACTTTGTGAATAACCTAATGTGACTTATATTTAGTGTTAAAGATTTTAAAAATGTAAATTTATGTTTAACCAAACTGAAACATCACTATAATATGCTTCTTGTCATCAGCAATTATGTTTTGTTACATGTCATCTTGGCAATACTTTCCAAATGTTTAACTTAACCATGGATTAATACCTAATGAAATTAGTTTATGGCTATCTATTAGATACCTAGAATAGTAAGAGAATCCTAAAACATTACTACTTGACTTAATTCATATATATTTTGCTTCTTAATTTTATGTTTCAGATATAGACTACTCCTAAAATTATATATGATATATTGCTAATGTATAACATTTATATGACATTTATATACCATAAATATAAGAAGTATAAAATATATATTGCTCTACTAGTACATTCTTTTTTTTTCTTTGAAAACTGTACTAAAACAAATATGTATGGACACAGAAAACTATTGAAAGTTTGCTGAAAGGGACTTTTATCAAGCTCAAACTTGACAAAGGTTTGCTGCTGGGTTTATTTATAAGAATTTCAAAAGTAGATACCAAATATATTTGTACAAAACTAGAATTGAATTTTCTCTGCTAAAATGACAATTCTTGGAATAATGATGTGTCCTGTTGTATAGTTTGAATCTGTAATGTTTCCCAGAGGGAAAATCATGTGTGGAAGACTTGGTCCCCAATGCAACAATATTCAAAGGTGAGTTTTTGGAATTGTATCATGAGGGTTTGGATTTTATCAGAGTAGTAAACTTTTGATAAACTCTTAATTGAGTGGACTATTGGGAAGGGATAGAAACTATAGAGACATAGCTGGAGAAGTAGCTCACTTGGCTATATGCCCTAGAAGGGTATATTTTGTTCCATGCCCCTTCCTCTTTCTCCCTGTCCCCTCATTCCCTCATTCATTCATATTCTCTCTCTCTCTCTCTCTCTCTCTCATCTCTCTCTCATTCTTGCTCTTGCTCTCGCTCTCCCACACAGACCGGTTCACCAAGAGGTGAGCCATTGTGCTTCACTACATGCTCCTAACCATGATGCTCTCACCATGGGCCCATAAGCAGGTAACTACAGACAAAACCTCTGAACCTCAGCTATTATGGTTTGGATATGAGGTCTCTCCCAAAAACTCATGTGTAAAACAATGCACAAAGGTTTAGAGCTGAAATGATTGGGATATAAAAGCCTTAACTCAATCAGTGAATTAATCACTGGCAGGGATTAACTGAGTGGTAACTGTAGGCAGGTAGGGTGTGGATGGAGGAGGTGAGTCACTGAGGAGGGGCATATTTTTGGTGAACTGAATGTAGTCTTTCACTGCTTCCAGGTACCATGCTCCCAGCTACATTCCTCTGCCACACATTTCCACCATGATATTCTTCCTCATCCCAGGTCCCAAGGAATGAAGTCATCCATCTATGGATTGAGATCTCTGAAACCATGGCTCCTAAAATAAACTTTTCTTCTTCTAAAATTGTCTTTCTCAGGTCTTTTTGTCACAGCAGTGAAAAAGCTAACTAAAGCACTGAGCCAAATTAAAGCTTTCCTTCTTTAAATTGTTTATTTCAACTATTTTGTTGCAGTGATGAAAAGTTGATTAATACATGTCCCTAACAAGAGATTGTAAAATGTTTTTCTTTGTCTTGTATAAAACATTCTTAATTAACAATGATTTCATGCCTCATCAGAATAAATTTCTATTTATTATGTTGACTATATTATGTCTTTAATTGTTTAAGAAAAGAAAAATCTCATTTTGGAAAGATATTAAATCATGTAACTTCTACATTTACTTTCAAAATCTTTTGTTATTTTCTAATTACATTGGCAACCAAGCATTTTTCCCATGTAACCTATGACCATAACTTCAATATTCAAACCTTCTGGACATTTGTGGTATTTTGTTTTCCCCAAGTACAATCTAATTATTGTTAATACTTCATTCATAGGATCTGCATCAATGGATTCAACCAACCACAGAACAAAACTATTTGTGAAAAAAATGCTTCTATACTGAAAATGTATACTTTTTTCCTTGTGATTATTCCCCAAACAAGAAAATATGATAATTATTTACATAGTATTTAATTGTATTAGTTATCAGAAGTAATCAGGATACAGTTTATAGTGCACAGGAGTATGTGCATAGGTATATGCAATTACAATGTCATTTTATATAATGGACTTGAGATCTTCAGATTTTAGTATTTTCAATGAGTCCTAGAATCAATTCCTCATGAACACTGAAAGATGACTGTAATTGGAAATATATTCTATGTTCATGAATATGAAGAATGAATATGGTTTAAATATCAGTTCTTCCAAACTTGATCTATAGATTCAATGGAATTTCAATCAATATCCCAGAAGTTATTTGTCAATATGAGTAAACTGATCTAAAGTTTATATGGAAGGTAAGAAAATCCAGAATATCTGACATAGTATTGATGAAGGAGAATCAAATCAAAGGACTGACATTACCTGACTTATCTTACTATAAATCTACAGCAATGGAGACTGTATGAAACTGGTAATGGATCAAATAGATCAATAGAACAGAGAACCCAGAAATAGACCCAGACAAATATACTCAACTGAACTTTGGCAAAGGAGCAATGATAATCAAATACAGAAAGGTTATTCTTTGCAATAAATGTGTTGAAACAACTGGGTACTTCATTCCAAAAAAATTTTAAAAATATAGCTGGACATTACAGTTTTACAGAAATTAACATGAACTTAAAATAAATATTAAAAATAAACATAAATATTCTAGTAGATAGCACAGAAGAATGCCTTAAAAAAATTGGATCTATGCCTGAGCTTTTTGGAATAAAACCAAAAGCATGATCAGTGAGAGAAAAAAACTTATAAGTTGTACATCATTAAAATAAAAAACATATGGGCCAGGCACGGTGGTGCACACTTGTAATCCCAGTAGCTTGGGAGGCTGAGGCAGGAGGATCGTGAGTTCAAAGCCAGCCTCAGCAAAAGCAAGGTGCTAAGCAATTCAGTGAGACTCTGTCTCTAAATAAAATACAAAATAGGGCTGGGGATGTGGCTCAGTAGTCAAGTGCCCTTGAGTTCAATCCCGATACCAAAAAACAAACAAACATACAAAAAACATGGGCTGGGGAGGGGTAGCCCATGTAGCTCAGGGGTGGAACACATACTTAACCTACATGATGCCTTGGGTTCCATTCCAGCACCACAGAAGTTCTTAAATTATGCTCTATGAAAGATAAGGTCAAGAAAACGTAAATACAAGCCACATGCCTTTGCAAAACACATGCCTGATAAAAAAACAAACGTCTTCTTTCCAAAGTAAACAAACATATTTCATAAAACTCCACAACAGCTGGACATGGTGGCACATACTTATAATCTCAGCAGCAGCACTCCAAGCTTGAAGCCAGCCTCAGCAATATAGCAAGACTGTAAGCAACCTAGTGAGACTCTGTCTCAAAATTTTAAAAAATAAACACATAAAAAGGGTTGGGGATGTGTCTCAGTAGTTAAGCATTCCTGGGTTCAATCACTAGTACCAAAAAACAAATAACCAAAACAAACAACTCCACAACAATAACAACATAATGAAAAAGTGAGAAGATGATCTGAACATACATCTTTTAAAAAAAAGATATATAGTTGTCAAATAAGTATGTAAAAAGATGTTCGACATTATTAGTCATTTAACAATAATTTGAGGAAATTCAAAAACATGAACTATATCAAATTTTGAGGAGGATATTGATAACAGAAAAGTCATCATTTCTGGTGGGAATGTAAAAATGGTACAGACCCTTTGAAAGGTAGTTTGTAAGTTTTTTTATAAAACTAGCATACTTATAACCTATGACCCAGCAGTTGCACTAATTGGTCTTTACCAAATGCATTGAAAATGTACGTTATGTCCACACAAAAACTCACACGTGAATGTTTACAGTAGGACTTTTCATAATTGCCCCCCAGCTTAGATACAACTAAGATATACTCTAGTAGATTAATTTACTGAAAAAAAAATGCAAACTTTAACACATATAGTTAAATGAAAGAAGCCAGTCTAAAAGAACACTGTATGTTCCAAATATGTGACACTCTAAATTATAGAGATAGTAAAAATCAGTGATTGCCAAGGCTTCAGAAGTAAGGAGGGGGGATCAATAGCCAGAGAACAGGGGGCTTCTAAGGCAGTTAAACTATTCCGTATAACACTCTAATGGTGGATTCATAACATTATGCATTTGGAGAACTTATAGAACTGTACAACCCAAAGAGAGAACTCTAATGAAAACTATGGACATTAGTTAATAATAATGTATCAATATTTGTTCACAAATTTTACCAAATGAACCACACCAATGAATACATTAATAATTGGTAAACTGAGGGGTGAAAAATGGAATTTATGGGAATTCTTTGTAATTCTGTTCATGTTTTCTGTAACCCTCAAACTGCTCCATAATGTTTATTAATTTTAAATAAATTTAATAATAAATTATATCTTTTTACTTAACACTGCCTTTTTGATACCCCAGAAGACTCCTAGAAAATTACAAGGATTTGTTCTTCCACACAAAATGATTAGGCTTACTTAATATGTTACTATCAATAAGTTACAGGGGAAGAATTGTCCAATTAGAAGAGATGCTTGGACTTTCTTGGGTTATATTTGTACTTATAAAGTATTAATACATAAATTATAGAAAATGCATGCTGTGTTGTGAGTTCCTAGGGATCCATCATTGTCCTCGTAATCTGTGATATGTTCCTCTTTATCAGAGTCCTGCATTTGCTTCACCTGATAATAGTATTTCAGTTTATAATTCTATTTATTCTTATAAAGGTTAACTTGTTTATTACTTTTCTTCTTTAAGTAGAACATCTCCCTGTCAGTTGGTTTTCAGTTGGGATCCACATCACTTAAGTATGGAGATTAATTAAAATAGTCTACTCTAGACTTAAAGAATATCCTTATTTTATATTTTTCGTATTCTGACCATAGGCTTAGTATACTTATAGTATACTATATCAGATATTATAAGTTATAACTGAAGGATTTTCTCTATAGTTGTTATAAGTACAAATATAACCCAAGAAAGTCCAAGCATCTCTTCTAATTGGAGAATTCTTCCCCTGCAACTTATTGATAGTAACATATTAAGTAAGCCTAATTATTTTGTGTGGAAGAACAAATCCTTGTAATTTTCTAGGAGTCTTCTATAGTTGTTATGCTCATTCATTATTATAAGTTAAATGCAATATTCATGATTTTTAGAAATAGGATGAATTAGGTTTATAAATATTTTGTCTAACATATTTTTGTATTAACTTTTATCTTGTTTGCATGCCACACACAACCAAATTTCTTTTGGTAAAGTATGTTCTTGTAAACTAAAGTTAAACATTTGCAAATGACTTATTTTTCTCTCTGCTTGACAATTCAGAAAATTTTATTGAGTATTCTTATTTTCATGGAAATATAATTATTTTAAAATCAATGAGAATCTGCCTTCCTTTTTAATAGCACATAATTGGAAACACATGCAACAAAAGCTTTGCCTGGCATATTATATTTGATGATGATACTCATTTAATCAGATATGACTAGACAATTTTAAGGACCTGGGTTTAGCCAATGATTGCAATGTCTTTTAGGAAAGTTAAGGTTTCCAGTAATAAAGATGCATAAGGAAGGGGTCTTCCTAGTAAGAAAGGGAAACTAGGATACTTTGGAGACATTAAGAAGAGAAACATCATCCAAATTTGTAGATGTTTTAAGTGATGACCAGTTTGTTAATTTCCTGTGCTTCTACAACAAATAACCAAAAATTTCAGGGTTTTTAAAAACACAATTTTATCATGTTAATTTTCTGTACTAAAATCAAGGTATCCACATGTCCTCATCTCTTTCTGAAGACTCTAGGAGAGAATTCATTTTCTTACCCTTTCCAGCTTCTAGAATCTCATCACCCTAGCCCTAAAACACACACATCCCTTCATTATTTGGCTTATTATCTATCACCTTCCTCATTCTTCACAATCAGAAAGTAAAGATTGATTTCTTATCACATCATATGATTTGGGCCCTTTTATGTTTTTCTTCCCTATTTAAAAACTATTACGATTATATTGCACACATCTGGATAATCCAGGATAATCTCCCACTTTTATGATAAATTGATCAGTAACCTGCTTTCATCTGAAAGCATAATCCCCTTTCTCGTGAGATTAGCTTATTCACAGTTTCTGGTATCAGGATGTGGATAACTTTGTGGAAGATACCACATGGGTTCTTATCTTGATTTTTAGCTCTTAATTAAACTTTTTCAAATCTAGTCATAGATTGTTTTAGTGCAAACTTATAGCAAAGCAAACTGAAGGCCAATATGGTTAATTGCTATTCTTGCTTCCTCCATGTAAATAATCAAGCCAAATTTAATGGTAAGTTTTATTTTGTGATCAAGAATAACATTTCTTGGGGGGTGGGGATGTGACTCAGTGGTAGAGCGTTTGCCTAGCATGCGTGAGGCACTGGGTTCGATTCTCAGCACCACATACAAATAAATAAAAAATAAAAAGTCCATCAACAACTAAAGAATATTTTAAAAAAGAATAACATTTCTTGGAAATTACTTTTTATCAATAAGGGGTTATCCTACAGATAAATATTGTCTTTCAGTGACAAACAAGGAATCATCTATTATATACCTTTATGGGTTATCAGATTCAAGCCCCTCTCATTCTGAGCTATTTTGAAGTTTTGAGCTATTTTGTACTGTCCTGTAAATTTGTAGTAGCCTGTGGACATGAAAATCCTGTCATGCCTGATGGTAATCCCTTGATCTTCTACTCTTCTGTGTAAAATAAATTTGGGTACCTACCATCAGGTTGTACTAGATCATGTTACTTTGAACAAATTGCCAATTCCTAAAAAGAAAAAAACATTAATTCTCCCAGTTTCCTTTACTATCTATATAAAGTTCAAAAAACTATTTTTCTACTACTCTTACTTTCTCAGTGTCCACACATGTAAAACATGATTTCCCATGTCTTTACTTAACTATGGATGGCCTTGAAGTTCACCCAGAACTTCTGAAGAAGTTCTTCCTAACTGATAGAAAATTTGAAGTAATGACTTCAACAGACCCTACATGGTCCATAATTCTTCCTGGACAAACTGTTATCAATACCATTAAAGAAACTCGACAAAATACTTATGTTCTATGTTCAAGAGGTAACCAAGACATGCACATTTTTCTGTCTCCCAATGAATCCATATTATTTTCATTAAATCACTAATTGGTTCTTTTGTTGATAAACAAATACTTTTTACAACTCAGCCACAGAATTTGTTATCATTGTTACCTTACTTTTACTTTTCCCTGGAGTTAGTAATTTTCTTTCTCCTGAATATTCTGGATGTCTATCATAAATTCTTACTTCAGCTCTAGTACTGAACTCTAAGAACACTTCTTACTACAGTTAAACACAAAAGCCAATATAACAAGTTTTGTCATCATTTGAATATCACTCCTGGACTATTTGTCCTGATACTCCAATCAACTGCTTGCTCTCCAGGCCTGATGTAGTAGATTACTTCAGCATTTTATCTGAGAGAAAAGGAAAGCAGTGTCGCTGTAGAAAAATAGAATATGCTCAAGTAATTGTGTGATTTGCATTCTCTAATTCAGCTTTTACAATACATGTTCCTGATCTTGGTTTTAATATTAATGCGGTCTTTAATTCCATTTCTGCCCGTGTCCTTTGTATACAACTTCCTAGGCAGGGAAAATTGGAAAGAATAATTTTGATGAACATTCTCAGCCTCCAACTTTATTAACCTAAAGTCTTTCCAAACTCCTAGTAAAATTCAGTGCAAATGAGAAGACAAGTTTTACAGATTTAATAGTTACAATACAGAAGGTGGATGGTCAGGAAATCTAAGGGTACTGTTCAGAAAATAGAAGACATATGTTGAAAATAAGATTAAAATCTCTAGATTAGGATCCTGATTTTGGAGACATAACCATAGGTGGTATACCATGTTATAGACACAAACTGTGATTACCAAATTTAGCATCTGAGAGAATGGGGGAACGTAGGTGCCATTTAAAAGAGAGAGCACTTCAAATGGTTTTATTTCAACAGCGCATCACACTAAGTGAAATTAAAGCCCATTTGGAATATCAGTGTGCATCTCTAAAAGTTAGATAAAAATAAAGGGAAAAATGTGAATTAGAGTCAGCCAATTGATCTTTGTTATCCTAGAGCCAGCATAGCCTCCTTCAGGAAATCATTATAGTCCTCTTTAAGCAGATAGGTTTTCTCTTCTGTCATTCAACTTACTTACACATCTGTAAACATCACATGATGTGATTGTTTACATATCATTAAAGTTTGATTTTCTCATGAGAATAGAAATGTTTCTGTAACTGACAACTTTTTTGTATCAGTAAATTTGTTTATCTTCATAGTACTGAATTGAATGAAAGACTTAAAATGAAAAACAATATAATTTCCACATGGAATTTATTTGAGTAGCCCAACAATATTTACCAGAGAAATATTTTGTACTTTTATTTCATTGATCCAAAACTAAGTTAACATAGTGTTACCTTAAAGATTGGCATGTCTACTATTACAAAAGGATTATGATCATAAAATCACATTAAATATTGGTATCGCTTCAACATCCTCAAGTAAATAACATTGCTGTTTTGCACAGATCAGGGTATTAAATGAAAACTATAAAAACTACATAGGTTAATTGGGTATTGGTTTCCTATTACTGCTATAATAAGTTCCTTTTAAAAGTTGCTATAATGATTCATATTTATTGTCTTACAATGCTGGAGGTCAAGTATCCAAAAATGAATCTCAACTGGCTGAAATCAAAGTGTCAGAAAGGCAATATTCTTTTTGGAGGCTCCAGGAAAGAACATGATTCCTTGACTTTTCTAGCCCCTAGAATTCCTTGGCCTGTGGTTTCTTCCTACAACTTCAAAGTGCATCATTCCAAACTTTATTCCCCTCCTCATTCTTTTTCCTACCTCCTCAACCTTTCTTGAAAGAGAACTTTTTTGATTACTTTAGAATCAACAGGGTAATCCAGGAAAATCTCCATACCTTATATTTAAGATCCTTAAATTAATCACAGCTGCAAAGTCTCTTATTAGGGGTGGAATATAGTTTGTGTCCTCTAAGAGTCCCTTGTGGTCAAAGGCTGGTTAGTTTGAGAGGTACTGGAAACACCCTGAGAGGTGTTGGAAATTGGGAGGTGAGGCCTCATGGGATCCATTAGGTTATTGGAGTTATGCCCTAGGAAGGTCATTCTCATGGGACACCTTCGTAGACCTCCCAAGAGGGTGTGATAAAAGCCGGAGTCTGACTCCACCACATCTGTTTCCTGGTTCAAGGTGTCACCACTTGCTTTGTTACATGTTCCTTTTATTGCTATCCACCCTTCACCATGAGGTCCTCACCAGAACTGAGCTCAGAGAGGCAAACTACCTTTAAACCTTCAAAACTGTGAGCTAAATAAGGCTTTCATTTTTATAGTTACTTGCCTCTGATATTTCATTGGATAATGAATGCAGATTAATACATTTTTTTTGTCACATAAAGCAACGTATTTATAGGCGAGTATTAGAATGTGAACATCCTTGATCTACTATTATTCAGACTATCAGAATTTTTAATCTGTACTTAAATCAGCTAATTTACAAGAAATTCTGTTTAAACTAAATTGATTAGATGCACTTCTATCTTCCTATCTTTATAATTCTTAGAGACTGACACTGAGATAGAGGTACCAGATATTTAGGGAATGTCCAATGACATAATTTTTCATATCCCCTAATTCTTAGTAGTTTGACCCCAAAAAAGTGCTTTTTTAAAAAATTAAGTACGATGACAAGAGTGAGATAAGTACTATTTCTCTACTTAGTAGTATTATTTCAGGTATCTGTTCCTTAAAACTATACATGAAATTATTATATGTCAGACTAAGTTGTAGGTATGAAGATGCAAATATAAAAGATATATTATTATATTTAAGACACACATGACCAAATAAAGAATGTATTTCTATGGATGAAAATTATGTTGTACTCTGATTAATAATACAAGTATGAACTAAGTCAATTATTAGCTGGTTAATCATGTTTTTGCTTCTTCCTTTTTGTTTTGACTGCCTCTTGTAAGCTGTGTCTTTGACACTAACACTTATTTGCACGTTTCATATACAGTATTTTCTTGATATGAAAATAATAGGTACAAAATTGTAGGAACTATTTATTTACCATAGAATACAACTAATCTCTGCCTCTTCTTTAAATATTCATTAGCTACATACTTGAGTTATTACAAGCAGCTTTCATTGTGTGTCATCAGTGTGCCCCTTGAGACAACAGTAGCTTGTAGAGTCAAATATCTAGGACATATTAAGAAAGTAGGAGAACTCCTACAGGGAAAGTTAACAGCTTATGTGTACCTAACTCTCACAATCAACTCAGATGATTGTTGTGTTCCAACCAACTGTACATTTGGCTGAAATGCTGAACACCTGTCCCAGATCCAGTCACCCCTGCTGAGTATGCCCATGCTTGAATCACTTCACAGATTAATTATTGCAATTTCTTAATGTTTTGTCTCCAAAAATGAGCTTTAAGGATAATGCAATTTATACATATTCAAATGTTATATGGAGATAGCTAAAATATGTAAAAGAAATGGAAAACTAAACTTCTCATTTATAACCAAATAAGACAGAAAGTATCATTTTCTGTGATGATTATCAGTTAGAATTATTTGACTGTGAACAGCAGAAACTCATTCTGTCCAAATCAAGCAAAATAGATACTATTGAAAGGATATTTGAAACACACAATCCATTTGGAGGCTAGAAAATCACACTTAAAATTATAGAAACTAAAATAAGGTCCAGAAAATAGATAGAAAATAATACTCTCCTAGTAGGTTGATTATGGTCAGTGTTATACCCTTGGAATAACTGTAAATTCAACCATTTTCAGTCTCATTGCTATTCTACTCACTATTCAATTTTCAGAAGTAACAACATATTACTTTAGCCTAGGAAACATGCCATTGGTTAGTGGACACAGTAGGAAAGAGGAAATTTTTCTAAATAAAATTGGATGGGGTAAAAGGAAGTTAATTCTAGACAAAGAAAACATACTAAATATAGACTGTATTAAAATGCAGAATTCTATTTCAGAATTACAGTCCACTTAGATAAAAAAGATTATGCTTGTCTATCAGAATAAGCAAGGCTTAATTATCTAAGTAATACTTGTAAATTTTAAAAATATCCTACTATAAGAGGTATATTAGGATAAGCTTAGAGTAATAGTGAGATAAAAACAGAAAAAAATCTTCTATATTTATAAGAGAAAAGTTGAGCATACAGTAAATTAGTGGCATTTAATAAACCTATCAAGTAATAGCTATGTAAGACAGATGACCATCACAAAGGAAGACACCAAAAGGTAGAGACAGAAGCCAAGCATTTGCTTACCTAAAGGAAAAAAACAACTCTATATCATCTGGACAGAATATCAAACTGGAAATTTTGAAAAAAACTTATGGGGTGATTGTGGACTGGTACAAGAGGGGAGTTTTAATCATAGAAGAGTTCCTACTTTTATAAGCTTTTCTTCAGGAACCTTTCCACACCCTCACAAGACAGGTAAGAAAAGACACTGCAAAAGCTCATGGGCACTCAAATCTGTCTTCTTCTCAGAGAGGAATGAATCTGCATTGAGAATAAAATAGGCTGAGAGCATATGTAAAATTCAATCTCAGCTGGAAGAAGAGAACTCAAGGAAGACCCAGTCTCCTTGTCTGTATTGCTTTGCTAGGGCTGTCATGACAAACTACCACAAGTTGGATGATTTAAACAATATCAACTTATTTTCTATGATAAGTTAGTTCTGAAAGCCAGAAGTACAAGATCAAGATATCTGTATATTTGTTTTCTTCTGCAGTCTTTCTCCTTGGCTTGTAGCCTGACTACCTTCTTTCTCTGTTCTCACTAACATTTACTCTGTTCATGTGCATCCTTGTGTCTCTGTGATTCTAAATTTCCTCTTATTACACAGATACCTATCATATTGACTAACAGTTCACTCTAACAGCATCATTTTAACAATCAACTTTTTAAAGGCCCTATCTCCAAAAACATTCACAGTTTGAGGTACTAGAATTCAGGGATTCAACATAGGAACCTGAAGGTGAGAAAATTCAGCCAACAACACTGTACACCACATAATAGGAAGAAAACTCAAACTTTAATCTGTAGAGGCAGAGCAGCTCCAAACAGAATTACTAAGAATAGTGGAGAAAAACACCAAAACAGAAGTATGGGGAAAGAAAGAAAAAGAAATAGACCTATGGAGGTGTTATGGTTTGGATATGAAGTATTCCCCAAAAGCTCATGCATGAGACAATGCAAGAATGTTCAGAGGTGAAATTATTAGATTATAAGAACTGAAACCCACTCAGTGGATTAATCCATTTGATGGATTATTAAATTTGAACAGATTACTCTGTGGTAACAGTAGGCAGGTAGGATGTGGCTGAAGGAAGTAGGTCACTGGAAGCATGCCCTAAGGGATTATATTGTGGATATCTCCTTGAACTCAAGCTCTTTCTGCTTCCTAGCTATCATGAACTGAGAAACTTTATTCTGCCATGCCCTTTCTCCATGATGTTGCCCCCTACTTTGGGCCCAGAGCTAAGGAATCAGTTGACCATAGATTAAATCTCTAAAACCCTAAGTCAAAATAAATTTTTCCTACCCTAAATTGTTGTTCTTCGTCACAGTGATGAAAAACACAACTAACAGATATCAGCACTGAGAAGTGGATTCTTTGTTGTGATTAACCTGACCATATGGTACAGAACCATTTGGGACTAGTTTGAGGGAGAAGTTTGGAAAAGTTTAGAGATATAGGATGAGAAGGCTTAGAACACTGTAAATAGAGATGAATGGGTAATTATAGTGGAGTTCAAAAGACTAGAATGTCAATAGGACTACATAGTAAAGACTCGGCTCATGAGGTTTCATAGGTGAAGGAGAACTCTATTGGAAGTTGGACTGGAAAAGGATTGGAAATTGGACGAGAGGCCATTAGTGTTATATTTTGTCAAAGAAGTTGTCTACATTTTGTCTATGTACTGAGACATTCTGTGAGGCTTAATTTAAATTCAGGGACTAATTAGTCTCCCAGAGAAAATTTCAAGACCATTCAACATTCAGGCAATGGCATGATAATAGGTGGTGCCTTTTATCCAAATTTAGTTTGATAATTTAGAGAAGAAAGCAGAGTGGAATGTTTTGAAAAACTTGAAATTTGACCAGAAAAGTGAATATAAAATTTGGGCTAAGGAAGTTGTAGTTGTTGAAGAGATTACAGATACTAAAGAGATGGTAAGTACTTCACACAGAGACAATAGAAAAGATGACTTGAGGGCATCTCACAAATTGACAAAATCATATACATCACAAGGTCAGGGGTTTGAAGTAAAAATTCCTTTGAGAAGACAGCATGGAGGCACAGCACTAGGATGTTGTTTCACTCTCTTCAGGTATATAGGCACTTATAGGCCACTGCAGCCATAGTCCCAGGGGTCTGTCTACTCCTCAACTTGGCAACAGACCTTGGCATCATCCATGTGGTATTGATTATTCATTAATGCAGGATGCTGAAGTTAAGGGGTCATAAAGGCTTCCATCAAGATTACAAAAGAAGGCCTGGGGTGGGGAGCTAAACTGTATCAGGGTTGAAATCCCTCCATGCATTCCCTGGGAGAGTGATACATGAAAATGTGAGAAGGAAGCCAAAGCTTCAGTGGAGACCCTAGAGATTAAGAGATGTCAGTAACATGGAACATTTGCCAAGGAAAGCTGCAGAAACCAAGCAGTAGCAAACCAAGAAAAGCCATGTGGTGTGAGACCAGCAAGGTCACAGGAGAGGAGTTACAGAGGACCTTTGAAGAGAACATCACAATGCTGCATCCCCCAGAGTCTAGATTTGGAACTACTATACTTTTTTGCAAGTTATATTTTGGGCTTGCTTTGGTCCCATTCCTTCTTTCTATCCCAATTTCTCCCTGTTGGAATGGAAATGTTTACTTTGTGCATTGTATATTGGATATATGTATCTCACTTTTGATCTTTACAGGAGCCCATAGTCTCAGATAAGATTATGTACTTGGACTTTTGTGCATTGCAGAAACTGTGAAGACTGGGAATTCCTGAAAATAGATTAAACCTATTTTGAATTATAAGATAGGTATAAGCTTTGGGGTTCTGGGAGCAGAATTTTATGATTTAGATATAAAGTGTCTTCCAAAAACTTATATGTGAGAAAATACATGAATATTCAGAGGTGAAACAACTAGATAATGAGAGCTGAAACCCACTCAGTGGATTAATCCATTTAATGGATAATTAATTTGAATGGATTACTAGGTGTCAACAGAAGGCTGGTAGGTTGTAGCCCAAGGAAGTAGGTCACTGGATGCATGTCCTTGAGGATTATATAATTCATGACTCCTTTCACTCAAGCTTTCTCTGTTTCCTCTCATCAACTGAGAAGCTTTCTTCTTCTATGCTCTTCCTCCATGATGTTGTGCCTCACTTTGTTCCTAGGGCTATGGTATCAGCTGATCATGGACTAAATCTCTAAAACCCTGAGCCAAAATAAAGTTTTCCTCTTTTAAGTTGTTCTGGTAGGGTGTTTTTGGATCAGTAATGCAAAGCCTGACTAACACAGGAGGAACGGCAGAAATATTTTTGAATCTGTGTTCCCAAAACAGAAGTTCTTTTGTTCTTCAGAGACTGAGACCATTCAGAATATTAAGTCCCCTCTCTATATACTTCTGCTACAGTAATAAGCTTTCAGCAATAATACTAGTGGAGTGGTTAAAGCTAAGAGAGCTACAAAAGAGAGGTGCACTCTGACTAATGATAGAAAGGAAAGACTGAAAACTATGAATAAAAATGAAAAACAAAGTCACTATATTATGGCCTATAGTGCCCACAGCAACAAAATACTTCAAACACAGCACAATTTATGACTAGATTAATGTACATTCCCATCTGAGAGGACTATTACCTCAGTTATATACAACATATCTAGCTTTCAAAAATATGATAAGGAATGCCAAAAAAACAAGGAAAATAAAAAGAATAAAGCAATTATTAGAATCAGATTAGATATGACACATATATTGACTTTATCAGAGTGGGAATTTTTTTTTTTTTTTGTAAGGGCTTTATTAAAATTTCAAGTCTCAACCTTGCAATCCTCTTCCCTCAGGTTCCTCAGGAGCTGGGATTACAGGTGTGCACCACCATACTCATCTCAGATTGAGATTTTTAAATAACTATAATTAATATATTAAAAGACTAACAGAAAAAGTAGTCCAATGTGCTAGTTCAGATGGATAGTTTCATCACAAAGGAATCTCTAAGAAATAATCAAATAGAAATAATGGAAAATAAAAAATATTGTAACATAAAATTAAAAATGCCTTGTTTTAGCTTTCCACTGCTGTTACCAAAAGAATTGAAATGAACAATTTTAAGAAGAAAAAGTTTATTGTGGGCTCATAATTTCAGAAGTCTTAGTCCATAGACAACTAACTATTCCTCAGGGCTCAAAGTGAAGTATAACATTATGGTGAAAGAGTGTGGTAGAGGAAAGCAGCTTAAATGTGAACAATCAGGAATGAGAGTGATTCCCTCATCTTGAACAAAATATATACCAAAGGGCATGTCCCCAATGACCAACCTCTTCTAGGCATACCCACCTGTTTACAGTTAATTACTATCAGCAGATTAATGTCCTGATTAGATCAAGGCTTTTATAACCCAATAATTTCACCTCCAAGCTTTCTTGCACTGTCTCAAACATGAGATTTTGGGGGATACCTAATATCTAAACCATAACATTCCACCTCTGATCCCCAGAAGCTCATGCTGATCTGAAAATGCAAAATACATTTAGTGCATTTTCAAGAGTACTTATAGTCTTAACAGTTCCAGGATTGTCTCAAAGTCCAAATCCAAAGTCTACTCTGAGATGCAAGTAAACTCTCAGCATGAACTCCTGTAAAAATCAACAGCAAGTTACATGTATCCAAAATATAAAGGTATAGAGTAAGTCTTTCCATTCCACAAAGGAGAAATGGGGCATATAAATGAAGGATGGGACAAAAGTATGCCCCAAGTCCTTCTAGTTAAACAAGTTTTATGATTTCATATCCAGTACCTGAAGCACATTACATCTGATGCTCTTTCCAAAGGGTTTGTGTAGCTCTACCCCTGTGGTCTCTTTTGTGGCAGTTCACATGGCCTTTCTCTTGTTTTATCTCTCTTCAATTCCTGCAATTTTCCTAGGCAGACATTCCATGTTATTGGCATTTCTTAATCTCTGGGGTCTCTGCTGATGCTTTGGATTCTTTCTCACATCTCTACACATTGCCCTCTCAGGGACTGCCTGAAGGGACTCTGACCCTGCTGCACTTTGCCTGGTCTCACAAGCCTTCCTTTGAAACCTTGGTGAAAGCCTCCGTGATCCCCTAACTTGGGCATCCTGCATCCCTGCAGAACCAGAACTATGCCCCATTTCTGCAAAGGTCTCCTGCCCTCTTGAGCAGTAGTAAAGCCTCCAGGGACCCTGGCTGCAGCAGCGTCTGGGTGCCTGGGTGGCTGATCAGAGTAAAACAATTTCCTAAGTCACCCTGTGCAAGCAGGTACCTCCATGCTCTCTTCTCCAAGGAATTTTTACTTTTATACCCTTGAGTATGAGATGGATATGGCTTTGCCAGTTCCTGAGATACCTTCAAGTCATCTTTTCTATTGTCTCTGTTCTAAGTATTTAGTATTTCTTTAGTAGCTATAACGTTTTTGACAATAATAGCATTTTTAGCTCCAGTTTTACTTGTAGTTCTCTGGCAAGGAAAATCTTTCTGCTTTGATTTCTGGTCCTGATTAACACAATAAACTTGACTAGAAGCAGCCAGCATGATAATGCCACTGTTTTGAGTGCTATGCTGCTAAAAATAATTTCTTTTGCCAGATTAAGAAATCTATCACCTTTAAATTTAGCATCACAAAAAATTTTGGGACATGGAAAAATGCAAAAAACTTCTTAGTCAGAACATAACACAAATGGCTTCTAGTCCAGTTTCCAATAGTATCATCCTCCTTCTCTGAAACTTCATAAGCCCCATCTTTATTGTCTACAGTCCTGTCATCATCATGGTCTTCTGAACTCCCCACAAAACTGCTCGTTATGGTCCACTTATGATATTCTAAAGCTTTTACAGCTTCCATCACTAACCTTCCCAAAGTTCCTACCACAAATTCCAGAAAGCTCCAAAAGCTGCTAAACCACATGGCCAGGTTAATAACATCAACAACTCCATTGCTTTGTGCTTTAATCAGCTTTTCACTACTGTGACCAAAAGACCTGATAAGAAAAATTTTATGCAGGAAAGTTTATTTGGGGGCTCATGCTTTCAGAGACTTTAGTCCATAGATGTCCAATTCTATTCCTCAGGGCTTGAGGTGAGGCAGAACATCATGGCTGAAGAGCTTAGTGGAGGAAAGCCCCTTAGAAGATGGACAATCAGAAAGGAGAGAAAGAGGGAGAGTACACAGTCTCTCCTCGCCATGGGGAAAATATGTACCCCAAAGGCATGCCCTCAATAACCCATCTCCTGCAGCCATATCCCACCTGCCTACAGTTACCATCCAATTAATCCCTATCAGCAGAATAATGAACTCATTAGGCTAAGGCTTTTATAAACCAATCATTTCACCTCTAAAGCTTTCTTGTACTGTCTTAAACATGAGCTTTTTGGGGGACACTTAATATCTAAACTATAATATACCTTTCATGGGCTCACCAGTACACTCAAATAGACATGAGAAGAATAAGTTAACTTGAAAATAGGACAGCATAAATGACAAAAATTAAATTAAAAAAAAAAAAGTGAAAAACAACAACAAAATAAAACAAGAATGAATCTCACCTGTGGTATAATATCAAATAGTTTAGCACAGACAGTTGGAAAAGAAATTTAGAACACAGTGGAAGGAATGTCTCTGGAATTTTCAACATTAGTGACAGATACCAAACATCAAATTCACAATGCCAAGAGAACATAAAGAAAAATAAATACCAATATAGCAAACAAATGAGGCATATTATGCCAAATAGCAAAAAATAAATACAAAGAGAAAAATCTTGGGCAACTGAGGAGTGGGCTGAGGTGGGAATAATAAGATCTTTACATACAAAGAGAAGAGGTAATTCTGACAGACTTCTCATTAGAAACTATGCAAGCAAGAAAAACTTAGGGGCAATTTTGTAGGTTTTTTTTTTTTAAGGAGCAAAAAGCACTGTAAATCTAGACTTTCATATCCAGAAAAATTATATTTTTAAGTTGAAATTATAAATTTTGAGGCAAACGAAACCTGGATTCATTGTCAGACTTACCATACAACATAGTTTACTTTAAATAATCTTGAAGAAGTTGTTGAGTATAATGTCAGAAACATGGCAGATATAGGAGGTCCCTCACTCCAATTCCCTAATACAATAATCTAACAGTCATCAATAGAAACAAGTGCCTCTGTGGGAGACTTGGGATCCAGGCAGAATGCTGTGAAACCCTGCTAAAGTTAAAGAGCACAAACAGCTGCTTTAAGAAGGAAGTTCCAAGCCTCAGAGGCCAGTGCTCCACACATGGCCCCAAGTGCAGATTGAGATAAGAGTCATACTCCTTTTGACATGGCTCTGCTTGACTGCAAACTTGAAAATAGTCCCATTTACCAAGAGACCCAGAAGGATCTGTGCTTGTCTATACTCCAGTAACACACCCCAGTGACAATGAACTTAACTGTAGATACTGAAACAGCCCTGTAACTCAGCCCTAGCTTGTTCTATTGCCATCCAGGAATCCACACAAGGACCTGGAAGAAGACATCCCTGTCCATTATGTCAATAATCCTCCCACCAGCTGTCAACCTGAACCTGGATCCTGAAATAGTCCTATGATCTGGCTCAATCCGCAGTCTACTACCGGCCAGGAGTGAGTCCACCTATGTAGGATCTGGGAGGGGGAATGTTTATCATTACCCTGGTTATAGGCTCACCAACTTCACTCTCAATTATGAGTCCTAAAGTGGCCCTGTGACTCAGCACCAGCACAGTACTTGATCCTCTCCAACAGTGACTCAGAAATGTCCACCTATAAGCCTGTTTAGATTTGATTGACTCAGTGCTAGATGTATACACTGAAATCAGTTTCACCTGTGATCTCTCAGATCACTCTCAGACTCATATATAGCCCCATTCAGCCATGGTCTAGGACCTCAGAGAACTGATGGGAGACACATACATCTGAGACTTGTCCAATCACACCAACCTAAGAATTTACTGTAGAACATGAAGCAGCCTGTGACCCAAAACCAACCCTTCCCTGCCACTAATCTGAAATCAGTCCTTCTACACTGGAGGGCTAGAATTAACATTCATCCTCACACCTGGTAATAGATCCACTTTCTGTGATTCACCATGGAAATGGAAGAAGCCTAGTAACATAATTTCAGCTGTGCTTAACAATAGCCCAGCAAAGGATCTAGGAGATGCTACCCTCACCCATACTCCAGTGACAGAACTGCCACTTGCTGGCCCCATTTTGGACCTGGCAACAGTTCTCACAATCTCTATTTGACTATGATCCCAGAGAGAGTTACAAAAGTCTAGGGAAAAGGCAGGAGAAAGTCTTTACCTGCCATACCCAGGCCATAAAATAGGAAGAGGTGTCTGTACCTTTGAACACACAAGATATCATGGATCACAAAGAATCAGGCAAACAAAACACCACCAAAGAAAAGAAAGCTCTAATATACTACCCTGAAGAAGTGAAATCTACTAATTGCCTAACAAAGAATTCAAAATAATTGTCTAAAGGATGTTCAACAAACTACAAGAGAACATATATGGACAGCATAAAGATATCCAGAAAACAATACATGAACAAAAACAGAGATTTACAAAATAACAGACTATAGAAAGGAAGCAAAAACATAGAGCTGAGATGAATATAATGAATAAAGTGAAAAATGAAATAGGATCAACAGCAAACTTGATGTGTGAGTTCATAGACAGTTATTTTGTACATATCCCATTAGAGGTGAGAAAAAAAATAATGTAAAGGAATGAAGTAATCCTACAGAATTGATAAGGTAAAATAACACAACACTGTATTTATTATGTAAATATCAAAAGAAGAGAGAAATTAGTTTAAAACTTGCTTGAAGAAATGTCTAAGTTTCCCAAAGATGGGGAGATACAGTAATCTAAAACTCAAACGCACATTGACAAGATCAAACCAAAGAGGACTTTTCTGAACATATTAAAAGCAAATTGTCAAAAAAAAAAGAAAGAAAGATTTTTTTTTTTGAAAAAAGCAAGAGAAAATCATTCTCTGCAAGAAAATCCCATAAGATTCAGCTCAGAATTCTTAGCAGAAAATCTGCAGGCAGGTAAGAGTGGGATGATGTACTCAAAATCCTGAAAGGTAAAAACTGTTAACCAAGATATTTTGCTTGTAAAGCTGTCCTTCAGAATGAAAAACAAATAAAGACTTTCCCAGAAAAAGATAACTGAAGGATTTCCTCACCACCAAGCCTGCCTTACAAGAGTTACTGAAGGGAGTTCAAGCAGAAATTAAAAGATGATAATTAGTAATATGAAAACTTGAAAAATATAAAACTTACAAGGTGAGTATAGAGTCAAATTCAGAATATAATTATGCTTTTAAATTGTGGTGTATAAATCAATTTTAACTCTGGTTTAAGATCGAAAGGCAAATGAAATAAAAATAATTAGCTGCAATGATTTTAATAGATATATAATATAAAGAAATATTAAGTGTGACTTCAAAATCATGGTAGTAAAAATTAAGTTATTAGCTTATGGTTTATATAAGCTTCATGGTAATCACAAAGCAATAGTATATATACAAAAAAGTAAAGTATGTTTTAGTTTAAAAACATAAAACTAAAGAAAACCACTAAATCGCAGAGGAAAAAAGGAAAAAGGTAATGAAAGGCCTCCTAAAGATAAAACATTGACAAAATAGCAATACTAGTAGGTGCTTACTTATCAATTATTTAAACAGACTAAATTCTTTAGTCAAAAGATACTCAGTGGATGAATGGCTGAAACAAAACAAAATCAGGAACCTTATTAACATGTTATGTATTTTATAAGAAACTAGAAAACAAGAGCTCAACAATTCCAAACATAAAAGAATCATAAGAGGGACATACATGTTAATCACCCTGATTTGATCAGAGTACACAATATTTTGAAATATCACACTGTACCTCATAAATATGTAGAAATATACCATATTAATAAAATAAAAACAAGAACCAACTATATGCTGCCTATAAAAAATCACTTTATGTTAAAGATACATATAGGAAGAAAGTGAAGGGATAGAAATGATGCTTCATGCAAATGGAAAACAACAGAGAGCAGGAGTAGCCATATTTATACCAGACAAAACTGACATTAAGCCAGCACTGTCAAAGAGTCAAAGGAAATCTTCATGTAATGATAAAAGGGTCAATTCATCAAGAAGATAATCAATTACAAATACATATGTATCCAACATCAGGACAGCTAAATATATAAACAAATATTAACAGATCTGAAGGAAGGAATGGGCAGGAATACAATAATATTGGGAAATTTATTACCTCACTTTCAACACAATAAATAAGGAAGTATTACTTGAAATATGCTTTGGAACAAATAGACCTAAGAGACATAAATAAAATATCTCATCTCTATGCAACAGAATAAACCTTCTTTCCAAGAGTACATATTCCCCAGGATAGACTCATATGTAAGATCTCAAAATAAACTTCACAAACTTAAGAAAACTGAAATTATATCAAAGGGCTTTCCTAACCACAATGAAACATGAAGTCAACATCAGAAAGAAAAGTCAAAATTTCACAAGTACATAGAAATTAAACATTTTCCTGAACTCGTCAAAGAAGAAATCAAATAGGAAAATGAAAATATCTTGAGACAAACAAAATGCAAACATGACATATTAAGCCTTATGAAATGCAGCAAGGTATGTTAAGGAGAATATTCGCAATGATAAATGTTTATGAAAAAGGAAGGATCTCAAGTAAATAACCTAATATCATAGTGCAAAGAATTAGGAAAAAATGCAGGCTGATTCATAATAGAACAAAAACAAATAACAAAGATAAGAACAAAAGTACAGTAATGCTAGAGAAACAAGTAAAGATCAATGATACTGAGTTGTTGTTCTGAAATATAAACTACATCAACACAATTTTAGCCAGACTAAAAAAAGAAAACAAAATAAATAAAAACATGTAAACAAATAAAATAAAATCATATGAACAAATACAATCATAAATGAAATTAATATTATAACCAATACTACAAAATGCAGAAGATTATTTGCTATGAGGAATAATTATAACCCAATAAATTGAATTAACCAGAAGAAATGGCTAAATTCTTAGAAACACACAACTTACATATTTGCATGAAGAAACAGAAAGGTTGAACAAAACAGTAATGAGTAAGGGAATTTGAGTATAGTAGTAAAGCCAGACATGAATAGTAAAATAAAAGAAAATTAAAAGGATACTCTCCCTGATGAAAATTGATATAAAAATCCTCAATAAAATACTTGTAAACTAAGTTCAACATATTAAAGGATCATAGGCCATGACAAAGTGGAATTTATCCCAGGATACAATGATATTTTAACATATATGAATCAATGTGATACACAACGTTAACAGATTGAAGGATAAAAATGATAATTTCAATAGACACAGTAAAAGAATTTGACAAAATTCAACATTCTTTCATAATAAAAACTCAACAAATTGGGTATGAGTCCCAACATATAAAGGGTCATATTATGACAAGCCTACAGTGGACATTATACTTAATGGTGAAAAGATGAAATCTTTGCTAAAGATGAAAATTATGCTAAAAAAAACTACAGTAAAATTCATATGTAATCACAAAACCTGTACAGTGCATTGGCAAAGCAACAAAAAAACAAACCTAGATAAATCACACTGCCTCATTTTAAAGTATACTAAAAGGTTATAGTTATTAAAACAATATTATATAATCATAAAAGTAGACTTTATATATCAGTGAAACAGTGTAAAGAGGCCAGAAATAAATGCACACATTTATGATCAAATGATATTTGTCAAAACTTGAGCAAAGGGCAGTCTCCTCAATAAACCATTTTGAGAAAATTAGATATTCATATATATAAGAATGAAGTTGGGTTTTTATCTCATACCATATACAAAATCAACTCAAAATGTATTAAAGACTTAAACTTAAGATCTGAAACTGTAGAAGTACTAGAAGGAAAAGATGGAAAATCTTATTGATATTGCTGTGGGCAATATTTTTAGGAAATGAATTCAAAAGCATAGGCCAAAAAAGCAAAGTAGACAAATTGAATTCCAACAGATTAAAAATTTTCTGCACAGCAAACAACAAAAAGAGTGCAGCAGCAACCTGTAGAATAAGATATCTGTAAGTCATATATCTGATAAGATATTGTCATTCTAAATATATAAGGAACTGAACTCAGTAGCAAGAAACCAACCCAATTAAAATGTACAAATGAAATGAGTAGACATTTCTTAAAAGACATATATGGTCAATAGATGCACGAAAAAAATTTCAATATTACTAATTGTCAGGGAAATGCAAATTAAACCAAAATGAGATATCACCTCACCCACATAAGAATGATTATTATATCTAACACACTAAAGATAATGAGTGCTCACAAGGATATGGAGATAAGGAAATCCTTGCACACTGTTGCTAAGAATATAAGTTAGAACAACTATTATTGAAAACAGTATGGAGGTTCTACCATTTTAAAAATAGAACTATCATATGATCCAGTGATCCCACTTCTAGCTACACAGATTTAATATACCTTAACCAAAACACTTGGGAGCAGGGGAGCAGAAGTGTTTCATATTTTGTATTCTTGTGGGTTTAAGAAGTTTTTTATGTACATAATGAAATATCTTGAGTATGTTTCTCATATCTAACATGCAATTCATTTATATTTCATATACACTCTATAAACACAGATCAGAGATAATTTTATACAATATTTTTAATGTGTCTGCATTTTCACTGTGACCTGTCACATGAAATCAAGTATGACATGTTTCATTTATGACATCATTTAAACTGTCAAAATATTTTGTATTTTGGAGCATATCAGACTTCATATTTTTAATTAGGGATGCTTTAACTATATATTCAGTGGAAATAAATTCGCTATCTCAAAGAGATATGTGCACTACCATATTTGTTGAGATGTTATTCACATAGCCAATATATAGAAATTACCTAAGAGTCTCTTGGCAAATAAATGGCTTAAGAAAAATGTGTGTGTGTGATGAAATACTATGAATGTAGTCTTCTTCTTTTTTTTTTTTTTTTTTTTTTTGGTACCAGAGATTGAACTCAGGAGTACTTGACCACTGAGCTACATCCCCAGCCCTATTTTGTTTTATGTAGGGGCAGGGTCTCACTGAGTTTCTTAGCACCTCTCCTTTGCTGAGGCTGGCTTTGATCTCTCTTACAGGCGTGCGCTACTGTGCCCGGCTCTATGCAGTCTTAAAAAGAAATGAAACCCTGCCATTTGCAACAACATGAAATGTAATGCTAAGTAAAATAAGCCAGATACAGGAAGACAAATACTGCATGATCTCACATGGGAAAAGTAAAAAAATTCAAACTCACTGAAACAGAGGGTAAAAGAGTATTTACCGGGGACCAAAGAAAAAGATAAATAGGGAAATGACAGCTAAATGGTACAAAATTTCAGCTCTGAGATGAATACTTTCTGGAGACCTAATATATAACATATTGACTATTGTTGGCAATTATTGAAATTTGCTCAAAGATTAGATCTTATGTTTATCACTCATAAAAAGTGTAAAGAGTAACTAAGTGATGTCAACCAAATGTACTCAGTTTATAGTGGTAATCCTTTCACAGTGTATACATATATCAAAACATCATGTCCTACAACTTAACTATACACAATATTTCCCAGTCATACCTCCATAAAAATGGACAAAAAGAAGTCATCAGGGCAGATGCAATAGAATAAGGTCAGTAGCTTATAGTACACAAATATATTATCAGTATCAAATATTAACTAAATGAATATGTTTCTCTTATTTTAATTGTTCTGAAAGATATTTGAGTGTTTAAGGAAATAACAGTAACAATATATTGGGATGATTTTAGCATATGTAAAAATATCATTAACGTACTTTGTAACTATGACCTATATCTTGTTTCTGGGTCTGCCAACTGGTATTCCTCAGCACCACCAATGAAATCATATTTTCTTGATGTCATTAGTTAATATATGTTCATAATTTGTTTAGAATTGCTTTTGAAAGATTTATCCCATTAGTCCCTTCCCATATCATGTTTCATTCTAATTAGATCTTTCACAATGTGCTCATGCAAGTGTGACTTTCTTCTTGAGAGAACACATTCCCACTTGGACACAGTGCATATTCCAACATGCCACAATTAACTATGGGTCTCTAAAGAAGCAACTTCCTATATTTTTAATATTATGCCTAGTAAGAGTAATTTTGCTGTCTCTTTCAATTGAATAAACAGAGCACTTCATTTATATGTAAAATAATCATTTTAAATAAAATTATTAAAAAGGTTATCACATAAAGATTTTAAACAAAGCTTAATTCTTATAGTGATCATTTAGAAATGATTTCAGTCCTTTTTCATCTAGTTAGCATACAACTTGATTAATTTGTGCTTTATTGAGAACATAATTATAAAGTGATTATGAAAACTTAAAATGTCATTAACTTGGTCCTCCAAGGATTTAGCAGCCTAATAAGACTCATCTAAATTCTTAAACTTTCCTTTAAAATCATCCAACACATAAAATACATATAATTTATGAATGCAATCAGGGACATTTGTTCTTCTTTTAAAACAATTTCCCCAAAATTATCTTATTTGTTTATTAATTTCACATTTTATTTTTTGCTAATTTTCCATTGTATTAGACATGACTTGAATTTTTCTATACATTTCTATAAGTTTTCTATGTATAGACATTTATTGATATGTACACACACACACACACCCCACAAAGTTGCTGTGAAAGTGCCAAAGGAAACATATTGTTTCTGTGACCAGTGATAGAAAAATTAGATCACTGATACAAAAATTTGCAAAATATGCTTAGTCCTCATAGATATTATTGATTTAATTTTGGGTTTTGAGCTTTCTAGTTTTCCCTCATCATCTTTTATTACCTTATTCATATTTTGTAGAAAAAAGAATTTTGATTTGAAATTAGCAATGCAAATTTGAGAAACAAATAAGACCATTTTTCCTTTATTACTCTTTTAGTTATTAGAAGTTAATGCTATAAGATTTCAATTCAAACAATGGGTATTAAAGCCATTTTACTTTGCTTCTAGTCTTCATAAATAATAACTACATTAAAAATCAGAGGAAAAGGATTATTGGAACATGTAAATGGTCATAATACAAAAAGTATGATTTGTATTATGTGACAAACAAATATGGACAAAAATCAAGAGACTTGCTGAATAAAGGGGAAAAGTTCTTTTTTAAAATATCTTTATTTATTTATTTATTTTATGTGGTGTTGAGGATCAAACCCAATGCCTCACGCATGCAAGGCAAGTGCTCTACCACTGAGCCACAATCCCAGCCCAGGAAAAGTCTTTATATAATTACAAATAGCGGATGTTTGGGATATTTTGTTTGATTTTTGACTGTTACATTTTTAAAAAGCCTAGAATGAAATAATTAACATCTGAGAACATGCTAGGTACTTGCACACACATACCACATAATAAAACATACTTATATCTATGACTTTTATGCATTGTATTTGTAGGTTTTCGGCAAATTTTACTGAAATGAAGAGGTAGAGAAGATTTATTTCATGAAAAAAAGAAAATTTTTTTTTATTGAATATATTCCTGGACAGATATTCTTTATTTACTTTTACAGTTGCTCTCCTTCTTGGTCTTTCATTAATTCAATTGCCTTAATGAATTTCATCATTATTTTCCCCCAGATTCCCCTCCTTATCCACAGAGAATCACTGGTGTGTCCTTTCAAATATAAGCCACTTACCTCAAATCTTCTCTCATCCTCTTTTTCAGCTGATTCATTAATCTCAATAATTTATAAGGTCATCAATTTTGTGTCACATCACAGTAAAATGGTAACCACCATTTTTAATGCTTACTATATAGTAGTAATCTACACGTCCTAATATTTTAATCTTCACAATAACGTTATATTTTATCTTCCATTATAGAAACAGTGAGAGGCCAGAGAATAAAGATCCAATGTAACTGTAACTTACTCAAAGTTGGTGACTGGAGAGTCTGTTTCTAAATCAGTCTAAACATCAAGCCCATACTTTTCCCATTATGCTTAGCTGATGTTGGGTCATCAAAGGATGGCCACATTTTACTCAGTTCTTCTTGTTTAATAAGACCCATAACTATGTAATTCACTTTAGAATGATATCTATCAAAAATTGTTAAAGTAGAAAATAATCCTGGCACTTAATGTGGTGAATGTCAATTATCTGAATAATTCATCCAGGTGGAAGAGGTCTTCCTTCCACAAAGACAGATAAATGAGGTGCCTCTGCATGATATTATCTTTTTTGCTTCTGCTTCTATACATGTTTTTGATCTCTAACTTGCATTTCTTTATTTGATTCATTTTTCATTTACCAAGAAAGCTTTTAGTCCATGTTAAAAACTTCAAGCATTTAAAATCTTTTGGCAATTTTGCTTCTTGCCAACATATCTCCAAGTTTCTATTTCAAAGTAGCAACATTAAAAATGCTAGAGCATATGTGCCTGGACAGGCATTAATTTTGGCACAGACTGGGAAAGAGTATTGTTTCTGATTGATCTTGAAAGGTAGTTTGGTTTTGGCTTTATGGAGCCCTCCTGGCCTACATTTTTTCTTGCTAATAACAGTCATCTCAGCCAGGTTTTTAAGCTACTTAAGCTTTTCTGGGCAGGTTTTGCACCCTCATTTGGAAACTGCACTTCATTTTTTAAAAACTACGATTAGGGATAATTTGCAAGATTACACAAAAGGCATTTTCCCTTCGAAGTTATCTGTTTTGTTAATATTTATATTGGTTTTTATCACAGAAATTAAATATAATACATAGAAATAAATTTAAAATATATGCATGTATACAGTGATCTTGTTGAAATTTTTTCTTTCCCTTAATTTTCCTTTCTTCAACATTTTTATACTTTAGATTTTGAATGGCCCTATACTGAATTAGCCCCAAAGATTACCAATGGTAAATTGTAAAAGTAACTTCCAAAATTAAGGTCAAGATTGGAAATTGCTAGATATTTTGAAAACAGACTTTCAAGCTAAATAAATGGGTATATAATTTCATTTCTGTCACTTTTTCAACATTTTTCCTGAACAAATTTCATTATAATTTGCTATTAACACTCAGAAATATTTTGGATGAAAACAATGACAATGGAAATTTTGTAGCAACTACTGTTAGCAATTTTTTTCTACTAAAGACACAAGCCAGATTTCAAATGGCACTATTTGGAGGATATACTAATTTACACCAATATGTGCTGATATTATTAATTTTCTCTAAGATTGTCCATATTCTTAAGTCCAATTCTAAATAATAAGTGCCTGTCCATAATTAGGTCCATGTGAGGCACCTGGAAATAATGAAAGGTTGATGAACTTTGATGTCACATATTTCTGTTTTCAAATCATACCTTCATTTGACTTTGGTCTCTCTATGTAAACTATGATCCTTGGTCTCTTCACCTGTACAATGAAACAATAACATAGTTCGGATAATCCATTTAAAATTTAATGAGGTTTAAAAAAGCATTTATCAAAGTAACTATTCAAGTGAAGCACATGACAGATGGAGGCTGCCAACTTTTTGAGTATCTGGGCTAACAATATTGTCATTTCTATTACAGGACATGAAAAGAAATAAAATAGGGGATGAAGGAAAGAAAGGGAGAAAAGGGATTTCCAAATTTCAAGGATCTTTAAATAAACTTAAGATCATCCATGCTTTCTAATGAATGGAAAGTAATATCAAAGTAATATTATGAAATCATTATTAGAAATCATATAGTTTCACATTATTTCCTTGGAAGTAAGAAACATTTAAAACAATTTAAGTAAAAATATTTACCAGATTCAAATCAAAGTGTAAACGGTCTTTGCACAGAAATAAGAGAGGTTATGAATCTATTCCAGAAATATCGACCATGTTGTTTACAATTAGAAAGACACAGAACCCTAATATGCATATACAATTTACAGGCCTGATAAATTTGAGGTTGATAATGAATCTTTTTTACTATAAAATGCCTGAAAGAATATATGCCTGAAAGAATATCCATCACAAATTCTTGAGAGCCTATTGTATTCAGACGCTGTGCTATCTGAGTAAAGGTACATGAGGCAGACCTGCCCTTACTTCCTTGTTGAGTAGGAGCAGATTATACTACACCAGGTAAAGTCAGAGTCCTAATGAACATAAACCAGTGCCAAAGAAATTTCTCCCATGATGACAACATTGCTGAAAGAATATATTTAAAATACAATGGTCAACACAGTGCCAAGAATGACCTCCTAAATCATTAGAGGTGATAAATAAGTACTGTTATAGACCATGCTAGTAATCAATTTGGGATTTAAGTCTGATTTTGGATTTTGTTTTGAATTTTTTATCGCTTCAAAGGTAGTGTCAAAATATGACAAAGAAATTTCTCAACTTAGAGTTTTAAAATTAAGAACTGTCATAAATATGAACAATATTCCAAGGCATAACCCTTGGCCAAATGACTGCAGAAGTTCTAACAGGACAATTTGGCTATGTCCATTTTACTGACTGCATTTTTTCTTAGTGGCAATATATCTGTTAATATAAAACATATCACACTTGTGTTAACTGCTAAATATTGAAAGTGTCTGGTAAGATGATACATAGGTTGTGGTGGGAAATAGAGCTTCCTATGAACGCTATGGTTATCACTGTTCAGTTCTTACAGCAATTTTCAATTAATCTTGAATAGCGCAATTTTAACCCAAGACAAGATTTTCTTCTTATGACAATAAGATCCAAGAGGGAAATTTTTTTCTGTTAGAAAGCTTATGTATGACTAGCCATAGTTAGATGATGGGTTATCTTCAGAATTGCTTTGAGGGGATAAGGATTGACTAAGATGGCCTTAATGTTTCTTCAGATTGACAAAACTTTAGACAGGGTTCTCCCTAATTATAGACTCTGGCTTTCCTTTTCTTAGAAGACATGCAAATGCAAATTCTTTCTCTGATCCTTTGAAAGATAAATGTTCACCCAGCCTTCTGCCAGAACCCAGGAAGTCCTTCTCAAGGACCTGGAAGCTATCCCTTTGAAATATATCATCAATAAAGATAGTGACTTTATTTTCCTGTCTCTATGAAAGTGTAGGAGCTTAATGTCAATACGCACTAATTAGCAAACTGATGGCCTGGTGACACAGAGTAAAACCTTCACACTGTTAATTCCAATTCCTTCGCACTAGGTCACCCAGTGCTAAAGCTCTCCTGCCTTTTGTATCAGCAGAGTTAAATCTCTCTCCTGAATTGCAGTCATCCTGACATCAGTTGTAATAACCATAAGGAAAATCTTATCTGTTTAACATGTCCAGTGTAATATTTCTTTGACAGGTCACACGTCTCTCAAACTCATGCTTTATAAGCATGGTAGCTGGTAGTTTATGGTCTTTACTGGAATAAAGCCAGAGGCAAAGCTTATAGCTGAATCATTCTTCACATCCTTAACTGTTGCTTTTTAACTAAAGGTACTTCCTGAAAATCTTCTCCATTCTAAGTGGTCTCTTAGACCTTTCCTCATTTGCCCCCAACCAATATCTGATCTAGCTTTAGGAAAGTAACCAAAATCTTTTGAAGCATGCATCTGGTATTTTCTCTGGCCCTTGTCAAATAGCTCTTTTTGAGCTGCTGCTTTCCAAGAGATTGGATCATTCCTATTAGAATTCAATTGGAGATACAGCACTATGTTCTTGGTACGTGAGAAAAAGCCAGGTAGTAACAAGTAAAGAAAACACTTTGACATATAATCCTACCACAAAAAGGGAATAAAACTTAGTGTGGTGGGAAAATGAGTAATGTACAGTCCACAAAGAATGATTTTAAAAGACAATGATAAGCAATTGCATAAAATGTCATCCTTAGTAATCAGTGATAATTATCAAAAAGTGAGGGAAAAAGTTCTGCTTCACTACATTAAGTAATCCAACTCCAGCAGTACCTTACCTCCCCAGGCCTGGAATAACAATGCCTTGACCCTTCTGCTTCACTCCTCTCACAATCCTTTGGTTCTCGTTTTCTACATTATTACCTTAAATCACCCCTGTCATCATCAGACTCACTTCCTTGAAATCACTATAAACTCTTTCTTATTTACCATTCTGTCCTGTCCTGAAAAACTCAACTCTAGTTAGAATAATATACTCTGCTACCTGAGCCCACATAGGCAAACCATTTGGGTAAAAGTTGATAACCATGCTAACTGGTCTCATTTTAAGTTCATGATCATTAACCTCAACTCAAGTAGGTGGAGCTTAGTGCTTGTCAGCTCTCCCATCACTTTCCCCTGATCTTTTAACTCTCCTTTTTTTTTTCTAGATCAATGTCTCTAAATGTGAATCTGCATTTAAATCACTTAAGGATCTTTACAAACACAAATTCTGATTCTAGGGTGGGATCTCATATTCTGTATATTTTAGTAACTGCCCAGTGACAAGTATGTTGCTTATTGGGGGACCCTTCCCAGAGTAGCCTTCTTTCTTATCACGTGTACTTGAAGACTTTGTTGATATCTCACTGAGAATCAGAATTTCCACAAGCATATTTCCCTAAAACTACCAACCTATAACCTGCTTGCATCTGTACTCCCATGCTCTTCCTTCCTCCGGAATTGAAACTCAAGGCTCGCATTATTAAGGTTAAATCCATCATTGGATCCAACTCCTCACTTACTCAGGAACATTGCTTTAGTAATTTTCCCACTTACATAAACAATTTTCACTACACGTTTTGAATCAGTATTAAATGCATAATAAACAGGAAGTGGCTTATTCCAATAAGGAAAAAAAATATATTCTTAATCCTAGGGTTCACCATTTACTTCCCCATTCCTCGGCTCTCCCCAGTAAAGGAAAATTCCTTAAAAGAGTGGTTTATATACTCTTTTCCCAATTTTCCTCTCTTTCTGTGGTCTGGAATCTACTGAACCATCTTCTATAAATTTACAAAGACAGCTGCATTGATAAATTCAATGATTAAGCTTTATTGCTTATTTTATTTGCCCAATTTTAACCTATATATTGATATAACTTGATATAAATGATAATTCCTTCACTGTATCTTTCTTTCACTTGGTTCTAGGGTCAGCACTCACATGTTCTTTCTCTCTCAAGTCTTTGTCATTTTCTGGGATTCTTTTTTTAGAGTTGTGTTGTTGCTACTGGGTCTTTGTTCTAGAGTTATATTGCAAAATACTCCCACATGATGGAATATTTGCCTGGCCATACGGTTAAGGAAGGCATATTTCTGCCATTTAAGGTGAAAGAGCAAAATCATGGGGGAAATATTGGAGTTTATGTTGAAACCAAGAGTTGGTATGATCTCCTTACCATATTAACACTCAACAGAGACAGAAGCATTACTGACACCATCATGTATGTGAGGGGTGTGTGCTGACTCAAAGGATTGTAGTGCTTGGGAAAAGTTCTTCTAGAAAGTGTGGCAGCAGTGGCTCCATCGGTGACAGAGTTTCCAATCATGCAGCCAAGAATCAGCACAGGCAAAATCAACTCTTGCTTACTTGGTCCTCTGGGGATGGAGGGAGGGTGCAAGGTGGACCACTTTCTTCTTACAAAGGTGATTTGTTTGAGTGCATAACAGCCTGCTCTACTTCCCTAAGGCGAGAAAAATCTAGCTCATTGATATTCCTGCCCACAGTGCCTTCTGTTATGCCCATGTGGTTAGCTGGCATCAAACCGCCTCCTAGAGAAAACAAAAGACTAAAGTGGTTGTTCTGTTAAAGCTGCTTTCTTCTCTATTTAACTTGTTAGGCATTTTATTTCATCCTTACTTCTCATGCATATTGATATATTTCAATTTATTACAGAGAGATTGCAAGGTCATTAAAACTCATCTTTAAAAGGTCACAAACTTGCACTGTCAAATCAGTAGTTATGGAGAAATCTGCCTTTAACCTTTCTAATAGATATTCCATAAAATCAATAATGGCATATAGTAGAGAGTAAATGCTTTATTCAGCTCTCTCTTTGAAAAGTAATAACAACTGCCTGCTATCACTCTTAATATTCCATCAAGAGACATTTTTCTATGAGTGACTAATTCTGTCTCCTAGTAATATAAATAAGGATCATTTCAGAATGATAAAGATTAAGAAAAATCTACATAAGTTTTTTGTAAAATATTTATGTTTTGTTCTAATCATACCACCTCACAGTACGGTCATCATAGGGTACAGGAGAAGAATGACATATTATCATTTTTGGATGTAGATCCATCTAAATTTCACAAGCATTTCAGTGAAGAAATAAATACACATACATACACTGAAAGTAATGCAACTGAACACTGGGCATCATTGTGGCAGCCAAAAAATCTAGATGCATGTCCTATTGAAATTAGAAAATTAGATTTTAACCTCTAATGTATTTTTAAATATAGCTAACACACAAGAAACCAGCTGGGCTTATTATAGGTCCAGAACCTTCCGAATTAAACAGTGTGTGCTAAAAAAAGAATTTAATCATGCAGAGACAGTTTTTTTTTCCCCTTTAACCTTACTTAGTAATATTTAATTTCTAAAAAATACAGATTGCCAGCTGTTAACATCCTCTTACTGTGAAATGAGGATGAGAAATTTAATGCTGGTAGTTTCTGTTTATGACTGTTGCCCATAAATTACACACTGGTTATGGCTAACTATTTGTTAGCAATATTTTTCCACTTGAAAATTTATTTCAAATATCACAAACTGCCTAATTTCCTTGTGAAATAGCATTAGTTGTTACCTTGAGAAACTATTTAGTTTGTGCAAACATTCTCTAGAATCTCTATAAGCAGCCAAGAAAACTAGCACTAGGACTCTAAGAAGGGATCTACAACTCTTCATTCATGTTCCCTTATTCCATTTTGGTCAGATCTAAGTCAGGAAGATTTGAGGCAAAAAAGAGGTGCCACATTTTTAAATTAATTAACAGAGTTTAGGCATATTTCATACATTTTAGATAAATAAGAAGAAATGCTATCATTAATGAATTTGAGATCACAGTTAAAAAAAAACAGGGGAAAAGAAAGGAGTGTTATGTTATTAGATTATGAATACATGACGTGGCAGGACTTTGTTTTATGCAGAATTTCCTAATGAATACCATTAATAATAATTTCATGTTAACAGAATAATCTCCTAATTAAATTATTGAGGTAATAGCAACAAGTGTCCATTTCTCTGATTATTAAAAGAAAAAGTTAAAAAGTTAAAAATTTTTAAAAGTGGATATGAGATTCTGATGTCTCATTTCTTCTTGGGAAAGATGAAACCATGAAGAACCTAGTTTAATCTGAAAAAGAAAATTAGAGGATTGCTAGGTGGAAGGACGCCACTGAGTTCTCTACCTGAATAAATCATTTTCTTCTTTGATGTTTAAAAATTTAGGCAACATTTATCTTAACAGAGAAACTTTAGCAATATGATGCAAAATACAATGTGATATTTTAAGAGAGTAAATCTTACAGCAGAATAAGAAAAATAGGAAAGCACTCATTCAGAGCCACAGGAAATGATGTACAATAAGGGATATTTATAGAGTGATGAAAACTTACATGATTGTAGGAGCTTGTAAAACTTCTTAGTTTGGATTTTTCTTCTTTATCTGGTGCTGATTTGATGTTATTGGACAGGCATTCAGAAGAGCAAGTGGGGAGAGCAGTGGCGATTGGGAATCGCATGGAGCAACCTTGAGCTGGTAACTTTCACTAGAATCCAAAATGGTCTCTAGTAGTACTTTTGCCTCACTCACAGCAGGATTTAGAGGAGCTAATAGCAGATATCTCAAGGTGGATAGCCATGGGATCCAGATGTTGCTGGATCAACAAGGTGAACCAGACAATCTGCAAAGACATGAATGACCTATTTTGACCTTCCAAGAATAAACATGGCTACTGCTTCACTTTCACCTTCCAAATCTCACATCCATTTGTCTTGTAGCCAGCCTCAGCCAGGAATATTTAAGGAAGGGAATTTTAGGAAACAATTTAGCTTATCAAAACAAATACAGTAAGAGCCACCCCACTGTCAAAAGTAGAAATCTTCACTCCAAATAAACTTCTGCCCTAAAAGTCCTTATGCTAATCCTGATTTCTTTCTTACAGAATCAGAATCATTTATGAGGTACAGATCAAATTTTGAGATCAGATGTTCCTACAGTCACTAGTATCTTTAATTATAAATAAGCCACAAGATTTTCTTTTTCTACTCTTAGGAATCTAGATTCATCAGGTAAAAAAGCTCAGTATTTTTTTGGCGTATTGTTTTAGTTAGTTTTTTTGCTGCTATGACTAAAGAATCTGACCAGAACAATTGAAGAGGAAGAAAAGTTTATCTGGGGGCTCACGGTTTCATAGGTATTAATCCATAGACAACAGGCTCCATTCCTCAGGGTTCAAAGTGAGGCAGAACATGATGGCGGAAGAGTGTGGAAGAGGAAAGCAGCTCACATGATGATCAGAGAACAGAGAGATAAAAGCTCCACTCTCCAGATACAAAATACATACCCCATAGCCATGCCTGCAATGAATCACTTCTTCTAGCCACACTCCACCTGCCACAAGTTACTACTCAGTTAATCCCATCAGGGATTAATTCACTGATTAGGTTAAGGCTATAGCCCAATCATTTCTCCTCCAAACCTTCTTGCATTTTCTTACACGTAGATTTTGGGGGACACCACATCTAAACCATAATGTTTATGAGTTGCAGTTGCTACTGAAATGTGCTTTATTTTCTATTTTCCCAGAGAATCAACACTTAAATGGATGGTTTTGCTGCTAATTTTATCAGAAAATTTTAATAATCAGAGAAGTCCATTTACTAAATGGCAAATATCTTATCCTTAGCCTTTTGCTGTTTCTTTGGATATTATTCAAGGACCAATAGCATCTTTTTGTTGTTTTCTTCTTGGTACCTTATTTTTTATTTCCTTCCACAAAGAAAAAAAATTAAATAGAATTTTAAAAACCTACAGTCTTTCAGCTCTATAGTCTTCACAAATCTTGTCTAAACATATTATGATTTCCTTTCATAAGGATCCAAACTTATCTCCATTCCTAAGGAGATCAACAACTTTCAGAAAATGCATTCTCATCTCTTCCTAATTTCCAGTAAGGTCTAAACTTCAGGTCTGCTATTTTAGCAACACTTCAAATTAGATCACTTCACTGATTTAACTTGCTTCTTTAACCCGTAGACACCTAAACAAATGAAATGAAGACAGATTTACCTCAGTGGGAATCAGTACAGGAAGAGAAAGTGATTTCCACTTCCCTTCTCTCATGGCAGCCAACACTGAGGGCCATAAACAAGGATGGTTAGTCCAAGCAGCACGACTGTGCCAAATGGGCAGGATGAGCTGACCCACCACTCCTATTATGGCCAAATGGCTTTCTACCAAGACTCTGTTATGTGTGAGCTGAGATCCTTTCCAAGGTCACTTTATGCTATTGACACACTTGGAGAAGGAATTTGGAATACTAAAATTCATTCAATCATGCTCCCTCATTAAAAAGACAAGGCAACTCAAGTGAATTCACACCAAGGTTACTAACTAAACTTAATTTATAAGGAGGCATGGAAATTCTAATTCCTTTCTCTAAGAAATTTGATTCCAAAGAACTTTTCAATTAATAGTAAATGAAAACTATTATAGATGGTAGAAAATTTTTTCGTATAGCCTTCTGCCTTGAGAAATGTGTGCTAATATTATTTTAGATTTCCATAAATGTGTATCCTTTAGAGGCTGCACCAGGTTTAAACAATAAGGGAAATTTCATGGGATTTTTGTCTTGAATGAGTAGAAAAATCTGTGTACATGTACAACACAGAAAGGAGTTTTCTTCCTATACTGATAATTAATTCCAATAAATACATTACAGGATTTTCTGGTAACGTATTTTAAAAGGAAATATATAGTAATTTTTATAAAAAATGTATTCTTAGAAATGAGTGGTCTTTGTTATAAAGGAAACCAATATTCTAGGATCTTATCTCTTTTTTCCTTGCATTTTTCATTGAATATTTTTCTTATTCTAAATATTCTCTTCTTTTATATACCATCTTCCTCTTTTTTATACATCGATATTTTTTATTCCATTTTCAAAGCACTGTGAGTGAATTTTCCCTCTTAGAATTTATTTTTTCTTTTTTTGCCAATACAGAAGGCATCCTCTATTTTAGTACACCTCAAGGTCTGCTATTATGTGACAATTTTCTTTCCCTCCTGTTCCCTATTTCCAACATATAAGACAGCCATTCTGGCATAGATATAAAATTAGTTTTGCTCAATGGATTTCTTGTCATGCATGTGCACAAAGCTTCATTTACCTTCAATTTAGATTTTTGTTTTCCTCTGGTGACTCATTTTGCTACATCTGTGTTTATTCTATAACCTGTGGATAAGACATGTTTCTCTGTCAGAGAGCTGGCTGAGAATTTGCTGTTGGCCGAGATGTGCTAGCAACTTCTGAATACAGTTCAAGGGTGCTCTCTCCTCTGCATCAGCTATTACTACTCTTCACATTAATTCCTACCTGGAGATCAGCATAGATCTGTTGTTATTGATTCACTTAGTATACCACAGATGCTTGTGTTATTTGCCCAGTGGTAAATAGATACAGGTCTTACTGACCATACTGACATATGTTTGATCTTTAGTTATAGTTAATGATTTACTTCTGGTCAAATGCTAAATGTGGACACAATGTTGTGTTATCTATACTTGTTAGTATTTTCTTAATTTTACTTCTATATGTTTGAGTCTTTTAAACAAGACAATGCAAATCCTTTATGGCCACAATCTTTCTCATACACAGTTCATGGGATATTGTTTTCTAAATGTATTTGCCATTAGTGGATTGCTATTCAGATACATTTGAGATTTTTCCTTCCTGAGTAAACAAATGATTTAATTTTATAAGTTAGTATTAGTTTAATTCTTAAGACATGAAACTTATTTTCAGAATTGTTTTGGTTAAATGTGGGGTTAGTAGCAGGAGAAAGCAGCTTATACAGTGAAAGCTTGCATAGGAATAGTTATTGGCTCATTTGGAAGCCTGCTTAACTTTTGTGTTTCTGATATTAAGAGAACAAGGACATTTCAAAATAATTAAATTTAATTTTTCCATTTAAGCGTAGATTGTCTAAACCAGATCTTTCACATACATTAAAAGAAGAATTGCTATCCTGTGATTTAGATTGTTTACTATCTTCCTTCTTGGCAAAGCTATTTGTTTCTGATAGAAAACAATGAATTACAAATTATTCGTACCCTGGAAATACCTAAAAAATTATAGGGAAGTAAAAATTGCTCCAACTGTGAAACTAGAGAATTGATCTTGTCCTACTGTGACTCTTGTTCCAGTTTCTAGACTTGTCCATTTTATCACCTGAATAATAATTTTTTTAAAATTCAACTCTCTAGACTGTGGCTCTTGCTCCTCTTAGAGGTGATATTAACTGTTGTACTGAATACATCATAAAGGGTCCATAATGATTTAAATATTGTATTACTTTTCCAGTTTCTCTAGCAAGGTGCCACAAACCAAGTGGCTAAAAATGAGATATTTATTGTCTCACAGTATTGCAAGCTAGAAGTTTGAAATCAAGACTTCAAATTTGAGACCACACTCCCTCCCTAGCTCCTAGAGGATACTTTCTCTTTCCTAGTCTCCTTCTGGTAGCCCTAGCTGTTCCTTGGTTTGTATCAATATTACTTCAATTTCTGCCTCCATATTGACCATGGCCATCTTCCCTCTGTGCTTGTCTGTCTCTGTGTCTTCACATCACATTGTTTTTCATGCCGTGCCTGTGCTGTTATTTCCCACTTCTCATGTGAATGCCAATTTTATTGGATTAACATCATATGCCAATTTAACCTAATATTCCAGGATAACCTTATTCCAGGTTAAAATGTAACCAGATCTTAACCAATTACAGCTGAAATAGCCCTATTTCCAAATAGGTAACATTCTGGGATACTAGGGAATAGGATTGCAACATAATGTTTTTAGGGATGCAACATATCATTTTTAGGATTAGGATTGCAATATATCATTTTTAGGGAAAAATGCAACCCATACAAATACTAAAAACTTTATTACTTGCTCAAGTAATATGATAGATGAAAAGGTGGCAGGTTTCATCAAAACCAGATTGAAAGAAGCTCTATCATTATAACATGAATTCCAAGGTCATCATCGAAGTTTTGGCCAAGTCAGACATCAAGAAAGAATAAAGAACATGAAGGAGTTAGAATACAAGATCATTACAGTCTAGATGAGGAAATGACACCTTTAACTCTTCTTTTTTTTGTACCAGTGATTAAACTCAGGAGTACTCGAACATTCGACTGAGCCATATCCCAGCCCTATATTGTGATTTACTTAGAGACAGAGTCTCACTGAGTTGCTTAACGCATCATCCTTGCTGAGGCTGACTTTGAATTCGGGATTCTCCTGTCTCAGCCTCCCAAAGTGCTGGGATAACAGGCATGCGCCACTGTGCCTGGTTTCACTTTTAACTCTTGTTTACAATACTTTGGCTATAATAATAAGGAAATCTGGAAAATGTGTTCTAGCTCTGTGTAAGATAAAAAGAAGAATGAATGTTTTTTTGAGCAGAAATGAATCTCTCCCACTCTTCTATACTGTTTTGGTCAGCTTCTTTGCTACTGCAATAAAAATACCTGACAAGAACAATTTTAAGGAGGAAAATTTTATATGGGAGTTCTGAGTTCCAGAGGTATCAATTCATAGAGAGTTGTCATCGTTCCTTGGGGTACAAGGTGAAGAAGAACATCTTGGTGGGAGGGTGTGACAGAGGAATGGAGCTCAGAATATGGCACCCAGGAAGCAGAGAGAAAGTAAGCTCTTCCTACAAAATATATACCCCAAGGCACGGCCCTAATGACCCATCTCGTCCAGCCACAACCTACCTGCCTACAGTCACCACTCAGTTAATCCCTCTGGGTTAAAGCTTTCTAAACTTTGTTGTGCTACTTCACACATGAGCTTTTGGGGAGCACCTCACATCTAAACCACAACATATTAAATTAAACAATAGGATATTTCATGAGAGAAGGTGTATATATCTTACAAGATTTGGGTAATCATACCTTCTTGTTTCTCTAGGACTACTTCAGTTTATCCTTATTGTCTCGGAAATTATTAATAGAACTTTCTCTCCCTTTCAAAAGTTACCTAACTTGAAGATTTGGATAATAAATTCTATAGTCATCCAATTATCAATGAGTAAAATTTTCAAATATAAGAAGACAAAGGAGAGTTTACCTATACACATTTGCCTTTATATAAGTAATTCACATAAAAGCTGAAATGCTTTTGTGAAAGACATAATTGGGAATATGTTTCCCATTAATATTTTCCTGAGGTTAATACATTTTCTCATGGTAATCTTCCTTCTCAGGCATTATATGTTAATATTTATAGTCATCACACATTCTATCCAAAATCTCTCAACTTACAATGAAACACAAATGGAAAGGCTTTGGATTCATTACTAATCTCTTGCAGAAATTTTCTGAATATCCCCTTGAGTTTTACACAAGTCTCTTCTGACATTATTCTGGAAAGTATCTTACTACAATTCTACTATTGCTTGAAAATCCAAAATAGTTTGACTGTCCTTGACAGCTAGCAAAGAATAAAGACACTGTATTTTCCACAGTAACAATAATGCCACCAGAGGTTTCTAACATAATAGACTCAAAATAAGCCTCCTATTATAATCACAGATATATTGTCCACTTAACATCCAATAAGTTTGGCTCAGAAAATATGCTCAAAACACATAAGAAAAGGTTTTATTGAAGAAGAATTTAGACAAATTCCTGATTACCAAAAGAAGAAATGAATGAATGAAAGGAAGGGAGAAAAAGAGAACCAATAATTGGTGGTAATACTAGCTTTATGCTTTTGCATTTAGCACTGTGAATAAAGCTAAAATATTCCACCAGGAAAAAAGATGAACTTATATCAACAATTTAGTTGACATGTATTTTATATCTACTATAGCAGCAATTAACATTTATTTCAGTGAAATAACTTTCAAGAGATTATAAATCATTGAGATGGATAATTAGCACTTGATGTTAATAGGTATACTTGTAATCCAGGTATTAATAATTGCAACAGTCACTTATTTAATAATCACTTCATCCTGCACAAATCGCCAGATTTTCTGAGCACATACCTTGGAAAAGCACTTTAGAAAATAAATTTTTCATTTTTAGTTAACCGAAGTGACTCTCACAGAGGTACAATTTTTTTTTAAAGAAAGAATTTAAACAGAATCAACTAAGATGTGTAGAATGAGTAATATGTATGATATGAGTTCCGACAAAGCATGAAAATAAAGTTATGTTGGACATTTGTGTGATGAAAGTTTTATAAATGGATTTTAGATGCCTGATGTCTTTTTTTAAAAAAACAACTTATTAAGCACAGAGCAAAAATGATGTTTTGAAAGCTTTTAAATATAGACGTGTCACTTTCAAAATCTTGAAAGTGTCTCCTTCAAAATTTTGCTTTTGGATAGCCTGAGTATGAGTCATTGCTGAATTTTAGACTCTAAGACCTCATGAATAAAATTGGTTATAAATTTCATCTTGTTTTTTTATTCTTTTGTTTTTTAATTCTCATTCAGAAAATATTTTTGAATGCCTCCTAATTTATTCCTAAATCTATTTCCTGCTACATATTCTATTTAAAAAATCATAAATATGGATATTGAATAATAACACTAATCTTTAACTCAGGTCTATTTAGTACTAATATTATATTGCCATCCCTGAATGGGCACCTGATTATTATTATTATGGTGACAGCAACACTGTTAATATTTCTTTTTTTTTTTTTTTTTTTTTTGGTACTGGAGATTGAACTCAGGGACACTTGACCACTGAGCCACATCCCCAGCCCTATTTTGTGTTTTATGTAGAGACAGAGTCTCACCAAGTTGCTTAGTGCCTCGCCTTTACTGAGGCTGGCTTTGAATTCGCAATTCTCCTGTCTCAGATTCCCTAAATGCTGGGATTACAGGCTTGCACCACTGCGCCCAGCTCTGTTAATATTTCTTGAGCACACTTGAGTCCAGGAACACAGCTGGATGTACAGGTGTGTGGTAGAAAGTTTCTATGATTTTAGGTAGAGGGGGATTCCAAAGTCAGCTCCCACATTTACTGTGTATGCTCTAAGTCACTGAGTTTTTCCTGAGAATACTTGAACCTTTTGTTTCCTCACCACTAAAACATTTTAAATACCATACAGATAAGAGATCTTGAAGAGTAAGTGAAATGCAATACTTAAAGTCCTTTGCATAGAGTAAACATTCAAATATTGATTCTAGCCCATATCTACATTCTGCTTTTCCATCGTATCCACTTCTTTTCTTTCCATGATTACACTGCACAGGTTTATAGGTTTTTTTCACTTTCTATGAATTACATTTTTATGTGACCTCAGAAGAATCAGAGAATGCTGACTCTATTTTAGGAACTTTGCTATGAAAGAAATTGCTACATTTCATTCATCATTGTCACCACTATCGTTCTGTGATCATTCAATGCATTTTAAAAAACTTATTTTCACACTCTTTACATTCCATATACTGCTTTGCAGTATGGAGATTTACTCATATTCCCTTTTAGTCTGTACTCCAGTTTTACCATGAATGTGACAGTTTTCATGCTCATCTTCTACTTCTTATTATAATTTAGTCCATTTGATTTTTTTAAAGAAATTTTCCATGGAAAAAATTTAAAGGAAATTTCCATGGCTTTTGTTCAATGGATTAATGATCACTTGATTTCTCATATCATTTCTTTCTTGGTCTAGTGATTCTTCTGACTACACACACACACAAAAATAAACAAACACATTTTGACTTTTTCCTAGTATTTCATGTGGGACATAAGTTTTAGTTACTTTTTAAAAAAATTTTATAGTGGTAGATGAACACAATACCTTTATTTTATTTGTTTATTTTTATGTGGTGCTGAGGATCAAACCCAGTGCCTCACACAGGCTAGGCAAGTGCTCCACCACTGAGCCACAACCCCAGCCCAAGTTTTAGTTACTCTTTAAAGCTTTTTCTTTTTTTAATGGAACAATACAGTAAACATTTTTAGGGTTGCAAAATATTATTTAATTTTCTTACTGGCTTCTAATTATAAGTAAAATAATTAAAACTTTTTGTTGTACATGATTTTCTCCTGCTGTGACAAACACTGAAATAAACATTTATGAAGCTAAATTTTGTACATATTGAAGAACTTTACTTATAAGTTCAGAAGTTTTCTCTTATTAAGGACATGCTGCCTTTCATATATTTTCAAAAAAGAAATTTTAAATTATTCTTTGTCTCTGGTTGATCTTTCATCTATTTTCATGATTTGTTTAATGTACCAAAGTTGTTTGCATTCAAGTCTATCAATATTTTCTGTTACATTTTAACTTTGGAATACTGAAAATCTTTACCTCAATTTGGATTATTTATATAATCATCATATATGTAGTTCTAGTAATACCATTCTTCTGTTTGTTTGTGGTTTTGAAAACATTTATTGATGCATTATAACTAAACATGATAGTGAGTGGGGTTCATTATGCCATATTCATACATACACAACGTAATTTGTTTAATCTCCTTCTTCAGTATCTTCCCTCACCATCTCTTCCTCTGTCTCCTGATCAACTTGCTCTATTTTTCTAATCTCCCTTCTATTATTATTCTTTTAATCAGTAAATTATTTTTATATATGAAAGTGGAATTCATTGTGGTATATTTGTACCTGGACATAGCATAATATTGGTAGATTTCTCTCCTCAGTACTTTCCCATCTCCCACTCTGTTCACTACCTCTCTATTCCTTTCCTCTAAAAATCTTTATCTATCCAAAATTCATTTTGGCATATAGCATTAAGTTTCCTAGGTTTCCATGTGTCAAGAAAATTATTTATTTTCTTCAGTTTTCAAATGCAATTTAAATGCAACTTAAAGCAAGTATGTTCCTACATGTGTGCACACATTTTTTATGTAACTATATATCTGTGAATTTCTGTGTTCCATTTATTTCTTTTTTTGCCAATTTTATCTCATTTGTTGTTGATTCATTCATAAAAAACAACCACCACATTGATATTTAATTTTAAGATCTTGTTCACTATATTTTTGTCTTTACACTGAGATAAATGTTTAATGTCTTTCATTTAGCTATCATATTTGAGAAAAATAATATTTTCACAATGTCGTGTTGCACTCTTTTCATTTCTTTAAGTTCTCATTATTTTTAATGCTTTTCTTCATAAAAATCTTTAATTTCTTTCTTTTTATTATACACTGTCCTTTGAGATTCCATTTTCTTAGTGTTTAATAGAAAACATGGGTTTGTGAGCAAATGTTTTACAGGTATCAATAGTCTGAATTCAGAGTCAAACTCCTAACAGTTACAAGTTGCACGTTGCCTCTTTTCCCTCTTGCTTAACACCTGGACCAGTGTGCTCGAAACAGGAGATTTATCCAATAACACTTTCTAAGTTTTCACTACAGATTCAACTTGAAAACAAAAAGCAAAAACCTAAACCTAAATGCATTTGTTAGCTGTGTGATTTGAGGTTCAGAACCTTAATCTGGAAAAAAAAATAGTAAAAGCGCTAAGTCTTAGTTTATTTATGAAGATTAAATGGGTCAAAAAGCAGAGTATATTTACTATCATGTTAAAAATTATTAATTCTTACATTAATATTATTATTCAAATTTTAAGAACATCACAGATTATTTACAGGTCTATTGAATTGTCCCTTTGAATTAATTAAAACTTTTGATTTCAAGAATCATGCATACAATGCTCACAACCACTACTCCAAAAGTCTAGGAAAATGCAGTCATTATTAGCTTTGTAAGGTACTCGGCAATTATGTTCAGAGGAGAAAAATGGTAAAACCATCTGCTAGCTTTTATTGGAACAATATTTTTTTGGCTTTCAAACTTTTACGTGTAAAAATTTTATATATTTAATAATTATGTACTTAAAATTTTAACAAAATATTTATATATTTGTATATATGTGATTTTCTGGAGGGGGCTACTAGGGATTGAACTCAAGGGTACTTGACCAGATCCACATCCCCAGTTCTATTTTGTATTTTATTTAGAGAGAGGGTCTCACTGAGTTGCACCCCACTTTTGCTGAGACTGGTTTTGAACTCATGATCCTCCTGCCTCAGCCTCCCAAGCTGCTGGGATTACAGGCTTGTGCCACTGCACCTGGCCAAAATTTTTTATAAATAATATATTTTCTGATTTTTATCTCTTACAAATTCCTACATATCTTATTTGAGTTTACAATATGGCTTTTTATCTATTGAATATAATAATTCACTTATTTTAATTATTTTTATGGTAAAAGTATTTCAAACTATATGCTAGAATTACAGCTACATGACACATCATATGTTTAGATATGAAAATTTCTTAATAGTACGGTCACATAAAAGGCTGAAATTGAAGTTGTAATTTCCTTTGTAAAGGCAAAAATACTTTAGGAGTCTAACTTTTTAATATTTAAAAGTCAATGAACATTAATCACTTTTTATTTCAAATTATATTTGATTCAGTTTTTGTGTCTAGAATCAGTGTTTTCAATGTTCTATCTAAAATCATATATGTTACAATTTTTATGGTACATTTTAAAAAATTCTAAACAGTTTGGAGTTCTAAATTGTATTCAGAATTCTAGTTCTTCTGTTTCCTTTCTGAGAGTCATTTGAATTTGAGCCTCTCAAGTTTATGACAATTTTAATAAACTTGTGTCTTCTCCCTTTGAGGAACATTTCCCTTAATATGATAATGATCTGCTTTAAACGGCCATTCACCAGCCTACACAGAAAATAACTATAACAAACTGCATTATCTCCACTTCATGACATCTAAACCTATAAGTTCCTCAAACTTGTGTAAAGGATAATAATGATAATAAATAGGTATGGAATTAATGTCTTTAAAATTTTCATGCTAATTGCTAAACATTTTTCTCCTGAAAACAAACTGATATCCATATTATATAGTCATCTTTTCACAAGTTAAGTAACCACTCTTCTTATAGAGATTAATGAGTGGCAGATCATTTATTACAATCTAGGTCTTTCTGACAACAAAGACTATAATACTATTCATAATATAACCTAATATCAACAAGTACAAGCCAGCAAAATAATGCAAGAAATAAGTACTATGAGTAATATTGTACACTAGTTCGTGACTATTAATGAGGATGTTTATGTGCATCCCCCATCTGGCAACACAATTTGTGACTCATAAGCAAAACAAAAATAAACAGTAGAGGAGGAGACAAGATGGCGGAGTAAAGGAATGAAGAGATGGCACAGTAGTTCCTCAGTACCAGACTTATAAAGTTGGAAGACTGCTTCTCAGCCAGGTGAGTAACAAAGGAAACTTACTGAAACATAGTGCGGAACTGTAAAAAAACAAATTCATGCAGCTACAAAAAGTTGTTAACTTGAGCATAAGAAATAATTCCAAGCCGGGTGCGGTGGCTCAAGCCTGTAATCCCAGCACTTTGGGAGACTGAGACAGGAGAATCGCGAGTTCAAAGCCAGCCTTAGCAATGGCGAGGTGCTAAGCAACTCAGTGAGACCCTGTCTCTACATAAAACACAAAATAGGGCTGGGGATGTGGCTCAGTGGTCGAGTGCCCCTGAGTTCAATCCCCAGTACCAAAAAAAAAAAAAGAAAGAAAGAATTCCTTGGATATGCCTCAGGTCAACAGCACAGCAGAGCAGGGAGCATAGATAAAAGAGATGTGTAGCTGATGAATAAAGAAATTTAAAATTAAAGAAAAATCAACTTGGGGAAACCTGTGATTTACAGAGGAAGGCTGAAATTAATGGACACAGAGTTAGTAGGGAAAGTGTCTCAGTGAAAACAAATCCAAAATGTTTCATGGGGGCAGTGAGCCCTCTGGAAGCCTGGCGCAGAAAACTGCAAGGGTGAAACACCCACAGGTGAGGAAAATGCTTAAGGCTGTCCCTGTGTGGCTTGTGTAGCTGTGAACAGAGACAGGATATTGGGAACTTGTTTTAGTCAGCTTTTTTGCTCCTATGACCAAAAAGACATGACAAGAACAATTAGAGGAGGAAAGGTTTATCTGGGGACTGGCCGTTTCAGAGATCTTAGTCCACAGAAGGCTGGCTTCATTCCTGGGGCTGGAGCCTAGGCAGAACTTCATTGTGGAAGAGTATAATGGAGAAAAGTGCCTCAGAACATTGCACCAGGAAGCAGGGAGAGACTCCATTCACCAGATACAAATATATATACCCCCAAGGCATGGTCCCAATGACCCACTTCTTCTAGCCACCCCCTACCTGCCTTCAGTTACCACTCAGTTAATTCCTGTCAGGGGAATAATCCTGTGATTGGGGTAGGCTCTCATAACCCAATCATTCAACCTCTAAATTCTTATACTCTGACTCACACATGAGTTTATGCAGACACCTAATATCCAAACCATAGCAGAACTCATAAAGGAAGTTACCCGCAGCCTATGAAAAAATTGTCAAGAGACTGCCTGACCCAGAGAGACTGAAAGAAGCACAAAGAACAATTTATCTGGACTATTGAGCCTATAGATCCCAAGGCAAAAAGTCCCATAATAACTGCCACCTCGTAAGTACTTTTGTGAAGAGCTCACTGCAGCTACAGAGCACATCCACACTCCAGGGCAAGTACCTGGTAAATCACATGCATAGAGGTGAAGGTGAAATCTGTGGAAGGTTAGTTCCTACACCCAAAACGTGGATTTTTCTGGAAGCCCTCCTGTTCCAACCCAGCACAGATAGAAAATTCTACACCACTAGGGGGAGTGGACCAAATCTCAAATATCTACCGACAAAGATATAAAACCCACCAAAGACCAAAACACAATAACTGGAAACTCTAATCTAGAACTCTACATCACCCTTGCTACAGGATCACACAATTCATCAGCACTCCCCAGCCTATCACATGCAATACAGGGAGATTGGAATTTGAAAGCTACTACATCCAGGTGGGAGCTAGGTGAGGAACACAAGAACAGTGGCCAGAAGTACAGAGCCAAAAATAAATATAAAGAATAAAAATCTACCCTTGCCAACAGATTTGACCACTATGGGGGAAACAAGTCCTCTATCTTACAATGTTTTTTTTTTTTCTTTATTTTTTTTGTCTCCATATTCCCATTATTTACTTTTTTAAAATTTTAACAGTTTTTAAATTTTTGAAACATCATTTCATCATGTTGAATTAGTCTTCAGTTTTTTTTATTATGTATAATTTTGCATCTATGTGAGTCTGCATATGTGGTTGGGTATGTTCTTACTGAACAGATAGGTTTGTATATATATATATAAAATTATACATTATATGCATATATACATATGTATACATACACACACATATATATAACTTATACGTTAATAGCTCTCTCTTGCATGTGTTCATTATTTAGCCTAGATAAGACTTAGGTGGAGTACAATTACATGAGAGTTAGAGTCGTTTCAATCTTGCATTTGCTAGTTCATTCATGCCTAGGTTCTGGATCCTCCTATCTCCTCTTTTTCACTCTTTTTGCTCAGTAACAGAAATAATTTCCTGTTTCCTCCTCCTCACTTTTTATTTTTTCATTACTTTTAATTAATTTATTATTCCTTCTTCTTTATAGATGATACCTCTTCTTCTCTGCAGCTTCTCATCTGATCAGGCCTGTTCAAACACTTCAAATTTTCTCTTGCCTTTTACCCTATTTTCTCCTATTTAAGAAACCATAACCCTGCTGAATATTAGAAATTATATAGATTATGTAATTCCTACTCCATTCAAGCTGTTCTTATAATAAAGTAAACAATATAGTAGACATTTGCTGTCAAATGCATGATATAGTTCACATTTTTTTTTGTTGATACTGTTGGTAAATGCTGAGTCCACCATTTCTATATAGTTGGTAATTAGTGTATAGATGCCAAAGTAGACACCAGACATTTATCTTAAGGCTATACATCTGTTGCTGACAATGGTGCCATTTCTGGCTCCCCCATCCCTCAAACGGGGACTGGAAAATGATTGCAATAATTCAAGATTACAGAGCACAAATCATGTTTCTTGAGAAATACTCATATCTCAACCATTCAATAGTGACTCTCACCTCACTCACATCTAGCCCCATCTAGGCCTTAACATTAATCCAACTCAAAGAATTGGGAAATCAAAATCTAAAACAGTCAGGACTCAAGGAGAAACAATCAGAGAGGGACCTCATACCATATGCCTTGACATCTACTCACATATCAAAAACAAACAAAAGTCCCAGAAAAATAAGATAATTACACACAAAGGACATGCATAAAAAAGAGGAAGAGGAAAGCATCTCAATTGATGTGCAAGTCCAAGACCTCTAAAAACATAGGAAGCAGGCAAACAAATCCCTTTCACAAAATTCACAATCCCCCAACAAAGGTTCTCACTAATATTTAAGTGGACAGAATTCCAGAGGGAGATTATAAAAAGCTGATTATTGAAATGTTCAGTGTGCTAAAAGAAGATGTAAGGAGTTAATTAAGAGAGCAAATACAGAAGTTGAAAGACCACTTCAATAAAGAACTAGAAATAGTAAAAAGGAACAAAATCAGAACTACTAGAAATGAAAGACACAATCAATAAAATTGAAAATTCACTTGAAAATATCAATAACAGATTAGATTCTGTAGAAATAGAACTTCAGGCATTGAAAACAGGGTATATGAACTAGAGTACACAGAATGCAATAAAGCGAGGAAATGACAGAATATGATCACAGTATATAAGAATTCTGGTATAATATCAAGAGACCAAACCTGAGGATCACTGGGATAACAGAAAGCAAGGAGCCGGGCGCGGTGACTCAGGCCTGAAATCCCAGCACTTAGGGAGGCTGAGACAGGAGAATCGCGAGTTCAAAGCCAGCCTCAGCAATGGCAAGGTGCTAAGCAACTCAGTGAGACTCTGTCTCTACATAAAACAAAATAGGGCTGAAGATGTGGCTCAGTGGTCGAGTGCCTCTGAGTTCAATCCCCAGTACCAAAAAAAAAAAAAAAAAAGAAAGAAAGCAAGGAGATACATGCTGAAGTCATTAAGAACATTTTCAATGAGATAGTTACAAAAAACTTTCCCCATATCACAATTGAGATAGACATCCACATGCAAAAGGCTACAGGACCCCAATAGACCTTATCAAATGAGAAGCTCTCCAAGTACACCATAATCAAAATGCCTAGCATATAAAATAAGGAAATAATATTAAAAGCTGCAGGAGAGAAATATCAGGTCATAATTAGAGGCAAATGAATAAGACTCACATCTGATTTCTCAATTCAGAGCCTAAAATCAAGGAGGTTCTTTTAAAAGAAAACAACTGCCAGGAAAAGTTATTATACCCAGCAAAGCAAAATTTAAACATTGAGGGGGAAATAATAACTTTCTAGGACAAGAAACTAAAAGAATTCATGACCAGCATCCAGCACTATAAAGAATACTCAAAGATATAGGGAAACTCAAAAAAAAAAAAAAAAAAAAAAAATCCCATAGCTCTCAAAGAGAGGAAGATCAATAGAAGAGGAATCTACTAAACAAGAATCAAGACACTTTTAAATATAGTAAAAACTCAAAAGGACAGGTAAACAAACATGTATCCATACTACCACTGAATGATAATGGCCTCAATTCCCCAATTAAAATACACAGGTTAGCAGAACAGATCAAAACACAAGATTCAACTCTATTCTGTTTACAAGAGACTCATCTTATAGGCAAAGACACCACAGGCTAAAGGTAAAAGGATGTTAAAAATATTCCCAACAAAAAGACTTTGAAAACAAGCAGGAATAGCTATTCCCATATCATACAAAGCAGATTTAAAACAAAAAATAATAGGAAGAGATAAGGCCACTACATTCTGGTAAATGGAAAAAAATTCAACAGGAAGTTATAATGGTAGTAAATACATATGTTCAAATATCAGCACACCAAATTACATAAATAAAATATTCTATGACACTACATTTCACATAGACCCCAGTACAATAATACTGGGTGATTTTAACACACCTTTATACCAATAGGTGGGTCATCAAAACATAAAACCAATAAAGATATTTTAAAGCTAAATAAAATTATAAATCAAAATGGACGTAACAGACATCTACAAAATATTGCACCCCAAGGCAGCTGAATTTACCTTCTTCTCAGCAGCTTGTGGAGCTTTTTCCAAAAGAGACTATATTCTAGGTCACAAAGTAAATCTTAACAAATTTTTAAAAATCAATATAATCTCATGAATCCTATCAGATCACAGTGGAATAAAACTAGAAATCAACAGCAAGGAAAATAATAGAAACCACATAAACACAGGGAGACTGAATGATATTCTCTTAAATGAAGAATTGATCAAAGAGGAAATGAAATTATAAATTAAAAAATTATTAGAAATGAATGAGATTGGGAATAGAGATACAAAATATCAAAACACCGGGGATAGCATGCAAGTAGTTCTAAGAGGAAAATTGATAACACTGAGTGCCTCCATTAAAAAAATAGACCCAGGTGTGGTGGCACATGCCTGTACTCCCAGCACTTTGGGAGGCTGAGATAGGAGAATCGCTAGTTCCAAATAAATAAGCTTATGTTCCTTCCAAAGGCCATAGAAAAGACTAATTCAAAATCAGTAGAAGACAGTAAAACAAAGCTGAAATTAATGAAGTTGGGAATAAAATAACAATACACAGTATCAGTGCAACAAAAGTCGATTCTTCAAAAAGGTAATGAGATTGATAAATCTTTAGTCACACTAACAAAAAGAAAGAAAGAGAAAACCCAAATCAGTACAATTACAAATGAAAAAGGAGATATCACCACAGATCCTTCTGAAATTCATAGGATTATCACAAACTATTTTGAAAACTGTACTCCAAAAAGCTGTAAAATCTAGAAAACATTGACAAATTTCTAGACACATATGATTTGCCCACATTGAAACAAGAAGATATAGAAAACCAAAACACACCAATATCAGGTTATGAAATTGAAACAGCAATTAAAAGCCTTCCAAAAAAGAGAAGCTGAGGACCAGATGGATTCACAGCTGAGTTCTACCAGATCTCTAAAGAAGAATTAACACCAGTGTTTCTCAAATTATTCCATGAAATGGAAATGGGGGGAACACACTCAAATAATTTCTGTGAAGCCAGTATAAGCCTGATACCAATACCTGGCAAAGACACATCAAGAAATGAAAACTAAAGACCAATATTCCTGATGAACATGGATGCATGTATTCAAAATAAAATTTTAGCAAACTGCAATCAAAAACACATTAAGAAGATAATACAACACGATCAAGTGGGTTGCAGTCCAGGGATACAAGGTTAGTTCAATATAGACAAATAATAAATCTAATTTGCCTCTTAAAATTAAGGACAATCATCATATGATTATCTCAATAGGTGCAGAAAAGACCTTTGATAAAACCCTGAACCAATTTATGTGAAAAATGCTGGAGAAACTAGGGATCAAAGGAACTTACCTTAATATCATAAAAGTCATTTATGACAAATCCAAAGCCAATATCTTACTGAAGATAGAAAAACTAAAAGCATTTCCTTTAAAATCGGGAAAAAGACAAAACTATCCACCCTCACCACTCCTATTCAATATAGTCCTTGAAACATTGGCCAAGCAATGAGGCAAGAGTAGGAAATCAAATGGATACAAATAGAAAAAAGATGTCAAACACTCTGTTTGCTGATGACATGATCCTATATCTAGAAGACCCAAAAACTCCACCAAAAGACTACTGGAGCTTAAAAATGAATTCAGAAAAGTAGCAAGATACAAGATCAACACTCATAAGTCAATAGCTTTCTTTCTTTCTTTTTTTTTGGTACTGGAGATTGAACTCAGGGGCCCCTGACCACTGAGCCACATCCCCAGCCCTATTTTGTGTTTTATGTAGAAACAGGGTCTCTCTGAGTTGCTTAGCGCCTCGCCGTTGCTGAGGCTGGCTTTGGTCAATAGCTTTCTTATATTGACTCATTACATTGGTACTGACATCAACAATGACTCTGCCAGGGAAGAAATCAGGAAAACTATCTCATTCAAAATAACTCAAAAATTATATAATAAAATATTCAGGAATTAATCTAGCCAAGGATGTAAAAGAGCTTTACAATGATGATTATACAATACCACAGAAAGAAATTTAAAAAGACCTATGGAAACTTCCCATGTTCTTAAATAGGCGCAAGTAATATTGTCAAAATGGTCACACTAACAAAATCAATATACAGATTCAATGCAGTCCCCATCTTTACCAATAACATTCTTCACAGAATTAGAATAAGCCAATCTTTAAATTCACTTGGAAGACTAAGAAAGCCAGAATAGCCAACACAATACTGAGCAAGAAAATTGGTGCAGGGGGCATCACAACACCTGATTTGAAATTATACTTCAGAGCTGTTGTAAACAACAGTGTGGTATTAGCATCAAACTAGACATGAATACTTACAGCCATCTAATACTTGACAAAGATGCCAAAAATATATTTTGGAGAAAGGACAGCCTTTTAAACAAATGGTGCTTATTAAATAAGATATGTAGAAAAAGGAATCTTGGTCCATATCTTTCACTTTGCACAAAAGTCAAATCAAGATGATATAAAGAATTAGAAATTAGACCAGAAACTTCACAATTACTAGAAGAAAACATAGGGTCAACACTCATTACATTGGTACTGGCATCAACTTCCTTAATAAGATCCCAAATGTGCAAGAAATAAAATCAAGAATCAATAAGTGAGATGCCATCAAATTAAAAAGCTTCTGCACAGCAAAGGAAATGATTAAGAGTGTTAAGAGGCAGATTATAGAATGGAAGAAACTCTTGGCCAGCTACTCCTCTAATAAGAGATTAGTATCCAGAATATGTAAAGAATTCAAAAAAAAAATACAAAAAACAAATAATCCAATTAAAAAATAGGCAAAAGAACTAGATACAAAGTTCTCAGAAGAAGAAAAACAAATGGCTAACAAATATATGAAAAAATGTTCAACATCTCTAGCACTCAGGGAAACGCCAGTCAAAACCACACCAAGATTTTATCTTACACAAGTCAAAATGTCAGTGACCAAGAATACAAACAATACTAAATGCTGGCAAAAGTTGTGGGGGGAAAAGTTACACCAGTATATTTTTGATGGGACTGTAGACTAATACAACCACTCTGGAAAGCAGTATGGAGATTCCTCAAAAAACTAGGAAAGGAAACACTATACGACCCTGCTATCCCACTCCTTTGCATTTTTCCTTTTCTCAAAAGAATTAAAATCAGCAAACTATAGCGATACAGCCTCCTCAATGTTTACAGAAGCACACTTCACAATAGCTGAATTATGGAATCAACCCCAGTGACAATCCATTGATGAATGGATTAAGAAATTGTGGTATATATACACAATGGAGTTCTACTAAGCCATAAAGAAGAATGAAATTATGGCATTTGCTGATAAAAATAAGAAAATGATAACATCATGCTGAGTAAAATAAACCAGACTAGGAAACAAAATGTTTGAATGTTTTCTCTCATATGTAGAAGCTAGAATAAAATAAAGGAAAGGAGGAGGGAAATATAGGATATCATGAAGATATAAGGAAGATCAGTAGTGTAGAAGTAGGCAATCAAGAAGCAGAATGGCGAGAGGGGCAGGGAAGCAATATGGAATTTTTTTTTTTAAATCATGTTCTGTGCATATGTAAATAAACCACAGGGAATTTCACCTTTATGTATAGGTATAAAAAGAACAATCAAATATAAATAAATATTTGAGCAAAAGAAAGTCTAGCAGAGTAGAAGAAAGAGAATGGGGAAGTGGAGAAAGGGGGAAATAGGGAGGGAAGAGGGGACATCATGATGAACTGAAATCAAATGCTATGCATGTATGATATTGTCAGGATGAACCCAACTACTACAAATAACTCATATGAATATAAAGCTCACACATATATCCTCTGTTCATTCTATAAAAATGAAACTAGTAAATTTAAAATGGATAAACTCCCCTGATAGCAATGTTGTTGATATCCTGGCTTCACTAATTTTATCACAGGTATTTTTCACTATAAACTTTATTGCTATAAACACATGTGAAGTCTAAAGTAAGTCTGAAGTTGAACAATGCAGTTTTCTGCTTGATTTTAATAATTCCTTATGAAAGCTTTGGTCTTCAGATAATGCTTTTTCTGTTGGTAGTTCTGGAAAATTATTATAAATAATTTAATATTATATGATGTAATTTTCTCATGATTTCATAATTTAGCATTTGGCATAGTTAGAAAGTTATGAATAATAAGTAAGTGACCAAGAAATCGTCAAAATGCTTTTAAATAGATATTAGCATCCTAAAGATAACTGTACAAATATAAATATTTGTCTAGTTCACTATTTACTACAGCATATGTTGTTTTGGTTAGGACTCCACTTTCTCTTTCTCAATCTAATTCTTTCTCTTTCACTTCTTTTCTTTCTATTATTTCCCAATTAGAGTCCCAACGTAATAATTTGAATGGCTACTGTCTGATGTATTTACTGAGTAAATTGTTAGGTTTTCCATTTTTTATTTTTAAAATTAAGTGAATGGAGCCCAGCACAGTGGCACAAGCCTGTAATCCCAGCACTTTGGGAGGCTGAGACAGGAGAATCGCGAGTTCAAAGCCAGCCTCAGCAATGGCGAAGCGCTAAGAAACTCAGTGAGACCCTGTCTCTACATAAAACACAAAATAGGGCTGGGGATGTGGCTCAGTGGTCGAGTGCCCCTCAGTTCAATCCCTGGTACCAAAAAAAAAATTAAGTAAATGGAATATGATATTTCTTTTTATGAAGAGTTCATAAGGGAGGTAATATGTGATGACAATTTTTTGTAATTTTATTTTACAATAGAGTTTAGCACTCATTTTTATAAAGGGAATGTAAGTTGTATTCACCTTGCTTTACTGCCCTTTTTACAAATTTTGTCCATTTTGATGCAAATTCTTTCAAACTCCACTAAATTTTAGCAAAGTATTTTTCTGTTCTTCAGAATTCTTACAGCTGTTTTCCACGTGCTACTGATAAGATCCATATTTTTTCCCCATTTTATCTATCAATACTTCCCAGTTACATATGGATGATTTTCCAGATTGACACAGGTAACTTGAAACACAGTGAAAAACTCATTTATATAAGGCTTCAGTTGCTTATACAATTTTCTCCTGATTTCAAGACCTTTCTGAGTCCAGGTTTGCACCTCCTCTTTTTGTATATCATTGACCATTATCTCTCCCTGTAAAAATTGTTTACAATTAGTTGTGAGAGGTCCTCTAATGTATCTTTTTATACTAAAGGCTACTACCTGGAAACTCTGTAGCACAGGTAACAAAGAAAGATATGATGCCATTTTTATGTGACAATTATTCCTTTTTACTCTCTTTAACTCTTTTCTTTTCAAATGCACTTTAAATTTCCTTTGAATTATGTTATGATAGGGAAGTTTCTTTGATGCAACTGGATAGAGTGAGTGAAACTAAAAATCCTGTAAAGATATCTTTTGCTTAAATGCAGCAAAGACAGTATTTCTCTATTAAATAATACTTTAGAGATTTAAAATTAAAATATTTTAATATAACATGATCCTATTTTGTGTAGCTGCAACATTGAACATTTTAAAAGTCATATGTCTGAGCACTTGGGTAGCACTTGGGTAGCATACACAGGCCTGTATCAATCCCCACCACTGAAAAAAAAAGTAATAGCAAAACATTGATTATAGACATATTGTTCTATAATACAGAATATATTATATAAAAATATTTTCTTATGCACTTTTAAAAGTATGCCCTTCCTGTAATGCTATTTCTGCTCTCAGAATTTTGCCTTTTAGAAATGATTTTATATTAATTATCAAAGCTTAAGTTAGTCATACTGGGAAACTTGTATAAATGTTATTTAAGATATCAAGTTAATTAGGAATTTTATTACACATCATTAAAATATCGAGGTTAAGATATATGAGGTAGCTTTAACTTAATTGTTTATAATTAATTTTTCAGCTGAATTGTTTGTATAGCTAAGATGTCTATTTTTTCAGTACAATATGATACATATATTAACATAAAGCTGTAGATCTACATTTTTCCTTCTATGTTAAATTGTGTTTTTGTGAAATATCTCTTCCTGTAGAGAACACATAGATAAGGTAAATTTCAGGTTAAGCATAATTCCTTAGTCACTACACATAACTTTATTCTTTTCTCCTAACTAAATTACAATACATCAGAATATACATACTGAGTAGATTTGTTCTACGTTGTCTCATAAATCCTTTGGAGGATATCCTAGGTACTAAATCACTTATTTCAAAACTCCTTCAGAACTGAGTGTTTCCCCAAAACCAACTATGAACAGGTATATTGGACACTACTTGAAAATTCTCCCACAAAATTGGATAAATTGGACCTGTTTATGCATTTGTTTGCTGATGTTCAAATTGACAGCAGTGGATATCTGGGGATTCATTGAGGTGGCAGTGCACCATGGCAGAAAATGGGCATAGAAAAACAAGCAGTGTATGGAAGATTTCCCTAAAGGTGGTTGCTGCTTATGGCTATGGCGGATGAGTGGGGGAATTACTCTGTCTGGCTAAGTGACTTGGCTGCTAAATTGGAAGCAGTAACTGCCATGCTGTGCAGGAAAGTTAGTGATGTCATGTACACATTGCTTCTGTTCTCTTAACCAAGAAAGAATCCACAGTACCCAGAAGGAAATACAAATTTACGTTATTTTAATGGCATTATGGCATTGCTTAAGTCATTACAAAAGTGCAAAGTCTTCTATTAAATGTCTAATAATAAATATCTCTATACCATAATGATGGTTTGATATCCTTCTATTAAATTTGGCTTTATCCCGAAGGTTTTCAGGTCATTTCTCTATGAAAATCCTGGCACAAATCTATGAGAATTCTATGTCACTGACCTTAAGTAATCAATGCTGCTTATAAGGGCTACTTAATGGTCTAGAAATCATAGTAGCAGTATTACTTGGCTCAGAATATTTGCTGGAAAGATATAGACTCAATTTTGTATTCAAATGGACTGATTATAACATAGATCTGCTCTATCAGTTTCTAGTTACTTAGGAAACTGGTAATGTGTGTTATATACCACATGAATGGACTTTTCAGTCTATCAATCTGTCTTTTTAAAAATTGAAACTTCAAAAGAATATACTTTATCTCATAGTCTCATCAAATTCTAACCAACTTAATTTTGCAGTTTTAACCCTCTTGAAAGATTTTCAAGACCTTATCAAATGTACAAAATAATTAAATTCTATTTCAATTGTTAAATTTTTTCAAAAAATTTTCTACTTCTGTCACTATTACACACCTTTTACTTTTTCTAATGATGAGATTTTTAAGTCAATCCATTTCTACCACCAGCTCCTAAAAAGAAATCATTGCTTACTAGATATCATAAAGCAATTTGTGCACACTTCTCAATACCATATATTTTAAGGAATACATGGACCCTGATTTTCATGTTGTTCCAACTGCATACCTTTAGGTACTAAAGTGCTGATAATTTACAGTTATACTTTTAAATTAGATCTTACACACAGCAACTCTATCAGAACATGAAATGCATTGAATAGTAAAAGTTGCAGTTAAATTATTCCAGTCAGACTAGTAATGGAAATCAGGCTCATGTATTTAATTGGATCAATAAGAAATTATAATAATGTTTTATATTTTATAATCTAGTATTTAAAAGAATAGCATCTTGCCAGGCACAGTGGTGCTAATCCCAGCACTTTGGAAGGCTGAGAGAAGAGAATCGCGAGTTCAAAGCCAGCTTCAGCAATGGCGAGGCACTAAACAACTCAGTAAGACCCTTTCTCTAAATACAAACACAAAATAGGGCTGGGGATGTGGCTTAGTGGTCAAGTGGCCCTGAGTTCAATCCCTGGTACCAAAAAAAAAAAGAATAGTGTATTATAAAGAGAGATAAAGCATGTCCCTTCTTCAAAAATATGTTTTGTGAGGGCTTGAATAAAGCTCAATGAATATCTATAAATTTTAAGAAAAAACTAGTATTAGAAAACTAATGCCTTTTACTCTAGGGTGATATACACACACATATAAACACAATGAGACATGAATGTGTGTGTCTTCAACTTACCAGAAAATTAGCCAGGTTAATTATATAACCTATTATCTAACATTTTCTTATTAAATTGAAAATGTCATTGTTTAAACATGTGCACACTTGTTCTTACTGTATGTCTAACTGCAATATATCCTGTATAACTTCAAATTATAAAACTGTAATCCAGTGCATGAAACCAATGTGGTCTGTACTGACAGAATTACAGAGGGTAGAGTATCATTTAAATTAAGGTAAACTTTAAATTCTTCAATGAAACTTTAAATTCAGAAGGTACCTTCAATATCCTTGTATTCCTCAAGGATATGTACATGTGATAAGCACATAATAAATATTTTATTGACATTTAATTTGGGACAAAATCGCATGTCATGCTATAGTAAAACTAAAGAGGAAAACTAAAACAATTAGTTGAATATGTCATTAAAACAAAATACATTTGAACAAGAGAGTTCAATTAGCACTTATATCATTGGTATATATATCACATACAGGAAATAGAAGAACTTCTTTCTACTGCAATCCATTTTCTCAAATCAGGAAATTAGTCCACATCTATCCAGACTCAGGAGATAGATTCAACGTTTTACTAGCTATAATCGTAAATATATTCTTTGTACTTCTTTTGATCTCAGTGAGTTATTGTATAGCATGAAGATAAAAGTTGATTAATTATTTTAAAAAGTGAACTTTCTTTAGGAAGTAAATATCTTCCCAAATCCACTTGTGTAAAATTCCCATTTCATAACTTTAAAATGAGTCATGTACACCTGTGTTATTTTTCAATTGCATGTGGAATGACAGAAAATGAATCAGATGAGACACCGTTTAATCATTTTGCCACATCAAAACTCAGATCAATGAATGATAGAAAGCCATTTTCAATATGTACCTGAAACAGATTTTTCCAAAAGCTACTCAGCAACCATACTGTAAAGGAGAGTAGTTACAGGGAAATGATTTACCAGATTTTCATCATTGAGGAAAAAGAGACTGTCTTATGTCTGAGCCAAGTGTTTGCTTTGAAAGTATTAGTAACTTGCCACTCCATAAGGTACAAAAAGTAGTCTCTGCCAAGAATGGTCAGCATTATGTTACAAACCTTTCATTGGAACAAGGCAGGAATCAATGAGAGTTTGGCCCTAGGGCTAAGGCTTACTATCATCCTTCATGTCAATACAACTCAACTGTGCAGAACCACTTTTTGTTTAGCTCTACATGACATTAAACATAGATCTTAGAAAACTTTAATCCTTAGACATAGTAGTAAGGGGCATTGGAATAAATGTTCATACTGACTAATGCAATTGACAGACTTAGAGACTTCATAGTTGGCAAGGGAGTTGGTCTGCCAAAAATGAAATGAATCAAAGAACCTGCCAAGAAACCAGCTCATAGGGAGGAGGTGTGTGGACAGCCATCATAGAGCACAAGTCTGATGCTAGAAAATCTGTTCAAGAACTTGGCATCTGGGTGATAGCTTGCCAGTTGCCAAGTATGTGGCCACAGCTGTTAGTTTGGAGGGAGAATCTCAAAGTATACAAGAGAGAAAGGAAGAGTAGTCAGGAACACAGAGATGCCAATGTCAGATAGATCTTCTAAATGCAAAGGGATTGGTTTTCTTGCATCTCAGTATTCAAAGGTATGATACTTATTGCAAAATGAAAGACAAATGCATGGAATTAAAGTAAATTCTAAAGTTCTTTTTGAAAATATCATCTTTGATATGTTGGCAAATTCATAACTGTGCAGCAAGCAGTTTTGGGGGCCTTTTTTCTATTCTTCCATCATCACAAAGATCCCAGCTGATATAATGCCGGCCTGAAGCAGTTCAGAGATCCCTGCTTATACTTTCTTTTTTAGGGTAAGCCCTAGAAGATAGCCCTTCCTCTTGTATCATCCATATACTCAAACTGATCTTTCATAAACTTCATTTTCTCACTTATTTATCTTCTGCACTAGAATTGTTACAAAAAGAACTGATAGTATCATTGTTAAGGAGCTTCTATTACATCTAGGCATTTCCCAATTTCAAGGTCTGATAATACTCTCGATTTTTACAGGTAAATATAATAAAACATGAATTAATAAAAGTGAAATAGCCACCTCTCTTATGTTTAAGAGAATAGAGATCAGAATTAGGTTCATTCTGAAATCCCTTAATAATGTTTAGAAACTTAAAATGTGTAGCATGTTGTATTGTGTTCTATAGCCACACAGTACTTCATTAGATACCACGCAATCTGAAAATAATATGAGTACCTTGGAGAATTTAGCAGTTTGGATTCTCATTCTCATTAAAATGTGGCAAAGATAATTACTTAACTAGAAATCTCAGCTAACTACAAAGACAATGAGTTCTGTGGGTTGAGTACTGCACAAATTCACAAACACCATGATCACAAACTTTCCCACAATGCCTTGGGAAGACAGTTACTCTCTTTGTAATTTTCACTGTGAGTATTTAAATGAATATTCAAGTATCATTTCTATCTTTACTAAAACTACATTAAATTAATACCCACAGCCTTAGGTCCATCATTTTTCAACTTACTAAGATATTTTTCAGGTAGATACCTATTCTTTTAGTTATTTTATAAAGGAAATTTACCTCTAAAGAAGTTGAAAACTTAAGTAGATGGAGTAGTTGAGGAAGTTCAGGTTTTCTAGTGTAAAAAAAGGAACAAATTCTCATGAGAACATTAAAATACTCTGTTTTCTTCAGTTTGATTCAAAGAACAATAATTTTACTATCTAACTAGAATGTACTAAGCACTATGGATACCAAAATTGATATGACACTTCCTTTCTGGATGAAATGTGCATATTTTTGTTAAAATTACAATACTAAGACAAATTCTACATTCTTAGATGTGGTAAGTCATTTTATACTTGTAGGTATCTAGTGAACTGGATAATATTTCCATTTAGCCTGACATCAAATTCTGTAGATCTGTTTTTATTAATGAAATGCATTATAAATTTTAATCAGCCTTAATATAATAGTCACATATGTATCATATATCTTGGGCCCATAAAGGTTTTGTGTATGTGTGTGTGGTGATAATTAGGTGTCTTATTCTCATTTTGGTTGTAACACTGCATCTAATATGCCATATTAATAATGTTCATATCTCAGTTTATTCAGAATTTTTAATACATAAATATTTGGGGAAAAATTCTTGTGTGGTATTCCCAATCCCCCCATCAGAATTTGACCTTTATTTAAGCACTCTGAAGTATTCATCTATCAGAAGGAGATTAGGAGTTGTTACAGGAGGAAGATACCGAGAAAGATGAAGTAATATTCCACTTTTGGAATATGAAAACAGGACTTTGCGGTAAGAAAATAGAGTATTGTCTTAAAGGAATGACTAACCAGCGTCTATCTTTTAGCTGGCCAAGACGCAAGCCAAAATAATCTGGTTTATAGAGTTCTTCTAGAAAAATAACTCTATTGTCTCTAATAGCAAACCAAAGTAACATGTTGCTCAGCAGTAGAGATAGATAAGGAAATACCACATGAGTGGGGATAATTACAAATACTGATCGGCTGTTGAGGCACAGGCTTCAGTTATTCAAAGTATACTGTGGCCATAGTTCAGGGAAAGTCCTGGAGGACCCTGCTAAAGTCATAATGCATGCTTTTGTTTCTGGATGGTGGGTATATCTTGTAGGTGCCATAGACAGGATTGGTTGTTTAGATTGCTTAAGAACCTTAGGAATTTTAGAGCAATTACTATCAAACTGTATGCAAATATTTCAATATTTTATCAAATGGTTGATGCTACTGCTGTATACCATTTGAAGTAAGAAAATAAATAGCCCATCCTAAATCAATGAATAAGATAACACATTGCTCTGATGAAAATAGAAGTGACATAAGAGAAATTGATCATAAGCCACTTTATATTTGAGTCTTACTGAATTGGTAGTCTTTGAATTAAATTCTGTGTGATAAAAAGAAAAAACAAAATGCAAAATTGTTGGGAAGAACATTCTAGGACACATGGCCAATAAGTATGCTATGTAACTTTAGAAATGGGATTAGGGTAGTTATATTCATAAATTCCTTAACACTTAGCAATGAAGAACACACAATGAAATGTTAAAAGTATAAAATAGTACAGAAACTTGAAGGCTATCTCTAATTTTCCAATGAGCTTTAATAATTACAGTAAAATATTACTCTACATACAAGAGTTGTGTTTGAACCAGATGCCAGTTTTCGAAGTACCAGTTATGAACCTTTTAGTATGAGTATGCTCAATTATGAGATTTTTGAAGTAATTGAGGTCTCCTGGTGCATAGCCTCTTGCATCCATGCTCTTGAAAAGAAATCTTGAAAGCCAGTCTGGACTTGGCCATTGCAGTTTGCTTTGGCCATGTGATACAAGGAAAGACTAGAAGTTCTTGCACACTGAAGCTTAATTTATCTTGCAAGTTTTGAAAATCTGAGATCATCATATGAAGAAGTCCAGCTACACTGCTGAAAATAAAAAGGGAACTCTTGGAACAAAAATGGAAAGGCGACATCCCTAAATCAAGCATCCCGCCAAACACAACTACCACCTGAGCCAGCCCAGAAAAGAAAACATACCAAATCAACACCTAGAATCATAACAAATACAATGATTGCTGTTTTACAGCACTACATTTTGTGGCTTTGTGGTATAGCAAAGTCTAATACTGGGACGAAGGGGAAAAAATGTATGATAGCAATGTCTGATACATAAGTGAAGTATATGGTGAAAAATTCTCTAGAATCCTGACTCCTGAGATAGTAACTACATCATTAAAAACAACAACAAAATCAAACTACTGCTGCATTTAATTCATCTGAGTTATAATTCACAAAAAAAAAAAACATAAGGAGAATGAACTGTGCCAGGCATTGTACTAATGTCAAGGTTGTAAAATTATCTCTTCCTTCAAGTAATTCAAGGATTAGAGATAAGACAGACAATTCAAAGGGGAGGGTGAGGTGATGAGAGCTGTGCTATTCATGAATTATTTCAGTTTCCATCAGTCCCAGGAACCAAGGCCCACAAACTGTGGTGTTTTAAAAATCATGAATTATGCTATATTTCTTTTTCCTCCTTAGAAAATAACTCTTTGTCTGCCCAATTAATTACACTATTATTAGCATGTAGTAATGTTTTATATGTAATATACATATATATGTAATTTTATATGTAATATACATATATATGTAATATACATATATATATGTATATTTTTTAAATATTTAAAAGATTACCTGTCCTCACAGATTTTAGCAAAAGACACTTTTAGGAATGACCATGAGTGGTTTTCAGAGTCTGATGACAAAAAATGTTACACCCATGGTTTCAGGTGTCCTCTGTCCTTCCACCGTCTCTCTCTTGCCCACTATTTTCTTTCTACGACAGGAGAAGGATTAAAGGAATGAGTACATAGTTTTCATCTACTCAGTCTTCTTAAAGGGAAACTGGAGCAGAATAAAAGCATCTGCAAAAGGACACATCCTTTACAAGGAATATAAACTGACAACCTTCTCTGTTTTAGCACATATAATCTTTTTTTATCATCTTTTTCTGCAAAAACAAACTCCAATTCCTCCTAATCATGTCTTTCTCTACCCCAAACCCACACAGATTTTTGTAGTCCCTTAAAGACAACTCAGGATCTGGGTCACTCAGGGACAGAAGGGAACCAGAGGTTCCCCATTTCCCAAAAGCTTTTTACCTTTCTCCCTCGTGGATGTAACTGCTCAAATAGAGGGACCATTATATGTCCATAACAGCATTCCTGTGTTCCTTTTCCTTTCCCTTATCTTGTATTCCCTCATGTTCTCTATCACTTCCGCCAAGTTACTTTTCACAAATTGTTTACATTTTCTCTCTCCTCCTTTGTTTCGTTGTTGTTGTTCTTGGTGGTGGTGGTGGTGGTGCTGAGGCATGGTTTTGCTAAATTCCTCACTGGTCTCCAGCTCACAATCTTGATCCTCCTGCCTCTGGCTCCCAGGCCTCCCAAATAACTGTTATTACATGTACAAGCCACCATGCCTTAAAAAAAATAAATAAAATAAATCTTAAAGGTTTTTTTGTTTGTTTAAAAAAAAAGGTCTGATTTATATTACAATGGTAGGTTTCATTTTGATTATACAATAGAATTGAGTTGCTTATAAATTCAACAAAAAAATCTTTGACTTTTATACTTATCTTTATATTTCTTGGTAGAATACAAGTGTATATTCTTATCTTTAGGGGCTTATAATAATTCATGAACTTTCCCAAAACTTGGACAGAAAGTTTAAAAATGAAGTTAAATGTATTGGTATAGAATGGTTTGAAATTCTCATAGAACAGGGGAAAATGAATTGCTTATAAGTTCTTATAGAACAGGGGAAAATGAATTGCTTATAAGGACTAGCTGCAGGCATAATTATAAATAACTTAATTTTAAATGTGCTGTCCCTCGGTCCTGCTCTCATTGGGCACTCCCTCTTAAGATCACAAAATCAGAATTATAATCCCAAGCTGTTTTTGGCACATCCATATGATAACAGAGCATATCTTTTACTTTTTAAATTTCATTACATACATTAAAAATCATAATATCTCTTCCCCATCCATTCTCATTTGCCCACAGTTATTACATTTAACAAATAACATGCACAAAGTAATTTTATTATTAACAGCCATACTACTCAATACTTTTCACCCATGCCTTTCCTGTATTAGGCCATAAATACTTGTTGAATATCCATCTGATATGTTTTGCATTTTGAATCCCCTACTCCCCAAAACCAAAAGAAAGTTGTATAGGTGAAGTGTCTTAAAGATTTGCAGTTGTAAGGTGCAAAGACCTTTATGATGACTATCCCAGTGCAAGTCTCCAGAGCTGGCTCTGTGTACTGTGAGCTTAGGAGTAACATCCCTGGGTGTGTGCATTTTAGTCAGCTTCTTCAATGTTGAGACGATAGTCCAACAAGAACAATTTTAGAGGAGGAAAATTTTATTTGAGGGCTCACAGTTTCAAAGGTCTCAGTCTATAGACAGCTGGCTCTATTCCTTGGGGCTCAAGCTGAGGCAGGGCAGAAGAATATGGCAAAACATCACACCAGGAAGGTGAGGATGAGCGCTGATCAATGAACTCAAAATATATACCCCAAAGGCAGGCCCCAGGGAACCCATCTTCTCTAGCCACACACTTCCTCCCTTCAGTTACCACTCAAATGAGTGGTATTAATCATCCCTATTGGTTTTAATTCACTGAATGGATTAAGACTCTCATAATCCTGTCACTTCACCTCAAACCTTTCTTGCATGTGAGCTTTCTGGGGACACATATCTAAAGCATAATACATACCTTGTACCATCTGCAGAGCCAGCATGTCCACACACAAACCACACTATTATAATTTAAAACCCTTTTCTGAAACAAAAATGGTTATATTGTTTCTTGAAGATTTTTTCTTATAAATAAGCAAAATTTTCTTCACAAACCCAAAGAAAAGAAAACAATGTATGAAAGATACAGAGATTTCAAAGAGGGTAGGAAGAAATGTAGGCTCTCGCTAAATACCACAATTAAGAACTTGGAGTTCAGAAACCAAGATTGCTCTGATTTTCTAATGCTCTATACATTTCCATCTTTATTTCTATCCACATACAAATTATGATATTGATTTTTTCTGGAAACTGCTTCTTATTTGGTTCTCTCTTCCAGTTCTCCACATATTCCAGCTCCAGTGCCAAAATTTACTAGGAATTCTTCAATATAATTTCAAATTACTGAAGGAGAAATTGGGTTGACCAAGGTTGAATGAGACACTCGCCTCAACTCTGGCCAAAAGACAGGATTCAATAAGTGGTTGTTTTCCCAGCCAGAATTCTGAGAGCTAAAATACCCAGCTCAATCAGAAGAAGCGTGGGGATGGGAAATAAATTCTGGATGTCACTGGGAAATGAGATATAGCCAATTTAATATCATCATCTTCCCCAATTATAAACCAACAACTTCTTGTAATAAGTCTGTTTTGGGGAAACTGATCTCCTTCCGAGCAAATATTTAGAATCATGCTTGGCTCTTCTCAGAAATCTGCAACCAGTCACTCCTTATAGATTACACTTTTGAATGTCATTTCTTCCATTCACTTGTCATTGTCCCTTTTCCAATCTCTTATATGAGCTGTCACAATGGCTTTGTACAACCTCTTCCAGCCTACAAACTTAATTCCTTCTTATTCTCGCCAATATTTTAATATTTGAAGACCATATCTACATCTATTTCTTTCCCCATTAGAAATGTTCTGTGAACCCTTACCCTTTCCTTCAAAATAAAATATCTGAAAACTCCCATAATTTAAAGTCATCCCCAATATGGACCAAAGTTTGTCTTTTCTTTTTTGCTAATTCTGTGTTTCATTGAACACCTTATGCTACAATCCAACTAGACTATGCCATTTCCAAATATCTCCCTCATGTTCATCTCCATTACTTGGTTCATGGCATTTTTCTTTCCTAAATTGCCTTGTTTTCCTCCCCAAAACTAAATATTCACCTCTAATAATTATTCTCAGCATTTAAAGTCCATACCAAAGTCACTTTCTAGGGTCCTCAATTGGATGTGGTCAGTTTTTTCTTTGATTTTAATAGCGAGTTATTTGTACCTTGCCTATTTTATCTTAAGCATATGTAATTTGCCAAGAACACTTAACTTATTATATTCCAAACACTTAGCTTATTATATTCCAAATGGTGTTCAAAATAACTTTGATATATTTTCTCATTTAATTCTCATATCAAACAGATAGTTTACACACTACTATAATTATACTCATTTCAAGGATGGCAAATCATTGAGTTAAAAATGCTCAATTAATTTTCCTAAAGGCATCTACCTAGCAAAGAGCTCCCTTTTCCTGTTACTCTATATTTGCCTTGTCATCATTTATCTAAATAGATTGAAAATTTCAAAGCAGTTTTTTTTTTTCCAATCTCTTGAAGCATCTAACCCAATGCCGTGGATACACAGGTAAGCAGAAAGACAGTTAAATTGAATGATACCATGAAGAAAATGCAAACAGGTAATTTTAGTCTTTAATTTTTTAAACATGGCATGGTAAAAGATTTACAAGATATTGCACTGTCTTTACTTGAGCCTTTTCATGACTGTGTTAAAAACAGCTATACTCAAGGGGTTTCAGATTGCTCTTTTTTACAAACAAGCAATTCTCCATAAATGTGCTACAGTATATAAGCCAATCCATTTCCATTCCAAAGCACTATAATTAACAACACTCCAACTTTTTCCTATAAAAGAGAACATGTTTATTTGCTTCTGTTGTTTGATTATCTTGGGTTTCAGTTATTAGGATTAGTTTTCACTCATTGTTGAAAAGATGATTTTTATTAAATTGAATCATAGAAACTAAGCAGTTTAATATTTTGAAAGAATATTTTTCAAAACTAATGAGATATTTCAAAGCTATGTCCAATCATATGATTTAAGGAACAAATTTTCTTCATGTTTGCTTAAATGCTGGTGGAATTTACTGAGGATTTACTATAATATTTGCTAAGATTAGATGAGCAGGTGTGGCATGTTATATTTCATTAATGTTAGTGACCACCTGCAGCTTAAGGATGCTTTTTAACTTGAATGTCATTCGGATGTATTTTTCAAACCTTGATTTCATCCAAATCTTCCACATATCATCAGAAAAATGTAGGAAAATAAACATACAATTAACAAATAGGGCATTATTGCAAACATTATCTGTAAGAAATGACAAAGTTAGCACTATTATGTTCAAATTACTTGGATATATTAAGGGCTATAAAAATTGTATTGAATTCTGAAACATTTGATCTGATCTACTTCTGGAGACAATAATAAAAAAAAAGTAAATAAAAAGCAAAACAAACATCCATCTGATTGATGGCCTGTGTTCAACTTCTATGACAGTGAACAAATGTCAATCTGATCAGCCAAATAAATAACCTGAGAGACATTAATCACACAGTGTTAGGACCAGAAGGGACTTTAGGGATCACCTGGTGAATGCCATCACTTAATAATTTAGTCAACCTGGTCTCAGAGAGACCACGTTTTACATAAGGTTTCACTTTGAGTTACTGGAAAATGTAAGCTGGAATTTCATATTTCCTTCCTCCAAACCACTGTAACTTCTAGTTCACCAGTTTTGAATCTAAAGGATAAACCTTAGAAGGGAGGATTCTGAAGAAGGGATGAAACAGTGAGGAAAAAGAAAAAAATGCTAGAGCAAGGAGTTTGAAGCCCTGTGATATTTTAATGACAATTTGAATATTTATATATAAGAGTCTGAGGAACTATATCATAGGAGGTAATAAGTTAATTACATTTTCTAAGGATCATCTGCACTTTCTCCATTCATTTAATTCCCTCATTATAATGTGGCTGTATTTCTTGCTGAGGTATGCCTATGCTTATTTCATTATTGTTTGCATTGACCTACAGTCTTCATTTATTCAGTGGTATGCTAGAGCTGACATGCTGGAGCTCACCTGAGTGACTAAATTGCTAAGTTTCGGGAAATTTGTGAGCCAGCTGTTAAAGACAACCATTATTAAAATTTAAATAATATAAACCTACAATAGTATTTTATTAAAATGATATAGAATAAGTAAACTAATCATATTCTATTTATATCAATCCATTTTACTGATATCTATTATTAGCTATGTATACTTGTCTATTTAACTATTATTTTGAGGTTAATTATGTCTGTTTTACCTGTGAAATAGAAATATGAAATAGAACATGACACTAACCTCTTACAAAACTTATATTTGATCAATACATTTTGCAGTATAAAAATCAGTCAGCAAGAATATTTATAGCATAGAAATCAACAAACACTAAAAAACAGGGTCCATTTCATTTATTTTTTCTCCCTCCAAAGAGCCAATTGTTAAACATTTTCTAGCACATAACTACCTATAATTGATTTAGGCTTCACGTCATACCTTCAAAAATATTTTAAGCCTCAAGTCAGCAACATGACCACTATGATATTTCAGTTTTCCAGCAGGCTGGAATGTGTTTGTATATTCTTTCATAGAGCCTTGGGCATTCTCCACAGCATCACTTCTGATCAAGGAACTCATTTCACAGAAAAATAAGTACAACAATGGACCCATGTTCAGGGAAGTCATTAGTCTCACCCTGTTCTCCACCATCCTGGAGACACTAGCTTGAAGGAATACTGCTGTGGCCTTTTGAAGACTCAGTTACAGTGCCAACTTGGTGGCAATACCTTGCAGGACTAGGGCAAAGTTCTCTAGAAGTATGTTAATATTCCAAATTGGGATTCCAGTATATGGTGCTATTGCTCCCATCACCAGAATTTGTAGTTCTAGGTTCCAGAAATAAAGGTGTTTCCATCAGCTTTTGCACTATTGTGACCATAGTACCCGAAAGGAATAGTTTATAGGAGGAAAAGTTTATTTGGGCTCATGAGTTCAGAGGTCCACAGATGACTAACTTCATTGATCTGGGCCCAAATGGAGGCAGCACATCATGGTATAAGTGCCCAGGGGGAGAAAGCTGCTCCCTTCAAGGCAATAAGGAATCTCATAGCTAGAGAGATGGGAGAAGAGGCCTCAGGGAAGATGAACACTTCCAGGGTGCACCCCAGTGACCCACATTCTCCAGCCATTCCCCACCTATCTATAGGTACCATCCAGTCAGTCTATTTAAACTAGGATGGATCAGTTCAGTTAGTCTACAGTTCTCATAATCAAGTCATTTTACCTCTGTATATCCCTACATTAACAGAACCTTTTAGGAAACACCTTATATCCAAACCATAACACAAAGAATGAAAATGGGAGTGGAACAACTTCCTATTCAGGAGCAAATTTTTTGATTCCTATTCCCACAAACTTATGCTCTGATAGTCTAGAAGTCATAGCTCCAAAATGAGGATGCTTCCACCATGAGACACAGTGATGATTCCATTCAAACTCAAAGTAAAGATTGTCTCCAGCCACTTTAAACTCTTCATGTGATGCATGAATCAATAGGAAAGAAAGGAGTAGCTATATTGTCTGGAGTGATTGGTTTTGACTACCAACAGGAAATTAGAATGCTACTCCACAATGGAGGTAAAGAAAATCAAGTAAGAAACACAGAAGATCTATTGGGCATCTCTAAGTATTACTTTACTCTGAGACCAAGTTCAATGGAAGATAACAAATTAACTAAGCAATACGGATGACCAAGAGACTCCAGGAAGGAAAGTTTGGATCACACCTCCAGGTAAAGAAACACAAACACTTCATACACTTGCTGAAGAAATCAAAGAATTGTGAGAATTATGAGAATTCCTCTGCATTTCATGAAAATTGTATGTGTGTGTGTGTAAATATTTGGGTTTTTTTCCTTCTTATTTGCTTATAATATAACATAAGATAGATTAACTTTATATCAGAGTGGTCCTAAGTAACATAATGATGTTTCATCCAATGACTGACCACATATATGACATGGCCCTTTAAAATTATTGAATTCAAAAATTGGAAAATTTTTTCAAATAGAATATTTTTCTATTTTCAAATAAAATATTTTTCAAATAGAATTGAAAAATTCCTATTGCCTAGGGAACTGTCATGGTCTTATAGTCTAATGCATTATATGTTTGGTGTAATGTCAGTATAAATAAACCTACTGCACTAACACTTGCATGAAAGTATAGTACATACAATTATGTATATAGTACCTAGTAGTTAATGATAATAAACGTCTATGTTACTGATTTATATATTTACTATGCTATGTTCTGTATCATCATTTTAAAGTGCACTCCTTATGTGTATGCAAAAGAAAGCTAACTATAAAACAGCCTTAGGCAGGTTCTTCAGAAAGGATTCCAGAAGAAGTCATTGTTGACATGAGTGATGATAGCTCCATGCATGTTACTATCCCTGAAGACTTTCTGGTGAGATGAGGATGAAGATGTGGAAGACAGTGATATTGATGATCCTGATCCTTTGTAGACCTAAGCTAACTTATATGCTTTTGTTTTTAACAAAAATATTTTAAAAGTAAAAAGAAAGATAAAACATTTCTAAAATAGAAAAAGCTTACAGAATAAGGATATAAAGAAAGAAAATATACTTTACAGTTGTACAAGGCATTTGTATATTGTTATTACAAAATAATTAAGATGTTAAATTTAAAAGTTTATACAGTTTCAAGTTATAGTAAGGTAAGGGTAAATTATTATTAAAGAAAAAAGTATTTTCTATAAATAAATCTAGTGTAGCCTTGTAAAGTTTCTATAAAATCTACAGTGACTACAATAAATGTCCTAGACTTTCACAGTCACTCACCCAGAATAACTTCCCGTTCAGTTAGCTCCATTCATTGCAAGTTGTGAAGGTCCTCCTCGTTCAGTTTGGGTAGGTCATATGCCTCTCGAAATTTGGTGGTGTCTTTGGGGTTTTCTATTTCACTGGAGTAAAAATTCTCAAAATAGTTTCTAATTATCCTCTGTATTTCAGTACTGTCTGTTGTGATAATTCCTTTTCCATTACAAATTTTAGTAATTTGGGTTTTTGTCTCCTTTTTTTAATTTTGGCTAAAGATTTGTCAATTTTATTTATTTTTTTCAAAGAACCAGCTTTTGTTTTGTCAATTTTTTGAATTGTTTTTTTGGTTTCAATTTTATTGATTTTAGCTCTTATTTTAATTATTTCCTGGTTCTACTTCATTTGGTGTTGGTTTGTTTCTCTTTTTCTAGGGCTTTGAGATGTAGAGTCAAGTCATTTTTTTGTTGATTTTTTCTTCTTTTAGTAAACGAGCTTAATGCAATGAACTTTCCTCTTAGCACTGCCTTCACAGTGTCCTAAAGATTTTGATATGTCGTATTGGAGTTCTCATTTACCTCTAAGAATTTGTTTTTTATCTCCTCTCTGATTTCTTCTGTTATCCATGCATCATTCAATAGCATATTATTGTCTCCAGGTGTTGGAGTAGTTCCTATTTTTTAATCTGTCATTAATTTCTCATTTTATTTCATTATGGTCAGATAGAATGCAGGATAGTATCTCTATTTTTTTGTATTTGCTAAGGCTAGCTTTGTGGCATAGCATATGATCTATCTGGAAGAAGGATCCATGTGCTGCTGTGAAAAAAAGTGTGTTTTTGATGAGTGAAATATTGTATATATGTTTGTTAAGTATAAAATATTGACTGTTTTATTGAGTTCTGTAGTTTTTTGTTTAGTTTTTTTGGATGGTCTATCCAGTGGTGAGAGAGGTGTGTTAAAGTCACCCAGTAGAATTGTATTGTGGTCTACTTGATTCTTGAAGTTGTGAAGGATTTGTTTGATATGCATAGATGCCCCACTGTTTGGGGAAAAGACATTTAAGACTGTTATGTCTTGTTGATGTATGATTCCTTTAAGCAGTATAAAATGTCCTCTTTATCCCTTTTCACTAACTTTGGTCTGAAATCCACTTTATCTGATATGAGGTTGGAAACCCCTGCTTGTTTACATAGTCCACGTGAGTGATACATTTTTTCCTATCCTTTCACCTTCAGTCTGTGGATGTCTTTTCCTATGAGATGATTACCTTGGAGACAACATATTGTTGGGTCTTTTTTGTTATTGTTGTTAATTCAATTTGCCAGTATACGTCTTTAAATTGATGAGTTTAGGCCATTCATATTCAGGGTTATTATTGAGACATGGTTTGTATTCTGAGTCATTTTGGCTTGTTTTTGGTTTTTAATTTGACTAGGTTTTTCCTTTGATTGGCCCTTCCTTAAGTGTAGTTCCTCCCTTTGTAGATTTTTCATTGTTGTTTTTTATCTCTTCCTCATGGAATATTTTTTCAAGAATGTTCTGTAGTACAAGCTTTCTTGCTACAAATTCTTTAAACTTTTGTTTATCTTGGAAGATTTTTATTTTATCATCAAATCTAAAGCTTAATTTTGCTGGATAAAGGATATAAGATTTGTAGTTGGCATTGATTGTCTTTCAGATGTTGGTGTTGTTCAGAGCTTGGTATTGTTCCAAGCTCTTCTAGTTTTAAGGGTCTGGGTTGAGAAGTCTGCAGAAATCCTAATTAGTTTCACTCTTTATGTAAGCTGATTCCTTTCTCTTGTGGCTTTTCAATTTCTCTCCTTATTCTCTATACTAGGCATTATAATGTGCCTTGGTGTACATCTGTTGTGATTTTATACATTTGGTGCCCTATAAAACTTTTGTATTTGATTTTCCAATTCATTGTTCATGTTCAGAAAATTTTGTGATATTATTTCATTGAATAGATTGTTCATTCCTTTGGTTTGAAACTCTATGCCTTCCTCTATCCCAATAATTCTTAAATTTTGTCTTTTCATGTTATCGCATAATTCTTAGATATTCTGCTCATGGTTTCTTACCATCTTCACTTTTTGATCAACGCTATTTTCAATATTAGATATCTTCTCTTCATTGTCGGAATTTCCACATTCCAAGTGATGTAATCTGTTGGGGATGTTTTCAATTGAGTTTTTAATTTGTTTTATTGTTTTTTTCATTTCAAGGATTTCTGTTTCATTATTTTTCAGAATCTCTATCTCCTAATTGAAGTAATCCTTTGCTACCTTTATTTGCCTATGTAGCTCTTTGTCAAAATAATCTTTTTCTACCTGTGTCTCTCCTATATCATCCTTTAATTCACAGAATATTTTAGTTATGTACATCTTGAACTCCTTCTCTGACATCTTTTCTGCTGTGCTGACCATGGATTCTAATAATATAGTATCTGGTTTGTTTGGGGCACTTTCTTCCCTTGTTTTTTCATGTTGTTCATGTGTCTTCCCTTCTATCACTGTGGATCTGAGGTATTACAATTTTTTTTAATTTACTTTTTTTATTAGTTTATTTAATTGCATTTCAAGACATAGTACATATATAGAGCTCAGTTTTTCCATTTCTCTGGTTGAAAACCAGATAAAGTCACACCAATTGTGTCTTCATACATGCACCAAAGGTAGTGATGATGATCTCAATCAACCATCTTTATTATACCCATTTCCCTTTCCCACCCACCACCTCCCCCATGCCACGTTCAGATTTCTCCATTTCTCTTATGTTTCCTGTTCCCACCCCCCTTATGTATCCTCATCCTCTAATCAGAGAGAACATTTGGCATTTGGTTTTTTGGGATTGGCTTACTTCACTTAGCATAATGCTTTCCAGTTCCATCCATATGCCTGCAAATGCCATAATTTTATTCTATTTTATTGCTGAGTAATATTCCATTGTGTATATGTACCACAGTTTCTTTATCCATTCATCTATTGAAGGGCCTCTGGGTTGCTTCAACAGTTTTGCAATTGTGAATTGTGCTGCTATAAACATTGAAGTGGATACTTTACTGTAGTGTGCTGTTTTTAAGTCTTTAGGGTATAGGCCAAGGAGTGGGATAGCTGGATCAAATGGTGGTTCCATTCCAAGTTTTTTAAACAGTCTCCATACTGCTTTCCAGATTGCTTGCACCAGTTTGCAATCCCACCAGTAATGTTTAAGTGTACCTTTTTCTCCAAATCCTCACCAGCACTTATTGTTGCTGGTATTTTGGATAGCTGCCATTCTGACTGGTGTGAGATGAAATCTGAGGGTAGTTTTGATTTGCATTTCTCTAATGGCTAGAGATGTTGAACATTTCTTTATATATATGTTTATTGATTGTATATCTTCTTCTGAGAGGTTTCTATTCAGCTCCTTAGCCCATTTATTGATTGGGTTGTTTGTTTTTTTGGTGTTAATTTTTTTGAGTTCTTTATATATCCTGGAGACCAGTGGTCTATCTGATGTTCATGTAGCAATAATTTGCTTCCAGAATGTAGGCTTTCTGTTCACCTCATTGATAGTTTCTCTTGCTGAGAAGAAGCTTTTTAGTTTAAGTCAATCCCATTTATTGATTCTTGCTTTTATTTCTTGTGCTATAGGAGTCTTGTTAAGGAATTCGGGGCCTAATCCAACGTGATGAAAATTTGGACCTACTTTCTCCTCAATTAGATGCAGGGTCTCTGGACTAATTCCTAGGTCTGATCCACTTTGAGTTGAGTTTTGTGCATGGTGAGAGGTAGAGGTTTAGTTTCATTTTACTGCATATGGATTTCCAGTTTTCCCAGCACCATTTGTTGAAAAGGCTATCTTTTCTCCAATGTATGTTTTTGGCACCTTTGTCTAATATGAGGTAGTTGTATTTATATGCATTACTCTCTGTGTCTTCTATTCTGTATCATTGGTCTACATGTCTATTTTGGTGCTAGTACCATGATGTTTTTGTTACTATTCCTTTGTAGTAAAGTTTAAGGTCTGGTATTGTGATGCCTCCTGCTTCACTCTTCTCGCTCAGAATAGCTTTGGCTATTCTCAGTCTCTTATTTTTCCATATGAATTTCATGATTGCTTTTTCTATTTCTGTAAGAAAGGACTTTGAGATTTTAATTGGAATTGCATTGAATCTGTATAGCACTTTGGGTAGTATGGCCATTTTAATAATATTGATTCTGCCTATCCAGGAACATGGGAGGTCTTTCCATCTTCTAAGATCTTCTTTAATGTCTTTCTTTAGTGTCTTGTAATTTTTGTTCTAGAGGTCTTTCACCTCTCTTGTTAGATTGATTCCCAAGTATTTTATTTTATTGGAGGCTATTGCAAATGGAATAGTTTTTCTAATTTCTATTTCAGAGGACTCATTGCTGATGTATAGAAATGCATTTGATTTATGGATATTGATTTTATATCCTGCAACTTTGTTGAATTTATTTATCAGTTCTAGAAGTTTTCTGGTGGAACTTTTTGGATTCTCTAAGTATAGAATCATGTCTTCTGCAAATAATGATAGTTTGAGTTCTTATTTTCCTGTTCATGTCCCATTAATGTCCTTCGTCTGTCTGATTGCTGTGGCTAGAGTTTCAAGGACTATATTGAATAAAAGTGGCGGGAGAGGGCATCCCTGTCTTGTTCCAGTTTTCACAGGGAATGCTTCTAATTTTTCTCCATTTAGGATGATATTGGCCATAGGCTTAGCATATATTGCTTTAACAATGTTGAGGTATGTCCCAACTATCCCTAGTTTCTCTAGTGTTTTGAACTTGAAAGGGTGCTGTATTTTGTCAAATGCTTCCTATGCGTCAATTGATAGAATCATGTGATTCTTATCTTTAAGTCTATTGATGTGACGGATTATGTGTATTGATTTCCAAATGTTGAACCAACCTTGCATCCCTAGAATGAACCCCACTTGATCATGGTGCACTATTTTTTTAATATGCTTTTGTATGCGATTTGCCAGAATTGTATTGAGAATTTTTGCATCTATGTTCATCAGGGATATTGGTCTGAAATTTTCCTTTTTTGACGTGTCTCTGTCTGGTTTTGGAATCAAGGTGATACTAGCCTCATAGAATGAGTTTGGAAGGGTTCCTTCCCTTTCTATTTCATGGAATAATTTGAGGAGTATTGGGGTTAGTTCTTTTTTGTAGGTCTTGTAGAACTTTTTTGTAGGTCATGTATGGATATGTATCCATAGCACATCCATCTGGTCCAGGGCTTTTCTTGGTTGGAAGGCTCTTGATGGCCTCATCTATTTCCTTGCATGAAATTGATCTGTTTAACTCATGAAAGTCCTCTTGGTTCAGTTTGGGTAGGTCATATGTCTCTAGGAATTTGTCGGTGTCTTGAGGGTTTTCTATTTTACTGGAATATAAGTTTTCAAAATAGGTTCTGATTATCCTCTGTATTTCAGCAGGGTCTGTCGTGATGTTTCCTTTTTCATCACAAATTTTGGTAATTTGGGTTTTCTCTCTCCTTCTTTTTGTTAGGGTGGCTAAGGGTTTGTCAATTTAATTTATTTTTTTGAAGAACCAGCTTTTTCTTTTATCAATATTTTGAATTATTTCTTGTGTTTCAATTTCATTGATTTCAGTTCTGATTCTAATTATTTCCTGTATTCTACTTCTTTTAGTGTTACTTTGTTGTTGTTTTTCTAGGGCTTTGAGTTGTAGTGTCAAGTCATTGATTTGTTGCCTTTTCCTCTTTGAATATGTGAGCTTAATGCAATGAACTTTCCTCTTAGTGCTGCCTTCATAGTGTCCCAGAGATTTTGGGTGTTGTATCAGAGTTCTTATTTACCTCAAAGAACTTTTTTATCTCTTCCCTTATGTCTTCTGTTACCAATGCATTGTTCAATAGCAAATTATTGAGTCTCCAGGTGTTGTTGTAGTGGCTTCTTTTTTTTAAACTGTCATTAATTTCTAGTTTCAGTCCATTATGGTCAGATAGAATGTAGGGTAGTATCTCTATTTTTTTGTATTTACTAAGACCTTGCTTTATGGCATAGCATATGTTCTATTTTGGAGAAGGATCCATGAGCTGCTGGGAAAAACATGTATCTGCTTGTTGATGGGTGGAATAATCTATATATATCCGTTAAGTCTAGACCATTGATTGTTCTATTAAGTCTTGTAAATTCTTTGTTTAGTTTTTGTTTGGAAGATCTGTCCAGTGGTGAGAGAGTTGCATTAAAGTCACCCAATACTATTGTGTTGGGATCTATTTGGTTCTTGAATTTGAGAAGGGTTTCTTTGACGCACATGGCTGCCCCATTGTTTGGGGCATAGATATTTAAGATTGTTATGTCTTGTTTATGTATGATTCCCTTGAGCAGTGTGAAATGACCTTCTTTATCCCTTTTCACTAACTTTGGTTTGAAGTCCACTTTATCTGCAATGAGGATGGAAACTCCTGCTTGTTTATGCAGTCCATGTGAGTGATAAATTTTTTTCCGTCCTTTCACCTTCAGTCTGTGAGTATCTCTTTCTATGAGGTGAGTTTCTTGGAGGCAGCATATTGTTGGGTCTTTTTTTTAAATCCAATCTGCCAATCTGTGTCTTTTAATTGCTCAGTTTAGGCCATTGACATCCAATGTTATTATGGAGACATGGTTTGTATTTCCAGACATTTTGGTGTATTTGGTGTTTTTAACGTGACTAGCTTTCTCCTTTGGCCTTTAATATAGCTCCTCCCTCTGCAGGTTTTCCTTATTGTTTTTGATTTCCTCCTCAGGGAATATTTTACCAAGCATGTTCTGTAGTGCCGGCTTCTTTGCTGTGAATTCTTTTAATTTTTGTTCATCTTGGAAGGTTTTTATTTCATCTTCAAATCTAAAACTTAATTTTGTTGGATATAAGATTCTTGGTTGGCATCTGCTGTCTTTTAGCACTTGGTATATGCTTTGCCATGATCTTCTTGCTCTCAGGGTCTGGGTTGACAAGTCTGCAGTGATCCTAATTGGCTTCCCCCTATATGTAATCAATTCCTTTCTCTTATGGCTTTTAAGATTCTCTCCTTATTCTGAATGTTAGACATTTTCATTATGATGTGCCTTGGTGTAGGTCTGTTGTGATTTTGAATGTTCGATGTCCTGTAAGCCTCTTGAATTTGGTTATCCAATTCATTCTTCATATTTTGAAAGTTTTCTGATATTATTTTGTTGAATAGGTTGCTCATTCCTTTGGTTTGGAGTTCTATGCCTTCTTCTATCCCAATAATTCTCAAGTTTGGTCTTTTAATGTTGTCCCAAAGCTTTTGGATGTTCTGTTCATGGCTTCTTACCATCTTCACTCTGTGGTCAACTCTATTCTCAAGGTTAAATATTTTGTCTTCAGGATCTGAGGTTCTGTCTTCCAAGTGGTCTAATCTGTTGGTAATGCTTTCTATTGAGTTTTTGATTTGGTTTATTGTTTCTTTCATTTCAAGGATTTCTGTTGGGTTCCTTTTCAGAATCTCTATCTCCTTGTTGAAGTGATCTTTTACTTCCTGTATTTGTCTTTGTATCTCTTTATTGAAATGATCTTTTGCTGACTGGGTTTGCTCTCTTATATCATTCTTTAAGTCACCGAACAATTTAATTGTGTACATCCTGAATTCCTGTTCTGTCATTCCTCCTGCTGTACAGACCATGGATTCTAATAGTGTAGTATCTTGGTTTGTTTGAGTCACTTTCTTACCTTGCTTTCTCATGATGTTTGTGTGTCTCTCCTTCTAGCTCTGCTGATCCAAGTTGTTACAGTTTTTATTCCTATATGGGTAAAGTTTCCCTGCAGGGTTTCGTTACCTCTCCTTTAAAGGGGAGATCAATATTGATTTATCTCAATACAAGCAATATATAATTTTAAAACAAGCAGCTCCTAACAGCTCCCAAATACATTTACAGTTTAGTCATGATATACCACAATTATGTGTTCCTTTACAATCTATTATGTAACCAATAAATTTGCGTAAGGGTCTATAGTATTTTTTGGTGGGCCAGGGAAACTTGAGGGTGGGGTGTAGGACAGAATATTGGGTTAGTAGGAAGTGAGGATATGTTTATTAAATCTTAGAGAGCATAAGAAAGGAGTCCAGGAGGAGTTGGCTATTACTAGAGAGAGCAACGTAGAGTTGGGGAAGACCAGTATGGAGGAAGAAAAGAATATGGCAAAGAGAGATGATAGCAAGACAGATAAAGACATATGCACTTGGAATTTATAACTGTATATAATACCACTCTAGTATACAGTTCTAGAATCCCAACCTATTATATCCCGCTGTATAGCAGATATTTGATATCACAACTGTTGGGGATTAGAGGGTAGGAGAAGAGCGAGAGAGAAAAGAGAAAAGGAAAAAGAAAGAAGGGAAAGAAGAAGAGAGCCAAGATATAAAACAAAAAGTTTAAGCAATAGAACTATTAGGAGAAAAAGATAAAGGATAGAATTAAAAATAAGCATAAAAAAATGTAAAAAGTCTCAGTGTAAATAAAGGTATGGTTCCTTTCACCTCCAGTAGGTGGCATTGTCCATTGTTTGCTGGACTTTACCTGCTGTTGTCCTGAGTGCTGGTCCCATAGCAGGGTGAACCGCTGGTGGAGTCGCTGTTCCACTGTGCACTGCGCCATGGCCAAAGTTTGCTCCCAGGTGTTCACCTGCACCCCCTGGTGTGTTGGAAGTACTGCCGAGTTAGAAGGCGGTCCACAAAGAACAATAGCTGGGGGTCCGCTCAGGAGAGGATCCGTCCACAGTAGCAACTGCTAGCGGTCTCGCGCGGCTGGGTAGGTGCTGGGGCCAGGCACCCTGTGTGAAAGCAGGCCCGGCACGCCCGGGACAAACACTGGGCTGGAGCCCCCACTGCAACTGTGATACGCTGGTGAGCGCCAAAGTCACGCTGCCTGCCTGCGGTTGCCGCTGCCTCCCCGTGGTCCTGTGCACACACACGCGAGCGACACTTTTGCATGGGATGGTGGGCCACAGAATGCTGCCAAGAAGCTGGTTGGAAAACGGCACCTCCGCTACTTCCAGCCTTGGGCCCAAAGGGCCTGCGCCCTGGGCCGAGGACCCAGCCGCAGCTGCGCTCCACCGGTCAGCGCCGAAGTCACGCTGCCCGCGGCTTCCCTTGTCTCCCGGTGGTCCTGCACCCACACACATGAGCAAAACTCCTGCAGGTGATGGTGAGCTGCTGAATGCTGCCAAGAAGCTGGTTGGAAAATGGCACCTCTGCTATTTCCAGCCTTGGGCCCAGAGGTCCTGTGCCCTGGGCCAAGGACCCGGCCGCAGCTGTGCTCCGCAGGTCAGCGCCGAAGTCCCGCTGCCCGCGGCTTCCCTTGTCTCCCGGTGGTCCTGCGCCCACACACGTGAGCGAAACTCCTGCGGGTGATGGTGAGCTGCGGAAAGCTGCCAAGAAACTGGCTGGAAAGCGGCACCTCCACCACTTCCAGCCTTGGTCCTAGGAAGCCTAGCACCAAGTAGACTGTCTAGGCCACCATCTTGGAACCTCTCCAGGTGTTACAATTTTTATCTGATAGGCTTATAGATTCCCTGCATGGTTCCAATACCTCTCCTTTAAGAGGGAGACCAATATTAACAGATTCCAATACAAATAATATACAGCTTTAAACCAAATAGCTCCTAATAAGACATTTATGGCTTTGTCAGAATATACAGAAATTATTAATTCAATTAGTATCTACAATATAAACAGTAGGTTTGCAAAGGGGTCTACAGTTTCTGCTGGTGGACTAGAGAGAACCAGGGGTGGGGTATAGGATGAGATGTTACAGAGGTAGGAATTGAGGATATAGTTATTAGATCTTAGAAAGCATGGAAAAGAACCCAAAACAAGCTGGCGAGTAGCATAAAAGAGAGAAAGGGATTTGGGGAAGATAAGAAAGTAGGAAGAAAATAGAGAGAGTACAAAAAGCAAAGAAACAAAAAAAATTTAAAAGATAAAAATGTAAAAATAGAAGATAAAAGACTATATAATACAACTGTAATATACTAATCAGATATCCCAGTTCTCAGTGGGCTAATCCATGAAAACTACTTGGTTTCACAAATGTTGGGGATGTGAGGGTGGGAAAAGAGAGAGAGAAAAAAATAAGAAAAAAGATAATAGAAAAAAATCTCAAGGTAAATAAATAGGATTGCTTCAATTGGAGTTCAATATTTTTCCTGGTTCCCTTCTCATTCAGTTGGTGGGGTTGTCTGTTGTTTGCTGGTATCTTCCCCTCAGGATGGTGCAGGTTATTAAGATACGTGTATTCATCTTATAGACGGAGCTTCTGGAGGTTGGGTTTAGTGCTTGCCAATCCCTGTGGGAAGATGCCATTCCAAGGATCTCCTTTGGTGCCACTCATGTGATTTGGGCACCTGTTCTTATCTCCTTATATTGTCTATATTTCTCACAATTCCTGGTCTCTCATTTAGACTCTAAACTTAATCTCTCTCACTCCTCCCTTTCTACTTCCCAATTGGGAACCTCTCTCTGTGGGTTGCACTCTGGGTCCTGTGCACCTGTTGTGGAGAGCTGTTTTGTGTCAGGCAGGTCAAGACCAGGCTTTATGAGCTACATTCCAACCATGTAGCTGCAAGCACAGTGCAGGGTTAGTGACTGCAGGGAAGAGGGGCAAGCTGGGGAATTATAAGTACCTTGATACTACTTCTGGGCTCCAGCCAGTGTGCCAAGCTGGGAGTTACCACAACTAAAGATGGCAATGGCAGTAGTGAGGATCATCCAAGATGGTGACAAAGGTGTCATAAGATATAGGAATCTGCTTTCAGAGACGTCTGGGCAGGCTGGGTGGTGGCATTGGGTGCTGTTTTCAGAGATGCAACTCTGTGGTATGCAGTGTTGTGGCAGGGGGCTGTCTCCAGACCCTGTCCAGTGTCCCCAGGTGCAGGCTACAACATGAAGAGGACTATGGCTGCAGTTGTAGTGTTCCCAGATGGAGCCAAATGGGAGAGCCCCACACTGGTAGATGAGGATCCACATGAGAGCAGCAGCCAGGGGTCCTGCATGGGAGCCAGGGGTTCCATGTGGGAGCATTGGCTAGGAATTCTGCATGGGTGTGTGACCAGAGGTCCTGCATGGTGTGTGGGTGCTAGAACAGGGAGTCGACCAGGGTCCTGAACAAGTGCTGAGGCCTGGTGACCTGCATGGCATGCAGCTGGAATTTATGCATGGGAGCAGCTGTTAGGGGTCATCTAATAACTTGTAGAGGAAGAGTATTCCCACTGCTTTAATCCCAGGTCAAGGAGAGTCTAGGAATGCAGTGTCTCTCTACACTGCCATCTTAGATCCTCTCTCAATATGTGTATTTTTAAAAAGAAAAAATGCAAGCCAGTTGATAAAGATGCAGATATTGAGTTTTTCTTAAGAAGAAGATTGAATCAGAAACAAAATGTTTGAAATATTATATGGGTCCAATTAAAAAAGAAGAAGAAAAAGGAGGAGGAGGAGGTGCAGAAGGAGGAGGAAAAGGAGAGGAATGGGACAAAGAGAAGGAAGATATAAAAATGATTATAAAATTGTTAAAGGAATAGGATTGTGATGGAAAAATACATTCTGTTACTGTTCATTTTTAAGTCCTCAATACTTATATAAAACTCAGTATATTGGAGATTTCTCTGAAAAATTTTATTTATCCTCTTTTCTCTTTAAGTCTCTTCCCACTTTTAGATAGCCCTTGCGTTTGAATTTAAGGTTTTTGACGTGGAGTTCCTTGCTGCCCAAGCATTCCTGTTGAAGATCCTAATCTGAATCATTCAAGCAGCCAGGCAATTTGTCCATGTGTGTCCTCATACTCCATTTCAATCCAGGCCATGCATTCATTCAATACAGAGTGTAAGGTAACAAGAGCATGCTTGGATACTTATATCTATATGCCTGAGTCACCATCTCCCAAACCTCAAATGATGGCAATGAGTCAGCAATGACAAAATTGCCACCACTAGGGGCTGGGGCTGTAGCTCAGTGGTAGAGCGCTTGCCTGGCATGCGTGAGGCACTGGGTTCGATCCTCAGCACCACATATAAATAATGAATAAAATAAAGAGTCAACAACTAAAAAAAATAATAAAAAAAAAATTGCCACCACTAAAATACCTCATTAGAAATTCATATTTGGTTAGAATGGCTAATGGTTCTATGGATATAAACTAATCCCTCCTCAAAGAGTATGATCACTAGTTTTTAAAACTGGCAAACTTAAAATTTCTTTTCTCATTGATATGTCATTAAATATTGATAGGTTTCTTTTAAATAATTAATAAAATTAGCATATAGTAATTCAGTAATTCTTACACTTTTGTTTAAAATGTTTGCAGAATTACTTAGTGACTCAGAAGTAAGATTATGGCTGAGTAAGATCCTCTAGTGATCTTTTGTCTCCCCACAGATACACCAGTTTAAACAATTATTCATGCACCAAACTACCATTACGAGAGCTAAGAAAGCCAGATGCAAGACCATAATGCCCTACCTTACTATAGCAAAAAGAAGAAAAAATGCATTGAAAAGGTTAAGAAAGAAAAGTTGCCAGCATTGCCAACCACTCAGATCCAAGCAGCATAGAGACATCTCCTGCTTGAGGTAGGAAGAGGGAATTAATTTCAGACTTTAGACTTGAAACACAAAGTTGAGGTATATTACTACTATCCCTAGTTTTTCTAGTGTTTTCAACATAAAAGTATGCTGTATTTTTTAAAATGCTTTATCTGCATCAATTTATAAAATCATATAATTCTTATCTTTAAGTCTATTGATGTGATGAATTGCATTAATTGATTTCCGTATTTTGAACCAACCTTGCATCCCTGGAATAAGCCCACTTGATCATGGTGCACTATCTTTTTAAATATGTTTTTGTATGTGATTTGTAAACATTTTATTGAGAATTTTTGCATTTATATTCATCAGGGATATTGGTCTGAAATTTTCTTTCTTTGATGTGTCTCCATCTGGTTTTGGTATCAGGGTGATACCTCATAGAATGAGTTTGGAAGGGTTCCCTCCTTTTCTATTTCTTGAAATAGTTTAAGGAGTATTGGTGTTAATTCTTCTTTGAAGGTCTTGTAGAACTCCACTGAGAATCCATCTGGTCCTCGGATTTTCTTTGTTGGCAGGATCTTGTATTTCTTCTATTTCCTTACTTGAAATTGATCTGTTTAAGTCGTGTATGACCTCCTGTTTCAGTTTGGGTTGGTCATATACCTCTAGAAATTTGTCAGTGTCTTCAGGGTTTTCTATTTTACTGAAGTATAAATTTTCAAAGTAGTTTCTAATTATCCCTCTGTATTTCAATAGTATCTGTCATGATATTTCCTTTTTCATCATGAATTTTAGTAATTTGGGTTTTCTCTCTCCTTTTTGTTAGGGTAGCTAAGGGTTTGTCAATTTTGCTTATTTTTTCAAATAACCAGCTTTTTGTTTTGTCATTTTTTGGAATGTTCCAATTTCATTGATTTCAAACCTGATTTTAATTATTTCCTCTCTTCTACTTCTTTTGGTGTTGGTTTGTTCCTCTTTTTCTAGGGCTTTGAGATGTAGAGTCAAGTCATTTCTTTCTTGACTTTTTCTTCTTTTAGTAAATGAGCTTAATGTAATGAACTTTCCTCTTAGCACTTGCCTTCATGGTGTCCCAGAGATTTTGATATGTTCTATTGGAGTTTTCATTTACCTCTACAATCTTTTTTCTCTTCCCGTATGTCTTCTGTTATCCACTCATCATTCAATAGCATATTATTGAGTCTCCAGGTGTTGTAGTAGTTTCTATTTTTTAATCTGTTATTGATTTCTAATTTTATTTCATTATGGCCAAATAGAATGCAGGGTAGTATCTCTCTCTCTTTTTTGTTTTGTTTTCTTGTTTTATTTTGTTTGCATTTGCTAATACTTGCTTTGTGATATAACATATGGTCTATTTTGGAGAAGGATCCATGTACTGCTGAGAAAAAAGAGTGTTCACTCATTGATGTATGGAATACTCTATATATGTCTGTTAAGTCTAAATTATTGATTGTTTTATTGAGTTCTATGTTTTCTTTGTTTAATTTTTGTTTGGAAGATCTATGCAGTTGTGAGAGACCTGTGTTAAATTAACCAAGTATAACTGTGCTGTGGTCTATTTGATTCTTGTAGTTAAGAAGTATTTGTTTGATATACATAGATGCTCCATTGTTTGGGCATAGATATTTATGATTATTATGCCTTGTTGATGTATAATTCCCTTAAGAAATATGAAATTGCCTTCTTTATTACTTTTCACCAGATTTGGTTTGACGTCCACTTTATCTGATATAAGGATGGAAAAACAAGGCTGACCATAGTGAAACACAGTGCTGGATAGGACCTAACAAGCCCTACCCTAACAGACCAATACTCAAAGACAGAGCCACTGGAACTGTATTAGCCAAGCTACTGATGGCCTCTACCACTCTGCCCCAAATCACAGGCATATAGGTAGCAGGACATAAAAGTTAGTAGCAAACATTATCTTGGAGCTCAGTTCTAGGCCAGCTGCAGTATGACGCAACACTAGTCAGATATCAAAACCTATACCAGGCCAGAATTTGCAGAAAGACTCTGGACCTTTCCTGGGAACAAGGGGATACCTACTTGTTACTGGTACAGCTCAAGTCTTGACCTATCTTAATAAGAGCCTCTGAATGGTCTGTTCTGGAGCACTCACAACCACCAGACTTTGCAGGTCCCTACAGCTGTAAAATTTAGCTATGATCCAGCTTAGTATTTGCAGATGGCCAAAGGACTGTCTCCACCATGATTCACCTAACTTCACTATAGCTAACCCCAGGTTAGTGTTCATCACAGATGGAACATATAGGCCTGCTCTGGCATCACACAGTGACATGCACCCTTGGACTTGACTTAAGTTTCAGCCTATATCACCACTAACTGGAATGTGGACTTGAGTACACACCTGCTACTGTGCATACCCTTGGATCTGTGAGACTCAGACATGACCCAGCTTAGCATAAGCATACATTGCCAGGGGACTTCTTTCACTTACACTATTCTGATCTTGGGTGGAAGAGTGTGTAGCAAGAATCTACTCACTGAAGGTAATACAGGGTAGTCAGCAAAATATTTTGCCTTGCAATTTAGTACAAGGCTGATAAAACTTATCAAGAGGAATATACTGAAGACTACTGTCATTAGACCAGTGTCCATTGACATAACCTCTGAATAGCATTGGCACCAGGTAGAGAAGCACAACACCATATATTATATTTCTATTCCATCCAGCATCCCAATGACTGGTTGCAATCATGTTAGGCCATGAGTCCACATCAGCAGTGCACAGACCATAGACATGTGGGATTTGTTCCTACTCCAACATTGCACTGAGTTCATTGAGCTGTGGGCTTATAGTGCAACACAAAGTGGTGACATTGGTGGCTACAGGCATGGTATATGATCTGGGGCTGGTCCATCAAAGTGAATAAAGGTTTGCAGGCCTAAACACAGACAAGTGATTGATAGTGAATCAGGCACATGGGCCAACTTCAGTTCCAAAAAGAGACTTAAGGGATGCCCTACTCCTTTTAGGAACCCCTCTTCCAGTTGATGTTGTGAACAACATACCACCCACATACTTGGAACAAACCTGAGCTAGGAGAAAACACTAGTGCACATGAATAGAGGACTCACAGAAAAACTGGACCTGTGGAGATATCTAATGCTAAATGAGCATAACTGACTATAGGCTCAGAGAAAATAAGCAGCCTACTTAGAATTTGCAAAGACTGGATTAAATATTTAATCCTTCTGTGGCCAGAAAATGACACACACCAAGCATGATATCACTCATGTGTAGAATATAAATAGTTGATCTCATAAAAATTCAGAGTAGAATGGTGGTTCCCAGAGAATGGAGAGAGTATGGAAGAGTAAGGAATAAGGAAAGTTTGATCATTGATACCAAGTTACAGTGAGATAGTATAGAAGTTCTAGTGTGCTTTTGCACAGTAGGGTGACTATAGATAAAAATGTGTACTATATATTTCAGAAAGCTAGAAGAAAGAATTTTGGATAATTTCACTATAAAAAATGAAAAATGATTGGTATGTTTAAGCTGACCTAAAAATTACACAATGCATACATGTATTGAAATACTACTTTACTCCATTAATAGGCATACTTTTGTTTTTATGTAGCTGTTAAAATTAATGAAACTAAAATGTATTTGCAAAATATGTATTCAATAATTTCAATTAAAATAATGCATTTTAACTCAAGTCTTAGGTAATTTTCTTCTCAGACTCAGAATTGTATAGCAGATTTTGAGACATTTGAAAGTGTTATGGAGAAGACTAGAGCAAATTTTATTTTCTGTTTAAAGTGTAATCAGCTTTTGATCATTTGTTTTTATCTAGGATCTGTGCTGTTTGAATTGTAGCATAAACTTGAGATGATAAGCCTGAAAGAAAATCACTTGAAATGCCTTGCAAAATGAAGGAATCCTGTAAAAACTCTAAAAGCTTTGATTGAATTTTCTTGGTAAACAAAAAATGAAGGGTAAGTACAGAGAATTATATTTAAAAAGTGCTCTTTGTCCATTTAAAGCTCTTGGGAAGTCTCTCTGTTTGTAATATTCTATGTAGTGGTAAAACTCTGTGTGTGTGTGTGTGTGTGTGTGTGTGTGTGTGTACAGCTTACCTTCATGTGCTTGCCTCAGTAAATAGTCTAGTGTATGGTTTTTAGGGAAAGTCAGAGCTTATCAATGATGTTGTAATCTGTATTCAGGTCTTTATTCATTAGTTTTAATATTAAATGAAACATTTACCTCAACTTCTTCATGATAAAATGATAATAAATTATATACCCCCACTTTAGTGAAGTAAATTATAGACTCAAACTCCTGTGCAAACACTAATTCTCATTTGTGATATTCTGTCATATTTCCATATCTACATCAATTGGTATCCCCATCACTGTTTAACTTTTATGAAATACTCCCCATAAAACCATGTATATTTGCTTTTTGCCATCTGCCATTATTTTATCCTGTATCAGATTAAAAAAGGAAATCTTGCCCTTCAGAGTTCTTATTCTAGTTAAAAATGAAGAACATATTTTTCCCCTTTCAGCTTTGAATTTAATGAATACAGCAGAAACCTATGTAGGAGTGCTGTTTGTATTTTACAAAGCATCTTTTAATACATATTTTTCTAACAAAGTATATGTATGCAAGTTAAAAGAAGAAGAAAAATTTGACATATCAAATTTCTGAGCACCTATCAATTTTAATTTAAATAAGAATAATAAAAACAAGAGGCAAATACAATTTTCTTAATAGGTATGCACAACACTATTTACAGAAAATATAAAACATGTTAATAGCTTATCCAAACTACCCTCATATTTGAAACTTAAGTTGTTGTAGTCTGAAATTAATAAATTGAAGCTTTATGAAATGATTTGTATGTCTTAGAATTATTAACTCATATTGATACTGGTCAGTTCAGTTGGTATAATATGCTACAGGCAATGTTGCTAGTGAGTAAAATATTTCTTAGGGATGAAAATTTTATTTTGGCTCATGATTTCAAAGGTTCTGTCCATGGCTGTCAAATCTATTGCTCAGAGCCCAATATGAGGAAGAATATCATGGTGGAAGGACATATTGTAGGAGTATATCTCTGTGGCAGTCAGGTAGCAGAAAGAAAGAAGTGGGGTGCAAGGATCTTCAGGGAAGATAAATTTTTCAGGGCATGCTCAGTGATCCATCTCTTCTAGCCACACCTGACCTGCCTATAGTTAGCATCCAGTTAGTCCATTTAAACTAGGGTGGACTGATTAGGTTACAGCTTTCATAATTTAATCATTTAAGCTCTAAATAATCCTACATTAAGAGAGGCATATTGGGGGCAGGTACCCCATATCCAAACTATAGCATTTATGCTCCAGTCCCCAAAAGCTCATGTCCATCTCACAATGTGAAATTCTATTAATCCAACTACAAGAGTCCTCATAATATTTACAGTCTCAGCATTGCCAAAATTCCAAGCCCAAAGTCCCATCTGAAACTAAAGACAAACTTTTTGTTGTGAGCCCCTATAAAAATCAAAAGCACAACAAATAACCCAATTAATAAATGGTCAAAGAAACTGAAATGACCCTTCTCAAAGAGGAAATATGAATGATCATAAAATACATTAAAAAAGTTCAACATCTCTAGCATTTAGATAAATTCAAATTAAAACTTCACTAAGATTTCCTCTCATTCCAGTCACAAATGGCAGTTATCAAGAATACAAGGAATGTTGGCAAGGATGTGGGTAAAAGGGAGTGCTTATACATTGTTGGTGGAACTGCAAATTGGTACAACAGCTCTGGAAAGCAGTATGAAAATTCCTCAAAAAACTAGGAATGGAACCATCATTTGACCCACTTATACACCTCCTTGGCATATATCCAAAGGATTTAAATCAGCATCTCACAGTAACACAGCCACATCAGTTTGTAGCAGCACAATTTACAATAGCCAAGTTATGAAACTAACTTAGACGACCATCAACCAAGTAGAAGATAAAGAAATTATGGTATATATACACAATGGAATATTAGCCATAAAAAAGAATGATTTTATGATGTTTGCCAGTAAATGGATGGATGTGGAGATTATCATGCTAAGTGAAATAAACCAATCACCCCAAAACAAAAGTTGAATGTTTTTGCTGATATGTGGAAGCTAAACCACAGTAAAGGGGAGGGAGGATAAGAAGAGAAGTTCAGTAGATTAGATAAAGGGGAATGAAAGAAAAGGATGTATGACAGGAATAGGAAAGACAGTTCATATTTCTAGCATCTCTTAATTCCTGGTATCTCCATTCCAGCTTCAGTTTCAACTCACATTTTCATGCATTGCCCTCTCATGTGCTGCCTATAGGCAGTTTGACAATGCTATACTTTTTCTGACCCTTAGGCTTTTCTTTGAAATCTTGATGTAAGCCTCCATGACCTCCTAACTCCAGTATATGGCATTCCTGAAGAACCTTCATGACCTACAGACACCAAAGTCTATAGCCAACTTTTGCAGTAGCTGGGCCCCTGGGATCATGACTGTAGGGGACTCTGAGTGTCTAGGTGACTAAGTGTGTTGAAACAACATCCCAGAGCCCCTCTGCATGAGCTGGGTGCATCCACAATCTCTTCTCAAAGCAAATTTTACCTTTATGCCCTTGAACTTTCAATACATGTGTTTTTTGCCAATTACTGAGATGCTCTCAAACCTTCTTTGTTATTGTCTTTATACCAAATACTTAGCATCTCTTTAGTGGTTTTAATCACTGTAACAACATCATCTTTCTTGGCCCCAGTATTACATGCACTTTTTTTTTTTTTTTTTTTTTGCCAAACTGCAAGTTTTTAAAATCTTTCTATTCTGCTTTCTGATTTTGATTCTCATAGTAAAACTAGATAAATAATGCCAGCAAAATTCATGCCACTGCCAATAAAATTTCTTTTACCACATTAATTAGTTTGTTATTTTTAAATTCAACTTCATACAAAGCCTCAGGACATGGGCATAATGTCCATAACTTTCTTGACACAATATAGTATGAATGGCCTCTAGTCCAATTTCCAATAGACTCTTCATTCCCCTCAGAAACCTCATGATCACAGTCTCCACTCTCCATAATATCATTGGCATTTTGGTCTTCTGATCTTCCACCAGAATTGGTCATTAAGCTCTGCTAACAACATTTGCAATTTTCTTCAGCATGCATCTCCAAACTTTTTCAAAATCTTCCCATAAATCAGTTTGCAAGTCTTTGAAAACATTGGTTAGGTTAGTCACAGCAACACTACCACTTCTTGTACCACATTTTATGTTATCCAGATTTTTTATCACTCTGCCCAAAGTACTTGACAAGGACAACTTATAGAAGGAGTTTATTTTTTTCTCATGGTTTCAGAGTTTCAATCAATTATGGAATGTCTACACTGCACTGAGTCCAAAGTAAGGCAAAACATTGTGGTGGAAGCTGTGGTGGAGAAAGCAAGGCATCCAGGAAGCAGAGAGAGTGTGTGTGAATACAATATTTTTAATATGAGTTTTAAGTTGCTAGAGACTAATAAAAGTAACCTCTTCTCTTGGGGAACAAGAGAATGGACAGAAGGTAAATAAAAATATAAATTTAAGAATCAGGATTATTTTTATCCTTAAAGAATTTTTCAGTTTGCTAGTGGAAGCCTGGTAGTTGAGAAATATAGGAAAACTTCTTGCAGTTTATCAGAGTGGAGGACACAAATATAGGAGTTCAAATCAAGCTAGGATGAGGTCCTAAGATAATTATCTAAGATTTCATTCGGTATCTTTAATGGATAATACAGCTTAAGAAAAATGAAGCTGGAAAAACTCTAGTCTATTAAGTCATCTTAGCTTGGATTTAAATCTCTTTCCTTAACAAAATGTAAATCCTCAATAGAAAAATTAACATTATAAAGATGCTCAGATTACCTCAAGAATTTTTTGAATGTATGTGATGGTTCACTTTCAATAAAAAATATCAAAATTAAGAAAAATCAAGGTAAATTTAAAAGAAAGAATCAAATTTGGACATGATAAAAAACTAATAAAATTTGAAAAACTGCATAACATGGAAAAGTCCACAATGACAAAAATAAAAAAAAAAAAAGAAAATTTAATAAAGAGAAAGGAACAGGATGAAGAGAAGAAAGAAGAAAGGCAGTAGAGAAAAAAATTAAAGTTCAGAAGTAGGGGAGAGAAAGAAAGATAGAAACAAAAATTATTAATGAATGAAAGAAACACAGCCAGAAAAGTGATAACCATATTAAAATACATTTATATACAATAAAAAATTCCATGCAAAAATTTGTAAATTAGGTTAAAATAGAAAAAAAGGTCTCAGAAAATGCAATCGATTAATACTCCAAAATGTATTAGAAAAGTTTAATTCTTGTATTTTTTAAAAAAAGAATACAATCTTCTTGAAATGAAACTTTATATCAGCATAGTTTCTCTGAAGAATTCTTGCAAATCATTAAGGAATTACACCACACACCAGTATTCTAGAAAACAAAAATTAGCATTTGCCAATGTGTTTTATAAGATCAGAACGAACCTATAATAAAATTCTTAAATGATGCTATTTAAAAGAAAAACAAAAATATTTAGATATCTCAGAATTAATTAACCAAAAGTTATTCAAGGCTTTTAGATAGTTGGATTACATTTTAATGGTGTTATTAAGGCTAATTTTTCATGGTAGTATGTATGAACAATGGAATATTACTCAGAATTAGAAGAGAATAAAATTATGGCATTTGCAGGTAAATAGATGATATTGGAGAATATCATGCTAAGAGAAGTAAGCCAATCCCCCAAATCAAAGTCTAAATGTTCTCTCTGATAAGTGGATGCTGATCCATAATGGAGGAGGAGGCATGGGAGAAATGGTAGAATTTTGGTCAAAGGGGAGAGAAAGGAGAAGGGACATGGGGCAGAAAAGATGGTGGAATGAGATATACATCATTGCCCTAGGTACATGTATGACTGCACATATGGTGCTACTCTACATCATGTACAACCAGAGAAATGAAAACTTGTGCTCCATTTGTGTACAATGAAGTAAAATTCATTATGCTATCATGTATATTTTATTTGAATAAATAAATTTTAAAAAGGATTAATTTTTCAAATGAGTTGTCTTCCACAAATAATCTGCACACATCCAATGCAATTGCAAAATTTTACTTAATATTATCATAAAACATATTACAATGTAAATATCCAAAAATTACCACAAAAATCTTGAAATAAATAAAATTAAGATTTTGTGCTGATTCTTTTGCTTTAATATAACACTATAACATATAAAACAGTGTGGATACTGACACAAGGAGAATCAAATATATCAAGAAATTTGAATAAGTTTCTAGAACATATGTTTGAGCACTTAATTTTTTATTTAAAAAATGCATGGCAAAATAGTGGGAAAAGAATGGTCTTTTCAAAAAACATTGTGGGATTATCTAGATAACCATATGTAAAGTGTAATTTTGACCTCTTACTGTATCATGCTAAAATATCAGTTTTGCTGGATTTTAGATCTGAACTGATAAATAAAACCAAAAGATTTTAATTGATAATAGAAAAATCATCTTTATTATAATCTAAGTAAATATTTTGTGAAGGAGACAAAATGTATAAACTATAAAAATTAATATATCAAAATACAATGTATTCAATCTATAAAATAAAATCACAAGCCACAGACTAGAAGGTATTTGCAATGCATATAGCTGACAAAGAATTTTGTTCAAAATGAATAAATAAATTAAAGAGATTTCTATTCATACAAAAGTCATAAATAAGCATAAAAATCTTTTGAGTATAGACCAAGGAGTGGACAGCTGGGTCAAATTGTGGTCCCATTCCAAGTTTTCTAAAGAATTTCCATACTGCTTTCCAGATTGTTTACAACAATTCACAGTCCCACTGGCAATATATGAGTATGACTTTCCCTTCACATACTTGCCAATACTTACTGTTTGTATTCTTGATAACTTCCATTCTAACTGGCATGAGATGAAATCTTAGAGTAGTTTTGATTTTCATTTCTCTAATTACTAGAGATGTTGAACATTTTTCATATACTTGTTGATCGATTGTATGTCTTCTCCTGAGAAGTGTCTGTTCAGCTCCTTAGCCCATTTATTGATTGGGTTGTTTGGTTTGGTTTTTTTGGCATTAAGTTTTTTGAGTTCTTTATATATCCTGGAGATTAGTACTCTATCTGATTTGCATGTGGCAAAAATGTGTTCCAAAAATGTAGGCTCTCTCTTTACCTCATTGATTGTTTCTTTTGCAGAGAAGAAGTTTTTAGTTTGAATCCATCCAATTTATTGATTCTTGGTTTTATTTCTTGCACTTTAGGAGTCTTATTAAGGAATTTGTGGCCTAATCTGATGTGATAAAGGTTTGGACCTACTTTTTCCTCTATTAGGCACAGGGTCTCTGGTCTAATTCCTAGGTCCTTGAAACTTAACTCTGAGTTAAGTTTTGTGCATGGTGATAGGGTTTAGTTTCAGTTTTCTGCATATGACTTTCCAGTTTCCCCGGGACCATTTGTGGAAGAGGCTATCTTTTCTCTAATGTATGTTTTTGGCTCCTTTGTCTGTTAATAGATAATTGTATTAAAAACAGCATACTATGGTGACACAGCCACTTCAATGTTCATAGAAGCTCAGTTCACAATAGCTAAATTATGGAACCAAGCTAGATGCCCTTCAATAAATGAATGGATAAAGAAACTGGTATATATACACAATCGAATGTTACTCAGCATTAAACATTAAAAGAGAATAAAATTATGGCATGTGAAGGTAAATGGATGGAGTCAGAGAATATCATGCTAAGAAAAGTAAGCCAATCTCCCCCAAAAAAACACATACTGAATGTTCTCCCTGATAAGTAGATTTTGAATATCAAAATATTTAAAGACAAAGAAAAAGATGCTCCAGATCTGAGGCATCAGGAAAATGAAAATTAAAACTACTATATGATATAATCACAAAATCAAAAAATGACAATTTAATATAAATTGCAATAGCAAATCTTAGCTAAAGTGATAAAAAGTAGAATTCAAATTTTCTGTTGAGAAAGTAAAATAATAAATCTCCATTGGAAAACTGCAAGAACCTACTAAAGCTAGTCATACACATGACCAATTTCATGTGTATACCAAAAGGCGTATAAAAGAACATTCATAACTGCTGTAAAGGATTGAATTTTATTCACCCCAAAATATTACATAGAAGTACTAATTTCAGCACCACAGCACCATACTAATTCAGCACCAAAGAATGTGAACTTATTTGGAAATGGAGTTATTACAGATATACTTAATGAAGAAGAAGACTTACTGGAGTAACTTGGGCCCTTAATCCTATATGACTTTCTTCTTTATAAAAAAGAACATTACATGAAAAAAGAGAAATGAGGAGAGGGAAGACCCTGTGAAGACATCAGAACTTTATAAGGGACACCAAGAAATGTGAACAAACTGTCAGAAGATTTTCTATTCTCAGCCCTTAGAAGAAATTGACCTTGCTATTAAGCTGTTCTTGGACTTCTTGCATCCAGAAGTGAGAAAATAAATTTCTATTATTTAAGCCATCCAGTCTGTGTGGTGCATTACTCTGGCAGCTTAACACAGAAAACTAATGCAGTGCCAAGTTGAAAATATGTTAAATATCCATTCACTATTGCCTCTCTCTCTCTCTCTCTCTCTCTCTCTCTCTCTCTCTCTCTCTCCATATATATACAAGAAAATATAAAACATAAAGTACCATACATTATAATAAGCCAACAAACTATGAATGATGACATGTAATAATTATGTAACAATGAGTATATATGTGATGTAGAACTTCCCATTTAGATAATTCACACACAAGCAAACATATCCTAGTTCGCTAACTCTATTCATACTGGATCCATCTCAATTTCTGAATCTTATAAAAACTGATATAAATAGTCTTGACTAGTATTTTGTAAACATAGTTTTATTTCTTTCTAGAAAGTACCTAGGAGTAGATTGGTACTTGACATAGAAGATACATGTTTATCTTTATTATAAATCTCCAGACCTTTTCCAAATGGCTGTTTCATTTTACCTTTCAATTAAAAATATATATGGATTCTTTTTATTCCACATTCTTGCCAACACTTGGTATTATCATATTTATTAATTTTAGTCATTCTGATAAATGTGTAGTGAAAACACATTTGTGCCTAATTTGTATTTCCTGAGGACTAATAACCTGACTATTTTCATGGAGATAATTACATCTTTATAGACACTTTCAATTTTACTGTGTCAAAAAATGATATACAAATACCGCTCTCTCACTGAGAACAAATCATTATGAAACATAGCAAAACAAAAGAAATCCATGTCCCCTCCCCCATTATGGATCAGCATTCATTTATTAGAGAGAACATTCAGCATTTCGTTCTTTGGGATTGGCTTACTTAGCATGATATTCTCCAACTCCATCCATTTACCTGCAAATGCCTTAATTTTATTCTCTTTTATTGCTGAGTAATATACCATTGGGTATATGTACCACATTTTCTTTATCCATTCATCTATTGAAGGACATCTAGGTTGGTTCCACAGTTTAGCTATTGTGAATTGAGCTGCTATAAACATTGAAGTGGCTGTGTCAGTGTAGTATGCTGTTTTTAAGTCTTCTGGTATAGACCCAGGAGTGGGATAGCTGGGTCAAATGGTGGTTCCATTCCAAGTTTTCTAAGGAATCTCCATACTGTTTTCCAGATTGGTTGTACCAATTATGCAGTCCTACCAGCAATGTAGGAGTGTGCCTTTTCCCCCAAAACCTCACCAACACTTACTGTTGTTTGTATTCTTGATAATTGCCATTCTAACTGGAGTGAGATGAAATCTTAGAGTAGTTTTGATTTGCATTTCTCTAAAATGCAAATCTCTAAAAATTGCTAGAGATGTTGAACATTTTTTCATATGTCTGTTGAATGATTGTATATCTTCTTCTGAGAAGTTTCTGTTCAGCTTCTTGGCCCATTTATTGATTGGGTTGTTTGTTTTTTTAGTGTTAAGTTTTTTGAGTTCTTTATGTATCCCGGAGATTAGTGCTCTATCAGATGTGCATGTGGCAAAGATTTTTTCCCAGAATGTCAACTCTCTGTTCACTTCATTTATTGTTTCTTTTGCTAAGAAGAAGCTTTTTATTTTGAATCCATCACATTTATTGATTCTTGATTTTACTTCTTGCACTATGGGAGTCTTGTTAAGGAAGTAAGGTCCTAATCAAACATGATGAAGATTTAAGCCTATTTTTTTTTTCTATTAGGCATACAGTCTCTGGTCTAATTCCCAGTCCTTGATCCACTTTGAGTTGAATTTTGTGCATGGTGAGAGATAGGGTTTCAGTTTTATTTTGCTGCATATGGATTTCCAGCTTTCCCAGCACCATTTGTTGAGGAGGCTATCTTTTCTCCAGTGTATGCATTTGGCTACTTTGTCTAGTATCTGTATTTAAGTGGGTTTGTCTCTGCATCTTCTATTCTGTATCATTGGTATACATGTCTATTTTGGTGCCAGTACCATGCCATTTTTGTTACTATAGCTTTGTAGTATAGTTCAAGGTCTGGTATTGTGATGCCTCCTGCTTCACTCTTCTTGCTAAGGATTGCTTTGGCTTTTCTGGGTTTCTTATTCTTCCAAATGAATTTCATGATTGCCTTTTCTTTTTCTATAAGGAATGATGTTGGGATTTTAATTGAAATAACATTGAATCTATATAGTGCTTTGGGTACTATGGCCATTTTGACAATATTGATTCTGCCTATCCAAGAGCATGGGAGAGTTTTTCATCTTCTAAGGTCTTCTTCAATTTCTTTCTTTAGTGTCTTGTAGTTTGCATTGTAGAGGTCTTTCACCTCTTTTGTTAATTTATCCCCAAGTATTTCATTTTATTTTATTTTTTTGAGGCTATTGTGAATGGGATAGTTTTCCTAATTTCTCTTTCAGAGGGCTTATCACTGATATATAGAAATGAAATTCATTTATGGGTGTTGGCTTTGTATCCTGCTAATTTGCTGAATTCATTTATTAATTCTAGAAGTTTCCTGGTAGAATTTTTTTGGATGCTCTAAGTATAGAATCATATAATCTGCAAATAATGATAGTTTGAGTTATTCTTTTCCTATTCATATCTATTTAATTTCTTTTGTCTAATTGTTCTGGCTAGTGTTTCAAGGACTACGTTGAATAACAGTGGTGGAAGAGGGCATCCCTGACTTGTTCCCATTTTTAGAGGAAATTCTTCCAATTTTTTTCCACTTAGGATGATGCTGGCCTTAGGTTTAGCATAGATAGTTTTTACAAAGTTGAGGTATGTTCCTACTATCCCTAGTTTTTCTAGAGTTTTGAACATAAAAGGGTGCTGTATTTTGTCAAATGATTTCTCTGCATTGATTGCTAAAATCATATGACTCTTATCTTAAAGTCTATTGATGTGATGAATTATTTTAATTGATTTCCATATGTTGAAACAACCTTTCATCCCTGGAATGAACCCCACTTGATCATGGTGCACTTTTTAAAATATGTTTTTGTATGCAATTTGCTAAAATTTTATTGAGAATATTTGCATCTATGTTCATCAGGGATATTGTTCTGAAATTTTATTCTTTTATGTGTCTCTGGTTTTGGAATAAGGGTGATACCTCATAAAATGAGTTTGGAAGGGTTCCCTCCTTTTCTATTTTATAAAATATTTTGAGGAATATTGGCATTAATTCTTCTTTGAAGGTCTTGTAGAAGTGCAGTGAGAATCCATCTGGTCCTCGTCCTTTCTTGGTTGGCAGGCTCTTGATGGCATCTTCTATTTCCTTACAAGAAATTGATCTGTTTACATTTTGTATGACCTCCTGTTACAGTTTGGGTTGGTCAAATGCCCCTAGAAATTTGTCAGTGTCTTCAGGGTTTTCTATTTTACTGGAATATAAATTTTCATAGTTTCTAATTATCCTCTGTATTTCAATAGTGTCTGTTGTGATATTTCCTTTTTCATCATGAATTTTAGTAATTTGGGCTTTCTCTCTCCTTTTTGGGGGGTAGTTAAGAGTTTGTCAATTTTGTTTATTTTTTCAAACAACCAGCTTTTTGTTTTGTCAATTTTTTGAATTGTTTCTTTTGTTTCAATTTCATTGATTTCAACCCTGATTTTAATTTTTCCTCTCTTCTACTTCTTTTGGTGTTGGTTTGTTCCTCTTTTTCTAGGGTTCTGAGATGTAGTGTTAATTCATTTCTTTCTTGACTTTTACTTCTTTTAATAAATGAGCTTAATGCAATGAACTTTCCTCTTAGCACTGCCTTCATGGTGTCCCAGAGATTTTGGTATATTCTATTGGAGTTTTCATTTACCTCTATGATTTTTTTTCTCTTCCCTGATGTCTTCTGTTATCCATGCATCATTCAATAGTGTAATATTTAGTCTCCAGGTGTTGTAGTAGTTTCTATTTTTTAGTCTGTCATTGACTTCTAATTTTATTCCATAGTGCTCAGATAGTATGCAGGGTAGTATCTCTAATTTTTTTTATTTGCTAAGACTGGCTTTGTGACATAACATATGTCCTATGATCTATTTTGGAAAAGGATTCATGTGCTGCTGAGAAAAAAGTGTATTTGCTCATTGATGATTGGAACACTCTATATATGTCTATTAAGTCTAAAGTATTGTTTTGTTGAGTTCTAAGTTTTCTTTGTTTAGTTTTTGTTAGGAAGATCTATCCAGTGGTGAGAAGCCTGTGTTAAAGTCTCCAAGTATTATTGTGTTGTGATCTATTCGATTCTTGTAGTTGAGAAGGATTTATTTGATATACATAGATGCTCCATTGTTTGGGGCATAGATATTTATTATTGTTATGTCTTCTTGATATATGATTACCTTAAGAAGTATGAAATGTCCTTCTTTATTCATTTTCACTAGCTTTGGTTTGAACTCCACTTTATCTGATATGAGGATGGAAACTCCTGCTTATTTATGCTGTCCATGTGAATGTTACATTTTTTCCTACACTTTCACTTTCAGTGTTTGGATGTCTTTTCCTGTGAGATGAATTTCTTCAAGTCAGCATATTGTTGGGTATCTTTTTTAATCCAGTCTGTTGGTCCATGACTTTTAATTCATGAACTTAGGCCATTCATATTCAGGGTTATTATTGAAATATGATTTGTAATCCCAGTCATTTTGTTTTATTTTTGGTTTTTACATTGACTTGGTTTCTCCTTTGATTGCCCCCATCCTTTTTTTTTTTAGTGTAGTTCCTCCCTTTGTATATTTTCATTGTTGGTTGTCATTTCCTCTTCATGAAGTATTTTGCCAAGAATGTTGTGTAGTGCAGGCTTTTTTGCTGTAAATTCTTGTAACTCTTGTTTATTATGGAAGGCTTTTATTTCACCATCAAATATGAAGCTCAATTTTTCTGGAGATAAGATTCATGGTTAGCATACATTTTCTTTCAGAGCTTGGTATATGTTGTTCCATAATCTCCTGGCTTTTAGGGTCTGGGTTGAAAAATCTGCTGAGATCCAAATTGGTCTCCCCTTATATGTAATCTGATTCCTCTCTCTTGTGGCCTTTAAAATTCTATCCTTATTCTGTATGCTGGGCATTTTCATTATAATGTGCCTTGCAGTAGATCTGTTGTCATTTTGTACATTTGGTGTCCTGTAAGCCTCTTGTATTTGATTTTCCAATTCATTTTTCATGTTTGGGAAATTTTCATTATTTCATTGAAGAGAATGTGCATTTCTTTGCTTTGAAATTCTGTGCCTTCTTCTATCTTGATAAATCTTAGATTTGGTCTTTTGATGCTGTCCCAAAATCCTTGGATGTTCTGGTCATGATTTCTTACCATCTTCACTGTATGGTCAAGTTTATTGTCAAAATTGTATATTTTGTCTTATTATCCAAGTTTCTGTCTTCCAGGTGATCTAGTCTACTGGTGATGCTTTCTATTGAGTTTTTTATTTGGTTTATTGTTTCCTTCATTTCAAGAATTTCTGATTGGTCTTTTTCACAATCTCTAACTCTTTTTAAAGGAATATTTTGCTACCTGTATTTGCTCTTATCTTTTTGTTAGAGTGATCAATGGTTGCCCATATTTGCTTTCCTATTTCTTTGTTGGATTGATCAATATTTGCCTGTATTTGCTCACTTAAGTCATTCTTTAATTTGCAGATAATTTTAATTATGTACATTCTGAATTCTTTATCTGACATTTCATCAATTGTGGTGTCAAAGAATTCTATTATTGTAGTATCTAGGTATATTTGGGGCACTTTCTTCCCTTGTTTTTTCATGTTGATTATGTATCTTCCTTTCTTGCAATGCTGATCTGAGGTATTGCGGTTTCTATGCTATAGTCTTGTAGATACAGATTACCTGTATCTCACCTTGGAGTTTACTTCCAGTCCCAAGCAGGTGTCCCCAGATGGACAGTACTGCCACTCAAGTTGGTGGTGGTGGTAGTAGAAGTACCTCAAGAGGGGAGTGGAAGTGGCCTTGGCTGGGCTTCCTAGGTGGTCCCTGAGGGTAGTTTGGGGCCCTCTCTTGTGCTCCTGCCAGGTGGGCAGGCACTCTATGATTTATTTTATATATGTAGATAAGATCTTTACTACTTGACTCACCCATCTGTCATTCAATAACTGATTCTAATATATAACAAAGTGCTATAAGTTTACTGGAAGTTAGGATTATTAAACAGTAAAAAAGAGCTCTTCTCATTAAAATTTGCATTTTGAGGCTTTTTTTTTACTTTATTTTTTGTTTGTTTCATAGTGGCAATTGAACTCAGGGGCATTCGACCACTGAGCCACATCCCCAGCCCTATTTTGTGTTTTATGTAGAGACAGGGTCTCACTGAGTTGCTTATTGCCTCGCAGTTGCTAAGGTTGGCTTTGAACTCACAATTCTCCTGCCTCAGCCTCCAAACGTGCTGGGATTACAAGGCTTTTTTTTTTTTTAACTGAATTATCCATACAATCCAATTTTCTTTTTGTATGTGGACAATTTTAAAAAATTAAACAGGAAAGCAGATGCTTTTTTTTTCCTGAAAATGAGTGGTAATTTTTTTTATTATGGTTTTCATGTTGTTATGAATATGATTCCATATACCAATTATAGAACATTGTCAATTCATAGAAATTCAAAACTTAGGAATAGACTAAATCATCATTTAACTTAATATTACTCAAAATGTGGTTCATAAAACATCTATTTACAGATCAGTTTACCCAAGCATTTGCTAAAAATGAAGACGATGAGATTTTAGACCTGATACATAAAAGTTTTATAAAATATATAGTGCAATACTAGGGAAAAAAATATTGTTTTCCTAATTCTGATACTACATTTTATCCTTCATATTCTTCTTTCATTCTCTTTCTGGGGTAAATTTATAAAATTGTCAATTTTGTTGTAGTTCATAAAGATAGGAATATAGTACAGTGTAAAAATTGAAGTATTTCTGAACCTATGTATGTGGATGAGCATGCATGGTTTGTGTCCAAATTGTATCTAACTCATATGCAGTCAGGCTTTCTTAGATTTCTGTAGAACTTAACCAGGTGAATTTTTTTTTAATATATACATAATTTCTTGAGATTTTACTAAGCATGTTTTTTACTTCATATCCAGGTCAAAATGAGAGAATTTATTTAAATTGCTAGTGCTAGTACATTAAAAATATCAAATTTTCCTCATAAAATGTTTAAGTATAACTGGGACAAAACTGTTAACCAAATCGACTTTTTAGAGAAAGAAAAGTATTTTCATCAAATGAGATATGCATGGGAAATTATATTTTGAAATTGCCTCATTTATTTTTTATATCAACAATGATATTAATGATCCTATTTTAAAAATATGGTTGATGATCCCTGATAATCTAATTATATATTGGACAACAACTTTAAAGGGCAAAAATCAAGTGTATCACAGAGAAAGATATATTTTAAACAAGAAACCTTGAAAACTGTTTCATTAATAATTAAATAAGTAAAAAAATCAAAAATTACAAAGTTTGAAAGGTATACAGATAGTAGAAAAATGGAAATGTATATTTTAGTGATTTGCATATGTGAAAGTTATCAGAACCAAATGTAGTTTTTCTGTCAATCCCTAACAAAAATTAATATAAATAAAACATTGAAGATATGGAGGGATTTCACACATATATGCATGATAACAAGAACTCTCATAAGCTGCTGCCAAACCACAACCTTCAGAGGAGCTCCCATAATCTTACCCAAAGAATACTTCTGCATGAACATCTGTCTAAAAACTGTTCAATCTTGGGCTGACAACACCTGTATGTTGATCTTTGTACACCTTAATTACTAATCTTTCTGGCCAAGGAATTTTGCTTCAAAATAATTTGTTTAATCCTCCTTATTTTGCCTTTAAATGTTTTCTTGTGTCCCATTCCCTTTAATATTCCCTGCAATTTCCAAGCCACACACATTCTGCATGTGTGTGTGGGGCACCCTGCTTACTCCCAGATAAATATTATTGTTTAAAGAGTCTCTTTAATTTATTATTTAGAGGATGAAGAAGAAGAAGATACATATTTTTCCTTGTAAATTTATTTAACTAATTATAAAAAAATATTCTCTGCATTAATGGTGGATATTTCTAATATATTCAATTGTTCTGCTTCATATTACTTATTCAGTTTTTTCCCTAATTTACTTATCCTTGATGCACAATTGTCCAAGGAAATTAAGTCCTGAAATCCTCTGTGTGTTTTTGTACTATGTACCACTGAATGTTTCTTTTTAAAATGATTCCATAAATTACTATATTCTAAGGGAGTAAAGATTATGGATGGTAAGCTGGATGTATTGTAAGTAACTCAGGATTCAAAGTTCATGGTAAACTCATAATGAATTATACAGAGGAGTTGCCAAAAAATTTATACAAAAAATAAAATAACCCATTAAGTACTGAGCAACTACCAATGCTTAAAGTAAGTTCTAAAACAGAAGAGTTCAATAAGTGTTTTTTATTTTAACTGGTTTATGTAAGACATCATGGGCATGCTTAAATCCAGTAAGATTCAAAGAGTATACTTTTAACCATAATGTTATATATGACAAAACTGAGTCAGAGGTGCCAAAGATTTTAGGGTTAACAGTAAAATAAAGACCAAAATCAAGTCTATAGATTCCAAAGACCATGTGTTATCCACTATTCCACACTTCCTGTCTTTAAGGGTGACATAATGCACAAGGCATTTAAAGTACTTATAAAATAAAAATATTTATAATTCCATCATGCAGAAGTTAAAGACCTAAATATCAATAAAAAGAAGCATCCAGAATAATTCCTTCCCAAAGTCTTTTCAGAAATTTTCATTCTAAATGTTGTTTTTGAAACCATGAATATAAGCATGGGTCAATATTAGTATGCCCACGTGTCTAGCACTGCTTTTCTTCTTGATGAACTTTTCTTTTAACTCAGAAAGACAAATTTCAAAGCTAGCTACCATGCAAAACTCATAGCACTGGCCTTCCAATATGGATCTGGATATCTCTTTCCCTCTGTTTTGAAATCTTACTTCAACATCTTTCAAGGTCCTTGCTAGACACTGTGCTGTTTCTGGTTTGGCCTCCTCCTTAGCATTTTGCATCTGCCCTATCCTCCAAGTTCCCATGAGCCTTTATTCTGGGTGATTCTCTCAAACTCTCATCTTCCATAAATTAACCATGTTTTGTCTGTTGACCATCTCTGTCATTACCTTTATCTTCTTTGAAAGAGAAGGATCATACTGATAATACCTTATTCATCTGTAGCTGTAGGTACATACAGTTATTAGTAACTCAGCTACAGAACTAGTTTTGCAGGTACTTTGCTGGTGTTCACAGACTGACCCCATAACTCCACGCATTAAAGCACAAATCAACAAATTTTATGAAGTACTTTCTACATTTGAGGCAGTATGAGAAATAGGCAATGCACAAGGTATAGTCCCTCCAGGATTATATTTTAATGTTTATCATGGAAATATACACAAAGATACAAAAAGTCAATATAATACAGTCCCATTTACAATAAAATACTGTTAAAATTGAGGGGGAGAATTAGGAACATTCCACTATGAAGCATTGTTGGTGAGGTTTTTGGGGGGAAAGGCACACTCATACATTGCTGGTGGAAATGCAAATTGGTACAACCAATCTGGAAAACAGTATGGAGATTCCTTAGAAAACTTGGAATGGAACCACCATTTGACCCAGCTATCCCACTCCTGGGTCTATACCCAGAAGACTTAAAAACAGCATACTACAGTGATGCAGCCACTTCAGTGTTTATAGCAACTCAATTCACAATAGCTAAACTATGGAACCAACCTAGATGCCCTTCAATAGATGAATGGATAAAGATAATGTGGTACATATATCCAATGGAATATTACTCACAATAAAAGAGAATAAAATTAAGGCATTTGCAGGTAAATGGGTGGAGTTGGAGAATATCATGCTAAGCAAAGTAAGCCAATCCCAAAACCCAAATGCTGAATGTTCTCTCTGATAAGTGGATGCTGATCCATAATGTGGGAGGGGACATGAGAAGAATGGAGGAACTTTGATCAAAGGGGAGGGAAAAAGGAGGTGACATGAGGACAATAAAGATGGTGGAGTAAGATGGACATCATAGCTCTAGCTTCATGTATGACTGCATATATGATATGATTCTATATCATGTAGAACCAGAGAAATGAAAAGTTGTGCTCCATCTGTGTACAATGAATCAAAATGTGCTCTGCTATCATGTATATCTAAGTAGAATAAATAAATAAATAAAATGAAAAGTAAAAAAAAGAAAAGAAAAATAAGTACTTACAGTGTTTTTTAAGGATTAAAGATAATGTATGTAAAACACCTGGAACATATTAAAATTTAATAAATTATAATAATTTTAAAAATTTCATGAATGTTTAAAAACTATCTTCAAAAAGTGTATTTCCTTTACTAGGAATTATACACTTAATTCTTTCACTTTTATTACAATTCTTTATTCTTTTTGTTCCTATAAGATTGAAAGCAAAGCACCTTGTGAAAGAGGATTTCTAAGCTTTGTTGAACATTTTTATTTCCAGGTTTTACAATGGTGTGTCATAAATGGTATTTGCTTAAAACATATAAATTGAATGAATGAGAGAACTGCAGGGGAACATATGATGCCACAACTTCCTGATGGCACTTCTACAATAACCATGGTTATTAACAAATTATAGCAGAATCATTGTTTTTAAACCATTTACTAAATCACAGTCTTCTTGATCAATAAAAGTACTTACCAAATCCATCCAATGTGTACACATCCTCATGAATTAGCTCTCTTCAACTCCCTTCGCTGGCAGAGAAATAATGACTTCTTTTTACTATTTCCCAGGAGTGGTCATAATTAAAGTTTGCACAATTCTGTTGCTCAATCATTGAAATTCATTGCACTGAATCAACACCTTGACAAAGATACTAATTGATAAGGAAGAAGTAATTACAGAAAGGATAATCATGTGGATTGTACTACATGAGCTTTTTATAGACTATTGAACTATTTAAGAAACACAATGGCAGTATTTCTGTCCTTTGGTAGTACATTTTCTGATACATTTTCCATTTTTAACAGTTAATTTTTGTTTCCTTTTTCCAAGTATTTTTGTATAATCTAATATTATGAGAAATAATATGTATCTTTCTACTTTTAAAATTATGTGGTCAAAATCCCAACAGCATTAAACTGGAAACTTTATTCGTTTATTTTAAAAATATGGAAATGTTGCTATGCAACACAGTTCCTACTCAGTCAGAACTTGTAACAAAGAAGAGAGAAAACAAAAGATTACACTACTTTTTTGCCATTACAATTGTGGCAAGTGCCATGAAGGAAAACTGTCTATTGTTATGATATTGTAGAACAAGAGAACACAATCTGGTTTACAACACCTGGGCCCCCAAAATCTTACCTAAGCTCTCTTGAACAATTTACAGGACTGAGACTGACAAAAACTGGAGATAAGGGCATCTCAGGCGTCCTCAGAACATAACATGACAAAATGTTTGGCTATAGGAGGAACTAAAGTAAATAGACTTTTTTTTTTTTTTTGGAGTATAATGATTGAATTGAAGAAAGATTCAAAACAGGTCTTAGAAGTAGTTAGTCGTTTCCATTTATCTAGTCATTGTAATCCTTGTAATTTTGTACAATATCAAAAGCATGGGAAGCCACTGAGGATTTTAAGTAAAAGAGTAACATATTCAGGTTTGCACTTTTAAAGCCTTTTTCTGGAAACAATAAAAAGAACAAATTATAGATAAGAACAGTAGGAAATAGGAAGCTGTTGTAATATCCCAGATGAGAATTGATAGTGAATAGATTGAGATATAACAGAGAGAGAGGAGGTAGACGAATTCAAGAAATATTTAAGAGCTACCATTTGGTAATCAACTCATTCATCTTTGGTCCTTAAGATCTTTTTTTTGGTGCTTGGGGATTTGAATCCAGGGCTTCATGCATGGCAAGCAAGCACATTACCACTGAGCCACATCACCAGCCCAGCCCTTAAGAACTTTAAAACAAGATTTACCATATGTATTGTTCTACTTTTTCAAATATTCCTATGTTTTTGTTTCTTTTCTCTATCTGAAAGGACCTAGTCTTATTATCTTTAAAACAATTCTCTGATTTTTACGTTTATATTATCCAGAGTATTGAGTACTTTAAAAGATTTTCTTTGTGATATTTTAAAATATTTAAAATATTTTAAAATTCTTCACATAACACGTAACACATTTTATTATATGTCAGTCATCAATCTATCAATTTGATTAATCTTGTAGCAAATATAATGCAATTCTTTGTTTAATCAAATAATAATTTCAGGGCTGGGGATATAGCTCAGTTGGTAGAGTACTTGCTTCTCAGGCACAAGGCCATGGGTTCAATCTCTAGCATCACAAAAAATAATAATAATAATAATAACAATTATTATTATTATTATTATTTCAAAGTCTCCTAATTGTGCTTCAGTTATCACTTTTACAGTTCTTTCCATATTTTTTCCATACTCCTACTTCCAATTTAATTTCTTGATTCTTCTTTGTCTAGGTCATGTTCAACTTTTTACTTCCTAAGATGTCTTCTTGATGATTGCAACTTATTATTTGTTATCAGTTTGGTTTCAATCAGATAAGCAGAACTACAGTGAATTATATAAATAGAGTATGCTTTTGCAGGGTTTTGACCTTATTCAATTATAAAGGCAGGTTTAATATCCTATTTAAGGCTGTTGATTCTGCTTTTGAAATCATCAGAGCAGACAGCCAGGGGAAAGCCATGACAAACCAGGGGCCCTCAGGACATCTGGGAATTCCCAAGACAAATTAAAATCTATGTCTGTCCCTCAACTCTGCGATCACCAACTTCACATGGAAAACATGTTAGCAAACTTAACCATGAAACTGCTCAGCAACTAGGTCTAGGAGTTTAAGAAACTAAAGGAGAAGAATGGTAGATACTGTAGGAGCTACAGGCCAGCTGCTGACCTACATTAAACAAGGTGACCCATCCGACCAGAAGGCATGCTTAGATGCAGAAGTGCATGATTCAGTATTAACCTGCCATAGCTGATGCTTCACTCCTGTCTTCCAAATGTTGCAGGGAAGTCTCTTATGCATAAACCTAACCTGGAATTAAACAAGAAACAGACTTCTAGAAAACATGGTTCCAGTTTAGCTATGTCAATGAAGTAAAATGTCACCAAATTGTTCTTGTAATAAATGTGTGCATATATATATTTTTTTTGGTTTATATACTGACAATCTTCTGAGTTAAAGAAAAATAATGCATCCATGTTAACTTTTAGAACAATATAATACATATAAATAACTAAATAGGCTGAATAGAAATAGGTAGATTGTAATTTATTATACTTTATTAATTGACTTAGGGAAATATGGAAATATTGTAATAAATAATACAATTTAATTAATATAATTTGTAGTGTGTGTTAACAAGAATAAAAATCTGTATAACTGATGAATTACTACTACATTGAATGTGAAGCAGGATTGTTATAACATTGTGCCGTAGAAAGCTTTCCATATAATGAGATGACAATAGTCATTGTTTTCATAAAAGACAAAAATTATAAATCATTATCATCTATGCAGCATTTTAGAGTTTGTAGACTGTTTTTCATGTGTTAGATTAACAAGCTTGGGAGCCTCACGTTTTAGATTAAGCTCCAAGATATTAGGTACTTGGCCAATGTCAACTACCTGATATATTGCTTTAGTGAAACTTTAAATTCAGGTGTATATTTTAATTATATTAATAGATCTCTTTCAGCTATCACACTGACACAAAAATATATTTAAATGTATATATATGTGTTTTATGATTTGCATTTAAAAATTAAATCCATACATTTATCTATTTTCTTTAAAAGATACAATTAAAATGAAATAAAAAAGATTTTAAGGGTATAGACCATAACAGTGAAGATCAGAGCAAGATAGATCTTTAAAAAATTGAGATATTTCAAGTATGGTTTGGAAGATAAATCTGGATGGAAGCATAGTGACTAAAGAAGCAAAGTAAGTTTCCACAAATTAGAGAGTACAAGGAGGTTCTAACAAAGTGAAGAGTCTTTTTCCTTTTAATAATTCTAGACAGTTTTGAGTATGCAGAATAAGCTAGGACTTAAGCTTAGGATGTAGGACTGATAATTAGGGAATCAGTTAAAACAGTGTTCCAGAATCTCCTGCCTTCGTTTTAGTACTGAGATGTACAACACTATCAACTGAGCAGAAAACATCCAGGGTCTAAGCATTAATCTTGGGTAAGTACATGCAAAACCTAAATTAATTATTTTCAAAAAAATTCAACTACTTATATCAAGAGAAGCAGAAGGTTGAGTGAGTGTGTCTAAAAGAGAAGTTTTCCTAATTGTGTTCTTTGGGAAAACACTAAAATAATGGTTTGTTAGCTGTTCACTTGTCCTAGACCAATGCATGCAGGAGTATAGGCTTTTTTGCATTGCAATTCTTTCTGCTGATCCAGTTGAAACCAGAACAGAAACCACAAAACAACATATATCTTAGCCGGGCGCAGTGGCTCAAGCCTGTAATCCCAGCACTTAGGGAGGCTGAGACAGGAGAATCGTGAGTTCAAAGCCAGCCTCTGCAACTGCGAGGGGCTAAGCAACTCAGTGAGACCCTGTCTCTACATAAAACACAAAATAGGGCTGGAGATGTGGCTCAGTGGTCAAATGCCCCTGAGTTCAATCCCCAGTACCATATATAAAAAGATATATATATATCTTTTTTCAGAAAAGAGAAAAAATAGAACTACAATTTAAACAATTAGTGGAACATCTAGAAAGCCCTAGGAACATGAGACATAGCATATATTCAAAATTTCACTCTAGAAAGAACACCAAGAAGAATGTATATATTATAAAAACATGTTCATAAGAAAAAAAAAGAATTTTTCAAAATCATCTTAGAAAGCCATGCAATAATTTTAATGAAATAGGTACACAGTATGATATTCAAATCAAAAGTCATACAGGTAGTAGATTTTAACAAAGTGAATACATCCCTGTAATACAGATTCAAAGCCAAGAGAGAAAATAACTTTTACCCTCTAGAAGCACCTGCTTTAATCAATTTCAACCTCTAGACCTATTTCCAGCAAATATAATCAGCACACCATTTGTTTTACTTATTTTAAAATTTTACATGCATTCATATAATATACACTCTTATGATTGACTTCTGTTGTTCAATACTTTGTATGATTATTCTATGTTGTATGGCTCAGTGATAGTTCATTGCTGAATAATAATCCATTATACCACAATTATATTTATTAATTCTACTCATGTTTGACTTGTTTCTATTACAGAATCTTTATGAATAGTGTTGTCATGAACAACATTGAACTCGTTTTTCAAGGTACATAAACATTTCTATTGGATGTACACCTGTAAGATTCGCTACTTCAAAAAGGATATATATGTTCAACATTAGTGGGCATTTTAAATTATTTTTCAAATATTTCTAATAATTTACACTTCCACCAGCAGTTGCTCTACATCATGGTCAACAACTTAGTGTCAGTCTTTTTCACTTTTGCAATTTCGAAAGGATGTAGAGTAATATTGCACAGGGATTTTGATTTGTAACTCTTTAGTGACTAAGTTTAGCACTAATTAGTGTATTTATTAGTGTTTTCAATGGCCTCATTTATGAAATATTATGTCAAGATTTTTTCCATTTTTCCTTTGAGCTTTTTTTCCTTTGTAAGTCATAGGAATTTTATCAATGAATATATAGGATATGAGCACTTTGTTACTAATATGTATTACAAATATCTTCTCTCAATATATAGTTGAATTTTTGCTTTTTCAATAACATCTGCCTAGAAATAAAAACATTTGAACTTTAATGTAAATAAATTTACCAATTTTCTTGTATTTGCATTGGTTTGTGTACTCATAAAAATCTTTATATGGTCTGTGATTAAGATATTTTTCTTGGTTTTCTTGTAGAAACATTATAGTTTGTCATATTATGATTTACAATATATCTACAATTGATTTTTGTATATGATATAAAGCCAAGAGTTCTTTTCTACATTTAATATCCAACATTTTCAGCAAGTTATTAGAAAGGAAATACATATTGTTTTTACATTACATTCTAGATCTACCTTTGTCATAAGTCACATGACCAGATTTGAGTGGGGCTCTCTTTTTGGACTCTGATTGTTGATTTATTTTTTCTTTTTTTTATAATTTATTTAAATGCATTTCAAGTCATAGTACACATATAGAGCTCAATTTTTCCATTTCTCTGGTTGCAAACCAGATAGAGTCACACCATTTGTGTCTTCATACATGCACCAAGGATGGTAATGACGATCTCAATCAACCATCTTTACTATACCCATTCCCCTTACCCTCCCCCCACCTCCACTCTGCTGCATCCAGAGTTGCTCCATTTCTCCTATGTTCCTCATTCCCATCCCCCTTATGTATCATCATCCACTAATCAGAGAGAACATTCTGCATTTGGTTTTTTGGGATTGGTTTACTTCACTTAGCATAATGTTCTCCAATTCCATCCATTTGCCTGCAAATGACATAATTTTATTCACTTTTATTGCTGAATAATATTCCATTGTGTATATGTGCCACAGTTTCTTTATCCATTTATCTATTGAAGGATATCTGGGTTGCTTCCACAGCTTTGCAATTGTGAATTGTGCTGCTATAAACATTGAAGTGGCTGCTTTACTGTAGTGTGCTGTTCTTGTCTTTAAAGTATAGGCCAAGGAGTGGGATAACTGTATCAAATGGTGGTTCCATTCCAAGTTTTTCAAGAAATCTCCATACTGCTTTCCAGATTGGTTGCACCAATTTGAAATCCCACCAGCAATGTTTGAGTGTACCTTTTTCTTCACATCCTCGCCAGCACCTATTGTTGCTGGTATTTTGGATAGCTGCCATTCTGACTGGTGTGAGATGAAATCTGAGGGTAGTTTTGATTTGCATTTCTCTAATGGCTAGAGACGTTGAACATTTCTTCATATATATGTTTATTGAGTGTATATCTTCTTCTGAGAGGTTTCTATTCAGCTCCTTAGCCCATTTATTGATTGGGTTGTTTGTTTTTTTGGTGTTAAGTTTTTTGAGTTCTTTATATATCCTGGAGACCAGTGCTCTATCTGATGTGCGTGTGGCAATAATTTGCTTCTAGAATGTAGGCTTTCTGTTCACCTCATTGATAGTTTCTTTTGCGGAGAAGAAGATTTTTAGTTTAAGTCCATCCCATTTATTGATTCTTGCTTTGATTCTTGCTTTTATTTCTTGTGCTATAGGAGTCTTGTTAAGGAATTCGGGGCCTAATCCAACGTGATGAAGATTTGGACCTACTTTCTCCTCAATTAGACGCAGGGTCTCTCGTCTAATTCCTAGGTCTGATACACTTTGAGTTGAGTTTTGTGCATGGTGAGAGGTAGGGGTTTAGTTTCATTTTACTACAAATGGATTTCCAGTTTTCCCAGCACCATTTGGTGAAAAGGCCATGTTTTCTCCAATGAATGTTTTGGCACTTTTGTCTAGTATGAGATAGCTGTATTTATGTGCATTACTCTCTGTGTCTTCTATTCTGTACCATTGGTCTACATGTCTATTTTGGTGCCAGTACCATGCCATTTTTGTTACTATTGCTTTGTAGTAAATTTTAAGGTCTGGTATTGTGATGCTTCCTGTTTCACTCTTCTCGCTCAGGATAGCTTTGGCTATTCTGGGTCTCTTATTTTTCCAAATGAATTTCATGATTGCTTTTTCTATTTCTGTAAGAAAGGACTTTGGGATTTTATTTTTTTTTTTTTAAATATTTTTTTTAGTTGTAGATGGACACAATGTCTTTATTTTATTGTTTGTACGTGGTGCTGAGGATCGAACCCAGGGCCTCACGCATGCGAGGCAAGCGCTCTACCGCTGAGCCACAATCCCAGCCCCGACTTTGGGATTTTAATTGGAATTACATTGAATCTGTATAGCGCTTTGGGTAGTATGGCCATTTTAATAATATTGATTCTGCCTATCCAGGAACATGGAGGTCTTTCCATCTTCTAAGATCTTCTTCAATGTCTTTCTTTAGTGTCTTGTAATTTTTGTTCTAGAGGTCTTTCACCTCTCTTGTTAGATTGATTCCCAAGTATTTTATTTTTTTGGAGGCTATTGCAAATGGAGTAGTTTTTCTAATTTCTCTTTCAGAGGACTCATTGCTGATGTATAGAAATGCATTTGATTTATGGATATTGATTTTATATCCTGCAACTTTGTTGAATTTATTTATCAGTTCTAGAAGTTTTCTGGTGGAACTTTTTGGATTCTCTAAGTATAGAATCATGTCTTCTGCAAATAATGATAGTTTGAGTTCTTATTTTCCTGTTCATGTCCCATTAATATCCTTCGTCTGTCTGATTGCTGTGGCTAGAGTTTCAAGGACTATATTGAATAAAAGTGGTGGGAGAGGGCATCCCTGTCTTGTTCCAGTTTTCATAGGGAATGCTTCTAATTTTTCTCCATTTAGGATGATATTGGCCATAGGCTTAGCATATATTGCTTTAACAATGTTGAGGTATGTCCCAACTATCCCTAGTTTCTCTAGTGTTTTGAACTTGAAAGGGTGCTGTATTTTGTCAAATGCTTCCTCTGCATCAATTGATAGAATCATGTGATTCTTATCTTTAAGTCTATTGATGTGATGGATTATGTGTATTGATTTCCAAATGTTGAACCAACCTTGCATCCCTGGAATGAACCCCACTTGATCATGGTGCACTATTTTTTTAATATGCTTTTGTATGCAATTTGCCAGAATTGTATTGAGAATTTTTGCATCTATGTTCATCAGGGATATTGGTCTGAAATTTTCCTTTTTTGACGTGTCTCTGTCTGATTTTGGAATCAAGGTGATACTAGCCTCATAGAATGAGTTTGGAAGGGTTCCTTCCCTTTCTATTTCATGGAATAAATTGAGGAGTATTGGGGTTAGTTCTTCTTTGTAGGTCTTGTAGAACTCGGCTGAGAATCCATCTGGCCCAGGGCTTTTCTTGGTTGGAAGGCTCTTGATGGCCTCTTCTATTTCCTTGCATGTAATTGATCTGTTTAAGTCATGAATGACCTCCTGGTTCAGTTTGGGTAGGTCATATGTCTCTAGGAATTTGTCGGTGTCTTGAGGGTTTTCAATTTTATTGGAATATAATTTTCAAAATAGTTTCTGATTATCCTCTCAATTTCAGCAGGGTCTGTCGTGATGTTTCCTTTTTCATCACAAATTTTGGTAATTTGGGTTTTCTCTCTCCTTTTTTTTGTTAGGGTAGCTAAGGGTTTGTCAATTTTGTTTATTTTTTTGAAAAACCAGCTTTTTCTTTTATCAATTTTTTGGATCGTTTCTTGCGTTTCAATTTCATTTATTTCAGCTCTAATTCTAATCATTTCCTGTATTCTACTTCTTTTAGTGTTACTTTGTTGTTGTTTTTATAGGGCTTTGAGTTGTATTGTCAAGTCATTGATTTGTTGCCTTTACCTCTTTGAATATGTGAGCTTAATGCAATGAACTTTCCTCTTAGTGCTGCCTTCATAGTGTCCCAGAGATTTTGGGTGTTGTATCAGAGTTCTTATTTACCTCCAAGAACTTTTTTTTATCTCTTCCCTTATGTCTTCTGTTACCAATGCATTGTTCAATAGCAAATCATTGAGTCTCCAGGTGTTGTTGTAGTGGCTTCTTTTTTTTAAACTGTCATTAATTTCTAGTTTCAGTCCATTATGGTCAGATAGAATGTAGGGTAGTATCTCTATTTTTTTGTATTTACTAAGACCTTGCTTTATGGCATAGCATATGTTCTATTTTGGAGAAGGATCCATGAGCTGCTGAGAAAAACGTGTATCTGCTTGTTGATGGATGGAATATTCTATATATATCCGTTAAGTCTAGACCATTGATTGTTCTATTAAGTCTTGTAGATTCTTTGTTTAGTTTTTGTTTGGAAGATCTGTCCAGTGGTGAGAGAGTTGCGTTAAAATCACCCAATACTATTGTGTTGGGATTTATTTGGTTCTTGAATTTGAGAAGGGTTTCTTTGACGAACATGGCTGCCCCATTGTTTGGGGCATAGATATTTAAGATTGTTATGTCTTGTTTATGTATGATTCCCTTGAGCAGTATGAAATGATCTTCTTTATCCCTTTTCACTAACTTTGGTTTGAAGTCCACTTTATCTGCAATGAGGATGGAAACTCCTGCTTGTTTACGCAGTCCATGTGAGTGATAAATTTTTTTCCGTCCTTTCACCTTCAGTCTGTGAGTATCTCTTTCTATGAGGTGAGTTTCTTGGAGGCAGCATATTGTTGGGTCTTTTTTTTAAATCCAATCTGCCAATCTGTGTCTTTTAATTGCTGAGTTTAGGTCATTGACATCCAATGTTATTATGGAGACATGGTTTGTATTTCCAGACATTTTGGTGTATTCTTTGGTTTTTAACGTGACTAGCTTTCTCCTTTGGCCTTTAATATAGCTCCTCCCTCTGCAGGTTTTTGTTATTGTTTTTGATTTCCTCCTCATGGAATATTTTACCAAGCATGTTCTGTAGTGCAGGCTTTCTTGCTGTGAATTCTTTTAATTTTTGTTCATCTTGGAAGGTTTTTATTTCATCTTCAAATCTAAAACTTAATTTTGTTGGATATAAGATTCTTGGTTGGCATCTGCTGTCTTTTAGCACTTGGTATATGCTTTGCCATGATCTTCTTGCTCTCAGGGTCCAGGTTGACAAGTCTGGAGTGATCCTAATTGGCTTCCCCCTATATGTAATCAATTCCTTTCTCTTATGGCTTTTAAGATTCTCTCCTTATTCTGAATGTTAGGCATTTTCATTATGATGTGCCTTGGTGTAGGTCTGTTGTGATTTTGAACGTTCGATGTCCTGTAAGCCTCTTGAATTTGGTTATCCAATTCATTCTTCACATTTGGAACATTTTCTGATATTATTTCATTGAATAGGTTGCTCATTCCTTTGGTTTGGAGTTCTAGGCCGTCTTCTTTCCCAATAATTCTCAAGTTTTGTCTTTTGATGTTATCCCATAGTTGTTATCCCAATGTTATCCCATTGTTCTGTTCATGGCTTCTTACCATCTTCACTGTGTGGTCAACTCTATTCTCAAGGTTAAATATTTTGTCTTCAGTATCTGAGGTTCTGTCTTCCAAGTGGTCTAATCTGTTGGTGATGCTTTCCATTGAGTTTTTAATTTGGTTTATTGTTTCTTTCATTTCAAGGATTTCTGTCTGGTTCTTTTTCAGATCCTCTATCTCCTTATTGAAGTGATCTTTTACTTCCTGTATTTGCCTATGTATCTCTTTATCAAAATGGTCTTTTGCTGACTGGGCTTGCTCTCTTATATCATTTTTTATGTCACAGAGCATTTTAGTTATGTACATCCTGAATTCTTGTTCTGTCATTTCTTCTGCTGTACTGACCATGGATTCAAGTAGTGTGTTATCTTGATTTGTTTGAGTCACTTTCTTTCCTTGTTTTTTCATGGTGATTGTGTGTCTTTCCTTCTAGCTCTGCTGATCCAAGTTGTTACAGTTTTTACTCCTATACAGGTATAGTTTCCCTGCAGGGTTTCAAAACCTCTCTTTTAAAGGGGAGACCGATATTGATTGATCTCAGTACAAGCAATATATAGTTTCAAACCAAGTAGTTCCTAATAGTTCCCAAATACATTTACAGTTTAGTTATGATATACAACAATTATGGTTTCCTTTACAATCTATATTATGTAAACAATAATTTCGCACAATGGTCTATAGTTTCTGTTGGTGGCTAGGGAAACTTGAGGGTGGGTGTAGGATAGATTGTTGGGGTAGTAGGAAGTGAGGATATGGTTATTAGATCTTAGAAAGCATAAAAAGCGAATCCAAGAGAAGTTAGCTATTACTAGAAAGAGCGACTGAGAGTTGAGGAATATCAGTAAGGAGGAAGAAAAGGCAGTACAGCAAGGAGATAAGATATCAAAAAGAATAAAACATATGAAAGTGTGAGTTATAAAACTATATAATACCACTCTAGTATACAGTTCAGAAATCCCAATCTACCATGACCCACTGTATAACAAATACTTGGTTTCACAACTGTTGGGGATTAGATGGTAGGAAAAAAGTGAGAGAAGAGGGAAGGAAAAAGAAAGAAAGGAAAGAAGAAAAGAGCTGTGAAATAAAACAAAAAGATCAAACAGTAGAAATATTAGGAGAAAAAGATAAGGGATAAAATAAAAAATAAGATTAAAAAAAGTAAAAAAAAACAAGTCTCTATGTAAATAGACAGGTGTGGTTCCTTTCACCTCCAGTAGGTGGCATTGTCCGTTGCTTGCTGGGCTTTCCCCACTGGTGTCCTGCATGTGGGTTTCACAGCTGGGTGTAACTCTGGGTCGGGCTGCTGGTGAAATCGCCGTCTTTCACCATGTTCTGTGTTGAGTTCAGTTTGTTCCAATGAGCTGTCCCACACCCCCTCGTAGAAGCAGGCCCTGCCCGGGTCAGGCCCTGGGCTGGGGCTCCGAACCGCCTACAGCAGAGCTGCGGGCTGTAGCACGCAGGTTGCTGCTGAAGTCACACTGCTAGTAGCAAATGCTGCTGCCTGGTGGCTCTGCATACACGCACAAGTGGAATTCCTGTGGCGACAGCTGTAGGATAATGTCCAGAAGCTGTCTGGGAGATGCTAATTCCACAACTTCAGTCGCCGTTTCTGGGGTGACTGCGCCACCTGTCTAGGTCACCATCTTGGAACCGTTCTGATTCTTGATTTAATTGCTTATTCTGTGTTAATATTCCATAACTTACTATAACTTTATGTGAGGTATTAATAATACCTGATTCTATGGATAATATTAGTACACCAGGATTTTTTCTTCACAATTGACCTAAATATTCAGATATTGCAATGTTAAAACATAATTTCCAGGATAATTTTTTTAAAAATCATAGAAGGTTGGAGAAAAATCAAATGTGCTAAAATGAAGAATTTAAAAGTAAAAACAAAACTACTGGCAGAAAAAGAAATGTAGTATAACAAATCAGATGGTAAAAATTCTCAAAAGCAGAAATTCCAAGGGAAAGAATTTAGTAGAGTACATAAAGGGGAATAAAGGGAAGGGAGGGAGATAGGAATAGGAAAAACAATAGAATGAATCTGACATAATTTTCCTACATACTTAAATAAATGCATCATAATGAATCCTACCATAACGTATGTCCACAAGAAGGGAATTCTAACTAGAATAAGATATATTCCATGCTTGTACAATCATATCAAAATGAATTCCACTATCATGTATAAATAAAAAGAAGCAATAATAAATAATATAAAATCAGAAATTGGTCCAAAAATGAGAAATAGATGGGAGGTGATTGACAATCAGAAAATATATTTAGAACAATTAATAGCATTTTCACAGAATTCTACAGAACTCCACATCCAATTCAAAGTCACTGTTAGTGTTATCAATTAATTGCCAGCACAACCACCACTCAGAACTGCTGTTCTAAATAACTGAGATTGCAAACATGCTTTCAAGTAAAAGTGATAATTCATTTCCCCCAGAGTTTAAATCAGGAGATATATAACAAGGTATCTAATCTATCTGGGATAAAGATGGGTTTTTCTTAAAGGACTTAAATATCCCCTCACTTTAAAATAATCAGCGTCTTAAAATTTTTTACAATATTATAACAAATGATATTTCACTTCATTTAAAAACTGTTTTTTGCAATATATTAAGTTGCTCTTTTAGAACATGAATAATATGAACAAATATATTACTAAAATATGCATCCAAAAGATCTAGAAAAGAAGCTTAGGAGGTATAAATTAGTCAAATTCTGACTATATAATTTTAATGAAAATTAAGTTCATGTGACTATGGCAAGCAAACGTTATATTTTTAAAATCTTGGTTTTAGGGAGGGTTTTGATTTCTTGGTCTATTCGTTTATTATATTTCTTCTCCATAAGCCTCATATTGCATGGACAGTGCTTAAATAAATCCATTTGAAAGCTAAAACTCATTTCCACACAATTGTGTTAAAGAATCAATGATTGCTTGAAATTTTTAAGGATTCATCATGATACATTCAGTTGAATACACAGGGCTTCACATTTTTAATTTAATTGTTTAATAAAATCTATTCTATTACATTTCTAGCAGTAAACATTATGATGGCAGTGCATCATCTCTACTAATAAACAATATTTTTCAACTTTAGTTATGCCCTTGTCAAAGAGTCTGGACTATTTGATGTGAGGTGTCATAATGTAGCATTTCAGTTAACGTGTACTAGTTTCATGGTATAACCCTCTCTAGTCAATGTTAACACTTCAACCTCATTAAAGTATAACGTTATGTAAGTAACTATTGTTAGTCCTAATATTAATTCTCTGTACTCAAGTAATTGAACCTAAGAGCAGTGGCACAGAAAGAATTACTGATTTAATTTAGGTTATTTCTCAGTGAGCATTTTAATCTAAGTATAATGTAAATTACACTAACTGACCCAGGATAAGTGCAAAAATATATTAAAATAAGAAATCAGTCATTTGTAAAACATTTATATTTCAGTTGGTCAAATTATATAGATGATACACAATGTGTTTTTCTTTTACAATTATTATCACTAAACTCCATATTCAATCTGCTTAAAGCAAAAAATATCTTTGAGGTCAGCACTGGTATTTCAAATACCAATTTCTTCTTTGCAAATATTGCTAAGAATTATACAGAAGAGAAAGAAAGAAGGAAGAGATTCTAGCAGATGTATCCAGATATTAAGAGACTCTTTTTTTTTAGATAGTGTGTAACTTCTGATAATTTGATATTGAATAGAAAAGCAGGCAATCCGAGGAAGAATAGATGAAAAAAAGAAAGCTATAATTTGAGAATTATTATATTTGAGTCAAAATTACATAGCTTATCTATCTGATTTAATATCACAAATGTCTGAAAAACATATATTTGTGTTCCTATTTTATAGTTAGAAAAACTGAGACCCACAGATTTAAGGAAGTTTGCCCACGATCACACAGTTATTGGGTAGTATGTGCATTTGTTATTTTTTGCAGTTATCTATATTTCCTACTTTCTTTTAGTAACTATAAACCAATTTTATTCTGGTGATCATGGTTTCCCAGCTTCATTCCATAGGACTATTGAGCACTGGATAGGCTGACACTCTTCCCTCTCAGTTTTTGAGATATGTATACATATTAGGCCAAAACGATTGGTTCAGACCTAATCCAAAGGAATTGGTCCAATTTTCATTTGAATCACAAGAAGAAGAAGAAGGAGAAGGAGAAGGAGAATAAGGAGAATAAGGAGAAGGAGAAGGAGAAGAAGAGGAAGAGGAGGAGGAGGAGGAGGAAAAGGAGGAGGAAGAGAGGGGAGGAGGAGGGAGAGGAAGAAGAAAGTGTTCTTCTTCATCCTAGTGATCATAGAAGTGAACAACGAGGTATTAGCTATTGCCTAATCCAAAAATACCTTCTCAGAGAATTGAGCCCAAAGATTGAAATGAAAGTTACCAAGGGGAGAGAAATATTATTTACTTATTCACTTTTTTGTTTCCAGTGCTAGGAATTGATCTTGAGGTCTCACACATACTAAGAAAGTGCTCTACCCCTGAGCTACATCCCAAGCCCATGAAATAATATTTAAATAGCACTTTTGAATTTCTAGATCGAACTAAATCTAAAGTTTGGCCACTAGTAAATACTTCCTCCACTTTAATTTTTCATATTCCTTCCTGAGTACATTTAATTTGGATTTTCTGTAAATGACAACACAAGGAGTTCTCATTAGTAGGCAAAGCTAGGACTGAAAGCCAATCTGTCTGTATACTTGCTACAAGTATCCATGATAAGCAGCCTAAATTCACAAAGACTAAGTAAATCTAATATTATAAATTAAATTAAAAGCAGGCAAATATGTCTAGTAAAAGTCATTAAAACATTTCACTCAGTAAATGTAGATGAAGGTCAGGGAAACATTTCACAATAAATCGAAATCATAATCCATGTTTTATGTGTCTTAGTTAACTGTCTACTTAAAATGATATAAAATTCACTAGGTTCAAGAACAGTCCTTAGAGAGCTCTAATCCTTCTGAAATAATCTGCCAAAGTTTAAAGACATCTGTCACAACCTAATTCCAAACCCGAGCAGGTAATCAGGGATAACTACTGATCCCCTAAGTTGCTGGCATTTCCTAGTTACCTTCAGAGAAAGGATGAAATAGCCTTTGTACCTATTGCTATTTACTGAGATATTACTGAAAAACTCACTAGGAATAGCTTGAAAAATTATAGAAATGCTTTTAATATATAGCATTAATTAAAAATACTACATATACATATTACACATGGAAAATAAATACTTTTGAAAAATAATATGTTTATCCATGTTATTCATGGAACAAAGGATACAGACACTCATTTCTCAAATTGACAAACCCACAATCAGGTGCTGTTACAGAGAACCAATACTAGACTCTACCTCTAGCTGTTCCTAGTCATAGTCTATTCCCAAGCCTCCCAGGGACCATTAGTATACATTCTTCAGTTTTCCAGTATCACATTCTTAATTGGGGAATGTGGAAATTGTTCTTATTTTCATTCCTGTATCTTCGTTGTTTCATTCCATGATCTCTCATCACATGCATCTTCTATAAAAAACAGAATACTCTCTTCCTTGGCCTCAACTCCATTATTCTCCAGTGAAAACTTGTCTTCTATCTTCAGTACATGGAATAAATATTTGCAATAATACTTACAATGAAAGGTTCATAATAACAATGCTATGAAACACACTTTTACTCACCTATACTCACCTTTAGTTTTCAGGAATATTTATTTCTGCATTTATCTATTCAACAAGTTTATACTGAGCACATAGCATGTGCCAAGCACTGCTCTAGGCATGAGGTATAAGTTAGTAAAATTAGATAAGATTCTAATCTTTATGCTTCTTACATTTTCTGGGAAATAAAAAAAGAAAATGCACACATAAAACATGTTCAAAGAAATTTTTCATAATAAACAGAGTAAATGTGCTTAGAAAGAAAAGGTGTGGGCGGAGTGACTAATTTTAATGGGGTGTTTAAGGAAGACTGCATTGATGAGGTAAGACCTGAAAGAGAATCTGAATGAGCTTTGTGAAGGTCTGGAAAAAAGGAATTCCTAATAAAGACAATGGCTAGAACCAAGACGCTGAGGCAAGAACCATTTTAGCTTATTCAGGAATGATTTGTTCTAGTAGGTTTTGTTGTTTGTTTAATAATAAAAAAATTGAGACTCGTAGAAATGATATGACTTTACTCCAACCCCTACACCTAGAACCAGAGCCAAGATTCATTACTGATCCCTCTCACTGTGCAATGAGATTTTTTTTCAAATATAAACACTATTGATTGAGGTTTTGTGAAGGAAGCTTGGTAATTAAACATAAATTGGTAAAGACTAGAGATACATACTCTTGAATACCTCCTTAAAATTAAGAGTTGATTTTATTCAACTTTTTATCTGCAGTGTTTAGTGTAATGACTACTATAAACTTATTAATATAAGTCAAGATTGCATTTAATCTGAGATTTGGAATTTGGCATTCTCAATTCAAGGATGAGGTATATCATTCAATATATAATATATTGAGCTATATCAAATCATATATCTTCTGAGTCTTCATTTCCTTAATTTTTATAAAAGGAAATATATAACCTAAACTGAGATTATACAAATTAAATGATAGTATCAATCAGAGATATTTTATTAAATATAATATTGTTGGCTTTATAAAATAACTATCAAATTATACTGTTTTCATAGATGGCAGTGCCTCAGAGCATAGGAAAAGGTGATGTTGGCAAGGCTAACGTGTAATCCCAAGGTGAGGGTGTTCTTTCAATATCCAGTAGTTTAAAGGACTGTGGATGAATGTAGGCCCTGTATTTGGGAATATTAAGGAATTCTCCTGTCGAATATATTTGGAAACTTAAAGGTAAATACATGAGGAATATTAGAATCAAAAGGATCCAAAACAAGTGATAAATGTAAGACCTCCAGCTAGAGAAAACAATTGTATTTATCTTTAAAATGGCTCATTTTAATAAAACATCTGCTACATGCTTGAATTATCCCAGATAAAAAATCAGAGTGAGTACAGGCACATAGGGAAGGCAATATGAACACAGATGCTGGGGACTGCTGATTTAAAAAATGGTTGCAGTGTCATATAACCATGAAACCTGATGATTTTTAAAATATTATTGCAAAAATTCACTGGTAAATTATGAAACCAATCTCACCAATAAAAGTAGAAGGAAGTGAATGGAGTCACTTAGGGATAGTAGTCCTGGTAAAGCACTGCAGTGAGAAACTGTTTGACCGAGTATTGTCAAAAATTTGAAAACTCTGAGATTGTTCCCATGTTGCATGCTAACATGATAACTTGTCACAGTCTTGACAGTGCTGGAATAAATAACAAGCTTCCTGAGTTAGAGAAAAAGGAATTTCGTACTCACGACATAGTAGGCCATTTGAGTTGTATGTTTGCTTTGAATTGGCTTGTCCCCAAATTCCACTAATTGATGCAGAATGATGGAGATAAATACAAAGGATTTGTGTCATAGCTGAGGAACCTTGAACCTCATAAATCCCAAGCTTCTAATCAGAGCCAATGGTAAACCTGCCCAAACTTTGGTCCAGAGAGAAACATTATTGTTAATATCCTCTATGATAAACTCATTTGCCTCTGCTCCAGAAGATACAATCATCATCTTTTAAGGCTTAAAATACATTGGAATAAAGCTGTCAGTGCTTCTGCTCAGCAAACATTAATTTTCCCCCTGCAAAAAATATGAAAAGTTGTCTCCTATAGGAAAGCTAAGAAAAATTCATGCAGACCTTTCAAGGGCTTTGAAGTGTAAGACTAATTAATGATCTAGAACAAGTTGTTTTAAAGCTAAGAGTTGTCATAAAAATGGGAAGAATGTTTTACTTTAGCATTATGGTAATAGGAAGATCATTTATAAAACACAATATGAAGTGTTGAGGGTCTGCACTTAAATGATGTTAGTGAGAATTAAAGTTCATGGTAATAATTTTCAGTATTTCAGTGGAAACTGCAGTCTTACTAATAGGACATAATGACTTACCCTGGAAAATGAAAGAAAATACTTTTAAATGACATCATCTCTACATATAAATTTTATATATGTAAAAGGGATATTCTAAATATGCTAACAAAAATAAGACATTATATTTTTTATATGGATAATCATTTTTTAAATTTGGAAAATTGGTTTAATAGGGTCTCTACATATAGAAGTAATGTTTTGCTTGGATTTAGATACTTATAAGCATTATGTTTTTTGTTTGTTTTGGTAATGAGGGTTGAACCCAGGGGTTCCTAAGCACTGAGCCACATACCCTAGCCCTTTATTTATATTTTATTTAGAGATAGGGTCTCACTGAGTTTTTGAGGATCTTGCTAAGTTGCTGAGACTGGCTTTGAACTCGCGATCCTGCTGCCTCAGCCTCCCAAGCTGCTGGGATTGCAGGTGTGCACCACTGCACCTGGCCTCACAACATTTTTTATTAGTGCATTATAGTTGTACAAACTGATGGGATTTGTTGTTACACATTTGTATATATACACAATACACAATGTAATAATATAGTTTGGCCAAAATCACTCCCCTCCACCACCCCTCTCCCTCCCCACCTCCCACACCTTGATCCCTTTCCTCTAATGATCTCCCTTTGATTTTCATAAGATTCCCATTTTTCTTTTCTTTTTTCCTCTCTACTATATATGAGAGAAAACATGACCCTTACCTTTCTGAGTTTGATTTATTTCACTTAACAATGGTATCTGGTTCCATCCATTTTCCTGCAAATTACATAATTTTCATTTTTCTTTATGGCTGAATTAAAAATTCCAATGTGTATATGTGCCACATTTTCTGTATCCATACATCCATTGATGGACACATAGTTTGGTTCCACAATTTGGCTATTGCAAATTCTGCTGCTATAAATATTAGTATGCATATAATACTGTAGTGTGATGATTTTAATTTTTCAGGATAAATACCAAGGAGTGATATAGCTGGGTCATATGATGATTCCATGCTTGTCTTTTGAGGAACTTCCATACTGATTTCCATAGTGGTTGCACTAATTTATAATCCCACCAACAGTGTAAAAGTATAAAAATAGGACATTTTAAAAGTCTTTATGGCAATTGTCTATTTGTACAAAAATAAATTTAGATGTGTATTCTACACCAACCTCCCCCCCAAGTAACTTCAAGATAACTGAAAAAAATGTTTTCAAATGAAAAAATAAACAAAATTGATATACTAGAATAAAATATTTGTGTGCATGTGTGTGTGTATATATATATACACACATACATATATACACATATATAAAATACACAGGCATATCACACGCATACTGTTGATTCTGTCCTAGATAACAACCATGAAGCAAATTTTGCAAAATTAAGCCAAATAACCTAATTTTTTGTTTCCCAGTACATATAAAACTTATTTTTACACTCCTAAATGTGATATCATTATGGCTAAAAAGTGGACATACCTTAATTTTAAAATACATTATTGCATGGAACTGCCAAGCCTATAGAAGTTGAAATGATTTTATCAGTAGAGGGTCTTGCTTCATGTTGATGGCTGCTGACTGATGAGAGTGTAGTTGCTAAAGGTTTAGGAGCTGTGGCATTTTTAAAAATAAGCAACAGTGAGGAAATTTGCTTCAACAATTGACTCTTCCTTTCATGTAAGATTAATCAGTGAAACAAAAGATGGCCTAGTAGAGGGAGTGTGTCATTTCCAATTGCTCTGTGACCTGGAATCAAAATAGTGATAACATTGCTTCTAAGTAAGGTGAGTGATGGAGAGAATACACTGAATTTAAATATCAGAATCATAGAGACAGAAATTCAGGTGCTTTAAACATAATATAGGAAAAATGTCTCCGTAATCCAGCAGATAACACCCACAGTGGACCACAGAAGAGAAAAAGGCAACTTGAACAGAAACACTAAATTTGTGAAGAAAACTTTGTACAGGGGAACCTGTGGAACAGAAGGGTGGTCTGAACTTGAGTGACCCATAGGCAAAACAGTGAGTCATGCTCTGTCCTGCTGAAAAGTACTGAGGTGGGATGCTATCTCCAAACAATCATAAAGGGCTTTTTGCTGTGGGAGCCAGGGAGGTTACAACAAGCATTAGCTAACTGTCCCAGTGTGTTCCTGCCCTAGAATCTAGACTCCTCCTGGCAGGGCACAACTGAGGTAGACACAGAGGGGTTTTTGCCCATGGGGAATCAGGCAAGGTAAACTGAGTAGAGGTTTTGAGCTTTCCCCTGGGATTTAGGGCTTGAGGGATTTGATCCAAGACACTGGACAGGTGGGCAAATATTTGCATGGGGTCTGATTCTGGGGAGACTGCATTTGAGGGCAGCAGGATATATGATAATAGCAGAAAGCTGGTTGCTTCATCCCAACAGTAGCACTCAGGGATACTGAACACTGAGCCACATCCCCAGCCCTATTTTGTGTTTTATGTAGAGACAGGGTCTCACTGAGTTGCTTAGCACCTCACTGTTGCTGAGGCTGAAACTTTTCTATCTTAAAAATTTTATTTTCAGGTCTTTTGGTCACAGCCACAAAAAAGCTGACTAAAACACTATGTGTCACTATAAATATGGACTTTAATTCATTGGGATAAATATAAAGGAGTGGTATTGTTATGGGGCATACTGCTCAGAAAATACACCAAGACCTGATGGATTATGTCCAAATTGGAGTGTCTTTATTTGTCAGCCAATCCCAGTGATATTAGCCAGCCGGAGACTGTTTCCAACAAGACCCTGCAAGGAACAGTACCAAGCCTGAGCATTTCAGGGTACTTAAAGACAAAAACCACATTCTGGTTGGCATAGCTGCAAGCTAGCAAGGGCACAGAAGCTGAATTGAGCTGCTAGCAAAGGAATGCGTACAATGCAATCTATACATTCTGTACATATTTGGCACTTTTCATACTCATTTGTACCTGACAAACTCCGTACCTTCCATGGTCATTTATAATTGATAAAGCTCTGGGTTCATCACAGGGTCATAAGGAACTAAAATGGATGCCTTAGCTAAGATAGAGTCACTTATGCTAACCTCGTCCACAACAGTGTATTTGGGTCAAATGTTGGTTCCCTGCCATGTCTTTTGAGGAATCTCCATACTGATTTCCATATTGATTGTACTAATTTACAAGCATACCAACAATGTGAAAGTGTTCCTTTTTATCCACATCCTCTTCAGCATTTATTATTGTTGATATTCTTGATGACTGACATTCTAACTGGTGTGAGATGAAATCTCAGTGTAGTTTTTAGTTGGAGTTTTCACTATTTGAGACTTTTTAGCTCTTGTTTTTGTTTCTTTTATTTTTCCTTCTTTCTTCTCTCCCCTCTTCAACAGCCAAATTTGTTTATTCTCCCTCTCATTATTTTTTTCCTTAGAGTTATTTTTAATTTTCCTTTTTTATAACCATCACTTCTCTCCTGCTATACTTGTTTACCTTTTTAATACTATAAACATTTTTTAATCTTCCCACTCAATTTTCTTTCCTCTTAAAACACTGTAATTTTACTATCTTTAAAAAGAATTTAGTTTATATAATTACTGACCCCACCATTAATGTTTGCATAGATTTGGATATGAGTTGTCCCCCAAAAGTTCACGTGTGATCCAATGCAAGAATGTTTAGGGGTTAAATGATTCAGCTCTGAATCATTCAATGAACAAGTCAGTGAATTAATCCACTTATATGGATTAACATGGTGGTAAAGGTAGACAGGTAGGATATGACTGGAGTAAATAGGTGACTTTGGGACTGCCTTTGGTTTTATATTTTCTCTCTGATGAACAGACTTCTTTCTGTTTCCTGTTATGTCCTGAGCTGATTTCCCCTGTTATGTCCTGAGCTGATTTCCTCTGCCACACCCTTCTTGCATGGTGTTCTGACTTATATCACTCCTAGAGCTACAGAGTTGACCAACTATAGACCTCTGAAACCATGAGCCAAAATAAACTTTTTCTCTAATAAGTTGTGTGTTTATTGGGTCTTTTGGTCATAACAACAACTAACTAAAACAATGTTGTTGTGGTTAATATTAAATGGGGTATAGTTGATTCCCACCACCTACTTTAGTGCTAAATGTAGTTCATGGTTATTTATTGCTATTGCTGTAGATAAATGCTGACCCTGTCATTCCTCTTTTCATGGTAATTAAATGTATCCACACCAGAATAGGCACAAAGACATTTATTCTAATATTGCATATAGATTATGATAGTTATTGCTTTTGCTTCTTTCCTTTTTATAAGAGGGGTTGGGAAGCAATTAGTACACTACTATTTTACATAGGAAGAAACTTCATAGCTAAACTACACCCACAATTCAGCAAAGTGGCAGTGCAACTTCCTCCACAAACAAACAAATCAGGCTCAAGCTTTGACAATATTATAATACATAGAATAGGGGAGAGAAAAGCCATAATCCAATGATCAGCTCCCAAATAGGAATGAATAAAGGGGAACATCAGGTTTCATTTCCTATAGCAAAATCAGAGAAATATTACTAAAATAAAGCTCAGGAAAACACAAAGCACTGCAGATCTTTTTAAGAGTGAACTAATTCAGTAGTTCTGCAGCTGCAAACTGTGAGGCATTTTGAGATGAAACTAACACTTGGGTTACATTGAACATATGTGTTGATAATAAGAGATACTAACAATACAGCAATTATTACAAAAGAAACAAATGCAGGAAAAAGGACATTCTCATAGAAGAAGGATCTATCTGGACATATGCACAAATCCAAGATCTGAAAACATGAGGAAACAGGCAAATAAATATCAACTCCAAAATTACAATCTCCCAACAAAGGACTTCACAGACATGAAGGAGAAGAAATTCCAGAGAAAGAATTTTAAAAACATATTACTATAATGTTAATGAGCTAAAAGATGATCTAAAAAGGAATTAAGTGTTGAACTAAGAAAGAAATTCTAGGAGATGAAAGACCTTTTTAAAAAAAAAAAGAAAGAAACTGTGATTAAGAAAAAACAAATCAGAACTCTTAAAAGTAAAATAAATGATGAATCAAATTTTAAAATTCAGTTGAATATATCACCAACACAATATGCAGAAAACAAAACCTCAAACTTCAAACACAGAGTATTTGAGCTGGAACACTCAATAGAGTGTAAAAGACCAAACTGAAGAGCCATCAGGACAGAAAAAGGCATAGAAATATAAGCTAATGGCATTAAGAAAATTTTCAATAAAATAATAGTTGAAAAATTTCCAAATTTTACTAATAAAATGGACATCCACTAACAGGAATATATAAAACCCCAAATAGAAAAGATCAAAAAAGAAACCAACATACATCATTATAAATTTTCTAACATATGAAATATTAAAACCACAAGAGAAAAAAGTCATATCACATTTAGAGGTAGACCAATAAGACTTATGTCAGAATTCTCAACTAAGGCTTAAAAAGGCAGAAGGGCTTGAAATGATGTAACTCAAGCTCTAAAATAAAACAATTGCCAGAAAGTGTTGCTATGTCCAACAAAGCTACCATTCAAAAGCAAAGAAGAAATAAAAACTTTCCTTGGTAATAATAAACTAAAAGAATTCATAATTACTGAAAGTGCACTACAGAAAACACTTAAAGAAATATTGCCTATGAATACAAGAACAATCCCCAAAGCTCTCAAATGGATGAAGTTCTACAGAAGAGCAAGAGCAATTAAGCAAATGCAAAATTCAGAGTGAAATCTATGAAACAAACCAAAATGTCTGGAAATAATAAAGATCTCTCCATAACAACACTGAATATAAATTGATCTCAACTCTGTAATTAAAAGGCACAGGGTGATAGAATGGATTAGAAAAAAAAAATATGCTGTTTGCAAGAGACTCATAGGCAAAGATATTCACAGTCTGACAGTAAAAGAATGAAGAAAAGATATTCTGAGCCAATGGAGTCCAAATACAAGCAGGAAAAGCTATTTTTATATCTTACAAAGCAGCAATTAAGATTTCAAGCAAAACTTAATTATAACATACAAGGAAGGCCATTGCTTAGTGCTAAAGGGGACAATCCAATAAGAAGATATAATAAGAGTAAATAGTTTTTCTTTTCTTTTTTTTTTTTTTTTTTTTGGTACTGGGGATTGAACTCAGGGGCACTCGACCACTGAGCCACATCTCCAGCCCTATTTTGTGTTTTATGTAGAGACAGGGTCTCACTGAGTTGCTTAGTGCCTCGTCATTGCTGAGGCTGGCTTTGAACTTGCGATTCTCTTGTCTCAGCCTCCCTAAGTGCTGGGATTATAGGAGTGCACCACCACACCCGGCTGTAAATACTTTTTCACAAATGTCATTGAACCTAAAAATATAAAACAAACACTTCTTGAATTTTAATCCCAGATAAACCTCAATTCAGTAACACATAATAATTCTAACACATCCTCCTCAACAAGGACAGCATATGCATATATAAAATCAATAAAGACACTATAACCAAAACAATATTATAAATCATATTGACCTAACAGACATCTATAAAATATCTCACTTACCAAAATGCTGAATAAACTTTCTTCCCAGAAGCTCTTGGAACATTTTCTAAAATAACTTATATTTTAGAACACAGAATGTTTTAGCAAATACAACAAAATTGATATTATCTAATGCATCAGATTATAATGGATTGAAATTGGAAATCAACAGCAAGAAATCTTATTAAAACCACATAAACTCATAGATATTGAACAATACTCTTTTAAATAGGAAATGGATTATTGGAGAAATGAGAGAAGAAATTAAAAACAATTCTTTCAATCAACAAAGAGCACTGACCAACATGCAAAAGAGGCAGAGGAAAACCACTGCAGTCCCCCATCAACCAAGTGGCTGCTAGCCTTCAATCTAGAGACAACAGCCCGGGCCAGGAAGACCATCCCCGAGGTCCCTGCCAGCCTGGTTACAACAGAAGTGAGGTATTGGTAACCTGCAGGGACACTACAAAATAAAAGGGTAGAAATTGTAATACCTCTGATTGGCATTGCTATAGAAGAAGACACATGAATGACATAAGAAAACAATGGAAGAAAATGCCCCAATCAAACCAAGATGCCACAACAATAGAGTCAACTGACAGCACAGTAGATGAAATGTCAGAAGGAGTTCAGAATGTGCATAATTAAAATGCTCTTTGAAGCACAGAATAATATAAGAGAGCAATTATAGGTAACAATTGATCACTCCAAGAAAGAGATTACAGAGCAAATGCAGGGAGCAAAATATTACTTCAAGAAAGAGAGACTCTAAAATAAAAACAAGTAGAAACCCTGGAAATGAAGAAAACAATAAACCAAATAAAAAATTCAATAGAAAGCATCACTAACAGACTAGATAACTTGCAATACAGAACCTCAGAAAATGAAGACAAAATATATAATCTTGAAAATGAAGTTGACCACACAATGAAGATGGTAAGAAACCATGAACAGAGCATTCAGGGATTATGGGATAACATGAAAAGACCAAATCTAAAAATCATTGGGATAAAGGAACACATAGAGATACAAACCAAATGAAAGACAAATCTCTTCAATGAAATAATATGAGAAAATTTCACAAACATGAAGAATGAATTGGAAAATCAATACAACAGTCTTACAGGACACCAACTGTACAAAATTATAACAGATTCACACCAAGGCACATTATAATGAAAATGTCCACTATACACAATAAGGTTAGAATTTTAAAAGCTGCAAAAAAGAAGGTTCAGATAACATACAGGGGTAAACCAATTCAGATTTCAGCAGATTTTTCAGCCTAGACCCTCAAAGCCAGGAAATCCTGGAACAACATATACCAAGCTCAGAAAGAAAATGAGTGCCAACCAAGAATCTTATATCCATCAAAATTAAGGTTCAGATTTGGTGATGAAATAAAAACTTTCCTTGATAACAAAAAATAAAAGATCTTACAGTAAGAAAGCCTGCATTAGAGAGCATTCTTGGGAAAATATTCCATGAAGAAGAAATAAAAAACAACAATGAAAATCATCAAAGGGAGGAACCACATTAAAGGAAAAGCAAATCAAAGGAGAAACCAAGTCAAGTTAAAATTCAAAAATAAACTGAAATGAACAGGAATACAAACCATATTTCAATAATAACCCTGAATGTTAATGGCCTGAACTCATCAATTAAAAGACAGAATGGCAGATTGGATTTAAAAAAAAAAGACTCAAATTAAATTGTGGAATTCACACTGACATTGGCTCAGGGCTAGGTCTACAATGGAGAAAAGGACTCTGTTAGGAACATCAGCTGAACATAAAAATTGGTTATTGTATCAAATGAATTTCTTTTCCTTATTCCTCTATAACTGTATAAGTAAGGCAATTATTTTTTCTCTCTTCTTTCAAAATTTTTTCTTTGTTTTTAGTTTACTGTAATTTGGATATGAAATGGATAGATATTACTTTATTTATTCACCTATTTATATTTGGTACTTATCTTACTTGATATTCTCTCAAAATCTGTGCTTTTTACCTCATCTTAGTTTTTGGAAATTTTTCAAATATTTTTACTACAAATATTTTTTTCTGCTCTGTTTTCCTTTCTTCTTTTTGTATTCTAATTATGTATGCTTTATTCTTTGATATTGTCCTAGAGTTCTTGGGTTATTTTTATTTCACTTGTATTTTTGTTTGTGTAATTATCATCAAGATCATGGTTTCTTTCCTTGACCATAATTTAATTGATGGCATATGAAGGCATTCTTCCTTTCTATTTTAGCATGTTTAATTTCTAGAATTTTATTGTTTCTTAAAGTTTCCATTTCCCTAACATAGTTTATAAGCTTTTGCATGCTTATACATTTTTCCCATTAGAGTATTTAACATATTAATCATAATTACTTTGATTCTTTTTAACTTGGCAATTCAAACATGTATGATATGTTTGAGTCTGATTTTTATCTTCATACTACATTTTAGCATGTCTTCAAGCCTGTCTTGTAATTTTTTGTTGAGATCCAGAGATGTTTTATTGAATAATAAAAAAAATGAGGTACATAGGCCATTGATAGAAGTATTTGTTTTATCCGGTGAGGACTTGTCTGGTGTTGAATGCTTACTTGCAGCTAAAGGCACCAAAGGCTTTAAGTGTTCATCCTGTACATTTTTTTTTAAATCTTACTGTTTGAGTTTTCTTAAACAGTACTTCAGGGAGAAAGAATCTGTGAATTACAACTCTTTCAAGTGTAATTGATTGTTATTATATCAGATCCTTGCTGTTGTGCAGGTCAGATATAAGACCAAGGAATTTTTTCTGATCTTATTCAGGCCTTAAGTGGGTCTATGTGTGAGGAGTACGACTTTCACAAGTGTTTCATCAGTGTGTACACCCCCACTGGCACCCTTACTCCCTTCTCTGACTGCAGCATTCCCAACTTTTCTTTGAAACTTTGTCCTTAATTGACTTTGTTTTTAATTCACAACCTAATCCTCTCAGAGACCTGAGGTCTTTCTGGAATCTTTGGTGGGAAACCGGTGGGGTATATGTATGGAAAACTGTTGAACTGTGAGGGTTTCCCTAAGTCTACAGGACCCAAAGGTTTCTTTAGTCTCAAATTAGCCCATATTCGATCTCCAACCATTCTTCAAGATTATATATATCAGTTGACAGCTCTAGCAGTACATTGTTGGGTCCAAGAAATGTAATTTGATTTTCAGACATTTTTGTTATTGTCAGGATAAGATAGATGATTTTTGATTACTTAACATATCAGAGACGGAACATGAAGTCAGATTCATAATTTTAGAACAATGTTAAAAACTTGTTTAATTTTATTCATTCTTTCCATTTCTGTATTCTTTTTTCCATCTCCGATTTTTTTTCCATATTATCATCCATTTTATTTTGGAAATGCTTTTGCTGAATACAGAAAACCAATGTGATAATTCTATTTCATGTTTTTAATCTTATTTCTATCTACTACTTTTGTATACTGTTTTTAGTTTCTTTACATAGAATAATTTATATAATTTTTATATATTGAATAGTTTTATATATTGAATAGTGTATAGTTTATCAAACTTACATTTATTGTTTCTACTTATTTTTTCTTCAATAATATACATAGATTTTATTGGATAATTTAAAAATAAATAAATTTATAAATAAAAGAAATGGGGAAAAAAACAAAGAACACTGATAAAACATATAAAAATCTTTGGGATACTCTGAGGGCTATGATCAGAGGGTTATATTCTTTCATATAGCCTTAATGCTCACATTTTAAAAACAAAGGGAGAAGAAAGAAAATTACCAAATAAATAATCTAATGCTACATCTCAAGACCATAGAAATATAGAAACAAACTAATTCCCAAACCAGTAGAAGACAGAAAATAAAGACAGATCTTAAATTAATGGAATACAGAATTTAAAAATACAAAATACAATGGATCAATGCAACAAACAGTTCATTCTTTGAAAAATAAATAATGTTGATAAACCCATAATCAAAAGAAACAAAAAAAAATAACCAAAAGAATAAAAGAGACTACCCAAGTCAACAAAAGTAGAGATGGAAACAGAGATAGCAACACATACGTGTCTGAAATCCAGAGGATCATGAGGGTATTTTGAAACTTATATTCCAATAAATCAGAAAAATTTAGAAGAAGTTGACAAATTTCTGTATGTTTATGATCTATCCAAAATAAACCAAGCAAATATGGAAAGCCTAAACAGACTAATATTAAACAATGAGATTGAAGCAATAATAGATAACTTTCCAATAAACAAAAGCCCAGGACCATATGGATTCTCAGCTGAGTTCCATCAGACATTTAAAGAACAATTAAAACCCATTATTCCAAATTTGTTATAAAACTTTCCCAAATTATTCCATAAAACAGAAAGAGAAAATAATTCCAAATTCATTTTATGAAGTCAATGTCATCCTGATATCAAGACCAGATAAGGACACTTTGAGGAAAGAAAACTATAGGACAGTATCCCTTGTGAAGATAGATGCAAAATTTCTTAAAATATTAGCAAACTGTGTTCAAAAATCACATTAAGAAAAATTTACATCATGATCAAGTTAGATTTATCCAAAGAATGCAAGGTTTATTCAACTTATGTAAATCAACATATGTAATTTTTCACATAAATAGAATTGAAGACAAAAATCATATGATAGTCAAAATAGATGTAGAAAAAGCCTTTGATAAAATTCACTATCCATTTATATTGATAACACTGGAGAAACTAAGGATAGAAGGAACTTACCTGAACATCATCAAAAATATTTACGACAAACCCAAAGCAAATGTCATAGTGAATGGAGAAATCTGAAAGCTTTTCCTCTAACACCAGGAACAAGACAAAAATGGTCACTCTCCCAACTCCTATTCAATAAAGGTACTGAAATTCTAGCCAGAGTAATCAGGCAAGAGAAGGAAATTAAAGGGATACAAACAGGAAAATAATTCAAACTGTTTGTTTATAACATGATTCTATACCTAGAGGACCCCAAAAATCCCATCAGAAGATTTATGGATTTCATACATAAAGTAGTAGGATATAAAAACAACATGATAATCAATCTTTTTAATCCTCCAATAATGAATCTACAGAGAAACAAAGAAAACTACTCCAATCACAATAACTTTAGAAAAGAATAAATTGAAGTAAACCTAACTAAGGAGGCAAAAGATCTCTATAATGAAAATTTTAAAACACTGAAAAATGTAATTGAAGACTTTAGAAGATGGAGAGACCTACTATGTTCATGGATAGGTAGAAATAATAGCATAAAAATATCAATCTGCAGATTAAATGCAATCCTCATCAGAATACCAATGATATTCTTGAAAGAACTGGAAAAATTTCCCAAAATTTATATGGAAGAATGAAATACCCAGAATCACCAAAGCAATCCTGAGTAATGAGCAGATTTCTAGGCATCACAATAACTGATCTCAAAAAATACTATAGGTAAGTTAAAATAATAATAATAAACCACCATGGTATTAGTATGAAAACAGAAATGAAGACCAATGAAATAGAATAGAAAACACAAAGATACATTCACATAAATACAATCCTATAATCCTTGACAAAGTTGACAAAAGTGTATGTGGAAGAAAAGATAGCCTTTTCAACATATAGTGGAGGAAAAGCTGGATATCCACATGTAGAAGAATAAAAGTACATCTCCACCTTTTATCCTGCACAAAAATCAACTCAAAGATTGAAGATCTAGGAATTAGACCAAAAATAGTTGAACCACTAGGAAAAAACAAAGGGTAATTCTCCAACACATTTGTGCATGCACTGGCTTCCTTAATAAAATTACTAAAGCTCAAGAAAAAAATCAAGAATCAATTATGATATAGCATTAAATTAAAAAGCTTCTGCACTGGAAAGGAAACAAATTATATACCTGTATATATACCTGTATATATATTATATAAATGTGTGTATGTATATATATAGATATACATACACACAATGGAATTCTACTCAACCATAAAGAATAAAATTATGGCATTTGCTGGGAAATGAATTGTACTAGAGTATATTCTGCTAAGTGAAATAAGTCAGACTCAGATAGTTAAGGGTCAAATGTTTTCTCTCATATTTGGAAACTAGAAAGAAAAACATATAAAAATAGTAGAAGTAGTTCAGTAGAGTAGAAGTTGGAGACCAAGGGAGAGGGAGAAGTAAGGGAAAGGGAAGAACTGGGCAAGGAATTTTACCAAATTATGCTAGCTGTATGAATGAATATACCACAATGCATTTCAATTTTATACATAACTATAATGCATGTATTAAAATAAGTAAAATGACATTAAATTTCTTTATTCAGTTTTTTTAAAAGTCTATCAGCAACTTACTCTCCTGTTTGATAGCATTTTTCCCACAGTAGAAGTTATTTCAAAAGTGGAGACAGTCCTCTCAAACCTGCTTTATCATCTAAGGTTATACAATATTCTAAACACTTTGTTGCCATTTTAACAATATTTATAGCATCTTCAGGAGTGGATTCCAGCTCAAGAAACCTCTTTCTTTACTAATCCATAAGAAGAAACTCCTCATCAATTAAAGATTAATCATGAAATTGTAGGAATTCATTCACATTTCCAGGCTCCACTTCTAATTATCTTGTCATTTCCACCACATCTCTAATTATTTCCAGAAGGTTTTCAATATACTGTGCCAGATTTATTCAAGGAACCACTATCTATATCAGCTATAGCTTTCAAAATATATTTCTAAAATAATAAGACTTGAACATCAAAATTCTTTCTTAACCTATGGGTTGCTGAATGGATACTGTTAGTAGGCATGAAAATAACATTTATCCTGCTGTACATCTCCATCAGAGATCTTATGGAACCAAGTGTACTGTCAATGAGGAGTAACATTCTATAATAATTTTTCATTTTGATTTGCTAAGCAGATCTCAGCAACAGTCTTAAAATATTCATGTGAGCCATGTTGTATTCACACGTGTGCTCTTATCCAGGATTCACTGTTCCAGTTAAAGAACATGTGTGCAGTATAATTTTTAAGCTCCTTAGGAGTTTTGGAATGGTAAATGAGCATTGATTTCACCTTAAAGCCACCAGCTGCCTTGGGTGCCTTAGCTGCCTTACACTCTAACAAGAGTCAGCCTACCTGGAAACTTTGAAGCCAGGCATTGACTTCTCTTCTCTCTCTATGAAGTCCTATGTGGCATTTTCTTCCAATTGACAGCTGTTTAATCTACATTAAAAAGTATCTCTGGCTTAATGTAGCCATTATCATCAATTATCTTAGCTACACCTTCTGAATAACTGGCTACAGCTTCTATGTCTACACTTGCAGCTCTACTTTGCACTTTTATGTTACATAGATGGTTTCTTTCCTTAACTTCATGAACCACCTCTGCCAGCTTCAAACTTTCTTCTGTAATTCCCTTGCCTCTTTCAGCCTTCAGAGAACTAAAAAAAAAAAATAAGGGCCTTACTCTGTATTGGGTTTTGGCTTAAGGGAATGTTGCAACTAGTTTGATCTTCTTTCCAAACCACTCAAGCATTCTCCACATCAGAAATAAGACTGTTGCACTTATCATTTGTGTGTTCACTGGAGTAACACTCTTAATTTCCTGAAAGAATTTGCCTTTGCAATTGCAACTTTGCTAATTATTTGGCACCAGAGGTGAAATTTTTTGCCTATCTCAGTTTTCAAGCTGAATCATTTCAAGCTTTTTGACTGATAGTGGAGACATGTGACTTTTCCTTCCATTTGAACACTTAGGGATCACTGGAGTGTTGTTAACTGGCCTAATTTCAATACTGTACAAAATAGGGAAGCCCAAATGCTAGTTGGTGTAGCAGTTCAACAATTATCAATTAAGTTCACCATCTCATATGGGCATGATTCATGATGCCTTAAATAATTACAACAATAACATCAAAGCTCATTGATCAGAAATCACAATAACAGGTATAATAATAATGAAAAACTTCAAAATATTGTGAGATTTACCAAAATGTGCTATAGAAACATAAAGATAGCACATGCTGTTGGAAAAATAACACCAACAGTCTTGTTTAACACAGCATTGCCACAAATCTTTAATTTTCAAAATTGTAATGTCTGCAAAGCACAATTAAGTGAAGTAAAACAAGGTATTCTGATATATAAATTCATCCATCTGCATCCACAGCCTCCATCTGCCAATTCAATGAACCATGGTTTGAAAATAATCAGAAAAACTTGTCTGTGTTGAACATGTGCACTTTTTTCTTCTCATTATTTTCAAAATAATACAGTATAACAATTATTTATATTGCACTTACTTGTATTTTGTATTACAAGTAATCTAAAAGATGATTTAAATTATATAGGAGGATGTTCTTAGGTTAAAAAGAAATACTATGTAATTTTACATAAAAGACGAGCATCTGCAAATTTTCATAAATGTCCTAGAACCAATCTTCCATGGATACTGAGAGAAGCCTATATATAAGCATAAATAAATTCATAATAACAAATATCAACAAGCTATAAAAACACATTATATAACTTAAACATTAAATGTTAATTATAATTAACATTATAAAATTTAAATCATGCCAATTTTTGTGTAACTTTGTGCATTATTTGACATATTTTTACCCCACAAATTATTACTATTTTTTCTTTTAAGCAGTCAAAACTAGTTTGTATTTACTCATATCTTTTTGATATTTATCTTTTTTTATTTATCTCATATCTTTTTGAGGGCACCCTTAGTTTTTCCTGAATTTATTTTATTCCTGTCTTTGGTCATTTAGCATTGCATATGAAGCAGACAGACCCAAATTTCAGTGTTTGGCTTAAAACCACCATTTTATTAGGCTCATTTCTTCATATCAACCTGATTATGGCCTGGCCTCACTGACAACTAAGTTTTCACATGTTTCTATTGTCAACTGTTTGCAGTGTGATGTGGAATGGCTGACTCACGTATGAGCTAGTAACTACTCATTAGTCTAGGATGTATCTCAGTTTTGTTTTGGGGGTTGTTGCTGTTGTTCATTTAGCCACTCTAGTTCTTTTCATTTGGAGAGTTTATTTGCCTTTAAGGTATATATTGATAGGTAAGAACTGCTCTTCCATTAACTTTTTCTAATTGTTATTGAGATCATTTCTTCCTTTCTTTCTCTCTTTCCATCTTCCTTTCTGGTTAAGTGATTTTCTCTAGTAAAATGTTTTGATTCCTTGCTTTCATTTAGCGTATCTATCATAGATTTTGGTTTGTAAATTCTATGAAACTGAAGAAAATATCTTGCAGTTAAAATATTATTTTAGACTGATAACTTTGACAAAAAATTGTATCTTAACTCCAGACCACACCACATTTCAAAGTTTTGATGTGACAATTTGTATATTTTATAGTGTATATCACTTAACAATTATAGCTATTATCATTTTAATTGCTATCATTTAGCCTTTATAGTAAAACATAATCTATTTACATGCCTTTATTTTAGTTTTAGAGTATTCTGAATTTGACTATATTACTTTTACTTTTGCCAGTGAGTTTTAAACTTTCACATGCTTTTGTGCTCCTCATTGGCATTCTTTCCTTTTCACTTGAAGAATTCATTTAATTTAAACTAGGTCTAGTGCTAATGAATGCCCTCAGAATTGGCTTGTGTGAGAATGTCTTTATCTCTCCTTTATTTTTGAAGGAAAGCTTTGCTGGGGACAGGTTTTTGTTTTGTTTTGTTTTGTTTTTTTTGGTACTGGGGATCGAACTCAGGGCACTCAGCCATTGAGCCACATCCTCAACCCTGTTTTGTGTTTTATTTAGTTATAGGGTCTCACTGAATTGCTTAGCACCTCACTTTTTGCCGAGCCTGGCTTTGAACTTGAGATCCTCCTGTCTCAGCCTCCAGAGCCACTAGGATTGTAGGTAGCATGCACCACATAGCCCAGCGGGGACAGTACTTTTTATTAACAGCTTTTTGTTTTCCTCAAGAATTTTGAATATACCATCCCACTTTCCACTGGCTTCCAAAGTTTTACTGAGAAACACTGAAAACCATGTTGGGGTTACCTTGGATGAGATATATCTTATCTCTTGCTGTTTTAGGTATTTTTTTTCTCTTCAATTTTCACTAATTTGATTATGATATACCTTAGTGAACTTTTTTGGGTTGAACTTAATTGGTTCACTCAGAGCTTCTGAAATGGGATGTTGCCCGTCTTTCCACAGATTTTCAGTAATTTCTCTAAATACATTTTTCTAGGTATTTTTCTTCTTTTTCAGGAACTCCTGTTCTACACAGTTTGGTTTGCCTAATGGTTTACAATAATTACCATACACTTTTCACATTTTTTTATTTATTTAATGTTTTTCCTCCTCTGACTAGATAATTCATATGTCCTGCATTTTATGTTCATTTTCTTCTGCTTGATCAAGGTTGCTTTTGAAGCTTCCTATGGATTTTTTTTACATTGAATATTATAGTCTTTACTTTAAGGATTTCTATTTATGTGTCAAAGTTCCTATTTTGTTCACAAATCATTTCCCAAGTATCAATTAATTTTGTATCTGTTGATTTTTGTAATTCCCTGACTCGTTTGTCAGTCACCTCATAGAGCTGCTTTTCTTCTAGGTCCTTTACTACAGCTTTATTGGTTCCTGTAGTGGTGTCATGTTTCCCTGATTCCATAACCCTTACCTCCTTATAATGGTGCCTGAACATGGAGGCAATGGAGACAGCTCTTGCAGCCTTTTCAGGTGTTCTTTGGTGGCATTAGACCTTTATGATTTAATGCCAGAACATAACTGCTGATTTCTTATTTTTTTCTGCTTTGAGAAAGAGTTAAAATGATCATTGGAAATGAATTATTCATCTGTGGTTGCCTCCTGGTCTGAGGGAAGTTCTACAAGTGTATGTAAACTATATGAGAGAACTGACTATGATTAGGATCTGAATACTATCAAACTTGTTTCCTACAGCATAAAGCCAGCAGCTAGTTTTTCCTGTGTGATGATGCCTCCAACTAGCTGGAATGCACAATAACTACCAAGATCCATATTCTGGTTTTTGTGAGACCTGCTTCTTTATTTTGTCCCTACCCTAACCCTGGTAATTTAGCCCTATCAAAACTTCCAATGCTTTCCATAGAGTGAGATAAGAGTAGGCAACAGGCAAATATTCCCAGAGTAGTAAGAAAAGCCAAATGCATTCTTCCAATTCCTTTTACTCATTATATAAACCATTTGTCTAGGTGAATTATCTATGGATGGCAGTGTCCAAATTTGAAGTAGAGAGTTGGACAGTCAACAGATCAGATCTTTTTACTATTCAATTATAGTTTCTTTGTCTATGGTGCAAAGAGATATCTTTGCCCCTGCACATTCCCTAGATATTTAGGAATGCACTCTTGCCTGTGAATAGTTCCTCCTTGGACTTCTGTGGGAGTGGGAGACATTGAAGCCAGTGAACTTCGATTACACCCTCTTGCTGACATCACTATTTTCTTAACATGTTTATCATAGTCATCTTGTCAATGAAGCCCTTTCTAAACACTCTGTAAAACTTTAACCACCCCTGACAGTTCATATTGTTTTTTCTTGCTTCTAAATTTATAGTTTAAAAACTGAATTTATTTAAATTCCTGCAGTTCCCTGAGGCTGGAATTCAGACAGGGTTCTGGTATGGTTGGGCTCTGGAGTGGGTCTCTGGCTTTGAAATGGCTGTCCTCACCATGTGTTCAGCTGAACTTTTCTTGGCATATATATGTACAGACAGCTGTTTTCCTGCTTTCATAAAGCCATGAATCCTATTAGATTACAACTCCACTCTTAGGACCTCATTTAATTGAACCCCCTAGAGGTGTCTTGTCCAAAGACAGTCACATTGGGATTTGGGGCTTCACCATATGAATTTGAAGGGAACACAAGTAATTCCACCATTATCAAATAAATGGTTAAAAATAAATCTTACTTATCTTGATTATTTTTTCTTCCTCCTATAGTGTAAGCTCCATGATGTCCTAGATGTATGTGCTTCATTTTTGCCACTGTATTCTCATTGCTAAGCAGTTATGTGGCATAGAGTTCAAATATACACACGTGAATGTAAACCAACACCAAATTACTGGAGGACCATATTCTCCTTTGTTAATTTCAGTATTAGGAGCTGCTAAGGTTATCAGCATTAATAACCAAGAATAAAAATACCATACTAAGTCAGTATGTGGTAGAACAACATAACAATATGTGGTAGAATACTGTGGTTAATTAAGAAGATCATACTGGAAGACATTTAATATCATGGAAAAAAATTATGCAATATACTTTTAGTTAAAAAATATGAAAAGTATAAAAATTCCTGCTGAGTTATTTATATATTAAAAAGATAGAAATAGTCCAATATCTTATTGTTGGTTTCTTAGTTTTGTTAGTATTTTGTAAAATACATTTTGAAGGAGAGGTTTATTTTATATTTTCCTTTTTTTTTTTTTTTTGGTACTGGGGCCCTGGGTACCACTGAGCCATATCCCCAATCCTATTTTGTATTTTATTTAGAGACAGGGTCTCACTGGTTTGCATAGCACCTCACCATTGCTGAGGCTGGCTTTGAGTTCGTTATCCTCCTGCCTCAGCCTCCCGAGCTGCTGGGATTACAAACGTGTGTCACCATATATTTTCAAAATTAAAGCAAAATATATTGACTAATCATAAAATATTCTTATATTGTTACAAGGATTAAACTATAAATTGTTATGGGGAAATTGAAATTTATACTAAGAAGACTTCTGCACTAAAATTTAAACCAAAATATTCTATAAGTAAAAATTTAAAAATAATTTTATGAATAAGAAAAATCTAAAAACATCATGACAAAAAACAAATGTTGGATTCAGATAAACTATTATGTTGGTATATGCTTATTTAACTGTTAATGAATGCCTTTCATTAGGGGGAAAAATGCCAAAATATCAGTGTATGCCAAATCTGAACAAAGACAAAAAGAACAGCTGAAGAAAAATTGTACGTTGGGATGATAGAGGTTTATCTAAACATCCAAATGTACAGATGTTGTAGTTTACACATTTAGAGAGAAACAGACTGCCAATGTTCTGGGTCATCCTGACATAAGCTCTTCCTAGAATTGTTTTATATAGATATTCCATTCAATTTCTTATCTATTCTTGAACTGACTACCAAATCAGCTGAAAAATTCCATGACACATCAAAGAATACCTAAGTAAATAAAATGAATGTCACATCTTTGGAAGAAAAGATGCAATACTGTAAAAATGCCAGTTCTTTCCAAATTCACACATAAATTCAATGAAAATCCCTGCAAAATCTTTGTTTACTTTTCTGAGGTTGCAGTTGTTTTATAACTTGAAATACTATTCAATATTTCATCTCAGAGATTAAATAGCCAAGGAAATAAAGAGGAAAAAAGAAGAATGGAGGGAGACTTTAATCATCAAATTTTTATTAATGGCAAGTATGGTGTTGATAGAAATACAGCTAAATATATCAATAGAAAGCACAAAGAATATGTATATATGAAAATTTACTATGTAATAAAGGTGATGTTTCAAATCAATGAGGAAAGTTTTGATTATTTACGAAATAAGTACCTGTGTGGATAAAAAGTAACAAATACTATAGCACACTAAGAACAAAAATAGATTTCTGCAGGATTGTACATGGAAATAAACAATAAAGTAACAAAGATAAATATGGTAGCATTTTTCCTAATTTTGAGAAAAGAAAATATAGTTAAACATTTCATAAAGCCCAAGTAAGATTCAAATATAAACAAGGCAATAGTTAAAATGTTTATGTTGTAATGATAACTACATTATCTAAAAACTTACGACCTGAACTATTTTAAAATGATTTGCATTACTTATAGTTGTTGTTATGGTTTGGATGTGAGGTGTCCACCAAAAGCTCATGTGTGAGACAATGCAATAATGTTTGGAGGAGAAACGACTGGCTTATAGCCTTAATCTAATCAGTGTGTTATTCCCTGAAGGGCATAACTGACTGGTAACTGGAGGCAGGCAGGGTATGGCTGGAGAAAGTTGTTCATTGGGGGCAAGGCTATGAGATATATATTTGTATCTGAAGAGTGCAGTCTCTCTCTCTTTCTCCCTCTGCTTGCCGATTACCATGAGAGCTGTATCCTTCTGCCACACTTTTACACCATTATGCTCTGCCTCACCTTGAGTCCTGAGAAATGGAGCCGGTCTTCTATGGACTAAGATGTCTAAAACTGTGAGCCCTAAAATAAACTTTTCCTCCTTTAAAATTGTGCTGGTCAGATCTCTGTCAGAGCCGTGAAAATGCTGACTAAAACAGTTGTAGAACACTTGGGGTGAGACACTTAGTAGAATTTATGAAGAACTTTGAAAATTGTAGCACCCTTTAGATTAGGTGCTAGGCTGTGCCACCTCTCAGGAAAACTTATTTCCCCAGTTCTTTTTGGAAATGTTGGCAGTGGGACTCTTTGGGAAAACGTGTTTATAAAGTCTTCTAAATTCTTGCTGCCTTTCCTTGAGCACTTGTCCCCCAGTATCTATAGAGTGCCTTAGTATAAATGCCTGGCTGCTTCTCCCCAACTCAGGACACCTAAAGGGCCCTCTCAGTCTCAGGATTTGATGTGATGTTATCTGAGACTACTTTGAAAATGTGTCACAGCCCAAAGGCCCCTCTACTTCATCAAGCTCCCTTTCCTGCCCCTACAGGTAAGCCCTCAGGGCAGCAATTCATCCCAAAGTCAACTTTCTGGGAAATAGATTTACAATACCCTTTGATATATTAATTCAAACTAAAAAATAAATAACCCAGCTGCAAGAAAAAAATACATACAGATCTATTGAAGGAATGCTTACAAAAATAGAAAACTTGAAAACATTTGAATATTGTAAAAAGTGTGTGTGTTTGTACAAAAGCATTTATAATATTATTTATAATATATGTAATATTAATTTTATGTCATGTTTATACACATACATATTACAAATATGTAAATATTTATATATGCTTATATATTTTTAACAGTAACTATTAAATAAAGCAACTAAAAATCTGCTTGCAAATAATTTATAATAATAGGATTTTTTCTGCTACAATGTTATGTGAAAAAATAAGCAACTTTTAAGGTAGTTAAATTACTTCATATAATACTATGATGGTAAGAAAATATCAGTATCCATTTGTATAAAGACATAGAATATATAACACCACCAAACACTTCAACATATTGGCACAGGAACTGATTTCCTGAACAAGACTCCTATAGCAGAAGAAATAAAATAAAAAATCAATAAATGGAATGGAATCAAACTGAAAAGCTTCTTCATAGTAAAAGAAACAATCAAGAGGGCTGGAGTTTCGCTCAGTAGTACAGCACTTGATTACAACGTGTGAGGCCCTGGGTTCCATTCTCAAAAATATAAATACATAAACATAGGTATTGTGTTTATCTACAACTAAAAAAGAATTTTATAAAAAGAAAAAAGAAACGATCAAGAGTGTGAAGAAAGCACATACAGAGTGGGGGGATTAATATCCTATACCTCAGAATGTTAATTTCCAGGGTATATAGGGAATTCAGAAAGCTTAACAGCAAAAAAATGAATTAATAAATGAGCAAAGAAACTGAACAGACACTTCTCAAAAGAAGAAATATGAATGGTCAACAAATATATGAAAAAAAATTTCAATATCTCTGGCAATTAGAGAAGTGAAAATTAAAACTACACTGAGATTTCATCTCACTCTAGTCAGAATGGTAATTATCAAGAATATAAATAACAATAAATGTTGGTGAGGATGTGGGAAAAAAGGAACACTCAGATATTGTTGGTGGGACTGAAAATTGGGGCAAGTCCTCTGTAAAGCAGTATGAAGATTCCTCAAAAACCTAGGGATAGAACCACCATTTGACCCAGTTATAACACTCTTCAGCATATATCAAGAGGATTTAAACTCAGCATCTCAACCGAGTGTGGTGGTGCATGCCTATAATCCCAGCAGTTTGGGAAGCTGAGACAGGAGAATCACAAGTTCAAAGCCAGCCTCAGCAATGGTGATGTACTAAGCAACTCAATGAGACTCTGTCTCTAAATTTAAAAAAAAAAAAAAAAAAACGCAAAATAGGGCTGGGGATGTGGCTCAGTGATCGAGTATTCCTGAGTTCAATCCCTGGTACCAAAAAAGAAAATCAGCATCTCACAGTAACACAGCCATATCAAAGTTTATAGCAGCTCAATTTACAATAGCTAAGCTATGGAACCAACCTAGGTGCCTATCAATGAATCCTAAATGAATGGATAAAGAAATTATGGTATATATACACAGTGGAATAGTACTCAGTCACAAATAGTAATGACTTTATGACATTTGCCAGTAAATGGATGGATCTGGAGACTATCATGCTAAGTGAAATGAGCCAATCCCCAAATATTTTCGCTGATATGTGAAAACTAAACCACAATAAATGGGGGGGGGGGGCGGAGTTCAGTAGACTAAACAAAGAAGAATGAAAGGAAGGATGGGGGAAAGAAATAGAAAAGGCATTTTTTTTATGTACACATGTGAAAGTACCTAAGTGAATCCTACCATGGTAGGCATATGATAAATCTCTGAATCTTCTGCTGAAATATGCTATAAACCAAAAACTTGCAAAAAAAAAAAAAAGGCATCATGTCCCTTCATCCTACTATAAGACATATACAGCATAGTGTTTTTATAGATGCCTATGTAATGGCTAATTTTTTTTTCTTAAGTGCCTATATCTGGATAAGAGATTTTTGGATTGAGGCAAGATGGCAGCTTAGAGGGACACAGCTACCAATCTCGCCAAACAAAAGACCAGAAACTGCTGTACAACCTTCTCCCACCTGGCTTTTGGACAGCACAGAAGGAAATTTCACTCGCGCGGGTAAGCAGAACCAGCAGCCACAGACACAGCGCAACTCCAGCGGCTGTGGCCGAAAGCGGCCCGGGGCAGCATGGCTGCGGGAGGCGGTCCCAGCGGCTCCACTGGGAGCCATAACTCAGAACTCCACTCCAACAGCTGAGGCCCAAAATGGCCCTGGGCATGTCTGTGGGAGACAGTCCCAGTGGCTCCTCCACTCCAGCAGCTGAAACCCAAAGTGGCCCCGGGGTGTGACTGTGGGAGGCAGTCCCAGCGGCTCGGCTGGGAGCCATAACTCAGAACTCCACTCCAGCAGCTGAGACCCAAAGCGACACCAGGCGTGTCTGTGGGAGGCAGTCCCAGCAGCTCCGCTGGGAGTGATAACTCAGAACTCTACTCCAGCACCTGAGGCCCAAAGCGGCCCTGGGCGTAATTGCGGGAGGCGGCCCCAGTGGCTCAGCTGGGATATAATAGACTGGGATTTCTGAACCAAATACTGGAGGGATAACAGATAGTCCTGTTTCTCCCACTTACATATGTTGTATTCTTCTTGCTATCATTTATTGCTGTAACCTTCATCTATTCCTCCCTACCGGTCTTCCACAACTCACTGTTGCCCTCTCTAGTAATAGCCAGCCCCTCTGGGATTCCTTTTTCATGCTTTCTAAGATCTAATAACCATATTCTAACTTCCTACTACCCCAATACTCTATCCTACACCCTACCCTCCACTGTCCCTAGCCCACCAATAGGAACTATAGACCCCTGTGCAAACTTATTGGCTACTTAGTAGATTGTAAAAGAATTCATAATCGCTGTATATCGTGACTAACCTGTAAATGTATTGGGGAGCTGTTAGGAGCTTTTTAGTTTGAATATATATACTCCTTGTATTGTGATCAACCAATATTGAACCCTCCCATAAAAAAGTGGTATTGAAATCCTACAGGGAATCTAAACACATATAGGTGTAAAAACTGTAACAACTTGGATCAACAGAGAAGGAAAGACACACTAGCAACATGAAAAAACAAGGGAAGAAAATGATTCAAACAAACCAAGATTCTTCAATATTAGAATCCATGGCCAGTACAGCTGAAGAAATGACAAAATGAATTCAGGATGTACATAATTAAAATGTTTTGTGATCTAAAGAATGATATAAGAGAGCAAGCCCAGGCAGCAAAGGACCATTTCGATAAAGAGATACACAGGCAAATACAGGAAGTAAAAGATCACTTCGTTAAAGAGATGCATAGGCAAATACAGGAAATAAAAGGTCACCTTAACAAGGAGATAGAGACTCTAAAAAGGAACCAATCAGAAATCCTTGAAATGAAAGAAACAATAAACCTAATCAAAAACTCAATGGAGAGCATCACTAACAGATTAGACCATTTGGAAGACCGAACCTCGGACAATGAAGATAAAATATTTAACCTTGAGAACAGAGTTGATCACACAGTGAAGATGGTAAGAAACCATGAACAAAACATCCAAGATCTGTGGGATCACATCAAA